>OV884009.1:64212584-64724174 GCA_930367205.1 Acanthosoma haemorrhoidale
AAAACTTGCCAAAATACATTCTTATAATATAGCTATAGGATTGTGGGAACAAGCTTAAAACAACTAGGCATATACAACTATCAGAATAAATTGTTGGAATACATTATTAAATATTGGTTAAAGGTTTGTAATTTAAATATTTGTTAAATCAGGTTTTGACAGCTAGGATACTTTTCTATGCAACAAAATGTATTTATTTCCTGGTCTACTATAACACATATTCAATATTAATCATTATTATTACGACATATATTATGATGAAATTCTGCTTTATCCAAAATAACAAAAACAATCAATTAAATGTAAAGAACACTGATTTAAATTAGAAACTAGTTTCAAATTAGAAATTAACCTAGACATGAATAATATCTACCATCAACTGAGGTAACTTTGTCCCATTGTTCATGTTTATTTCACAGGAAAAGCAAATAATTGTAAACCAATTAAAATTTAATATGGTAAGTGGTTTATATGATTTTAAACATATTTAACTAATAATAAAAATCATAATTACAAACTTGAAACAATTTTTAGATTTTTGGGCTAATGTTACCTTGAATTGGGGCAACTTACCTATCAATAACACCTTATTTAATCCGAGTTGATCTCAAGCTTAATTTGGAAAAAATAAATAAATCAACAATTTTTCTATGCAAAACTGATTTTATTTTTAAACTACAAGAGGAATGTTTAAAGAAAAAAAAATAATAGATAAACAATAATCTAACCGTTTTATATGTATTAATGAATTTATAGTCCAAACTATGGACTAGAAACATAATCCAGTTCTGGAACAATAAACTGACTCCTCTTTGACACAATTTTTGGAGGATTGAAAACTTCTTCCGCGCTCTTTCCACTCAAAATTTATACTGCCTTGTTTTTCTGGCCGTCAAAATTTGTGTTTTTTTCCCCATAAATTCCACTGCCGGTCCAATATCTGTTAAACAGCAAAATCTTTCCAGGATAATTAACACCATCATACTTCACAATAACAAAATAATCTACAGCATAGTCTTTAAGATTTAATTGTTTGTTTGAACTGTTTTCTTTGTTTGCTCTTCTAAATCTGAGTATGTTTCACTGTCACATCTTACTCTAATATTATCAGTGTCATCTTCATCTGATGAACTAAAGCATTGTCGTTTTCTCCTCTTTAAAACTGGACCCTTTTTAGAAGTATGAGTTGACTTCTTTGGCTAATAAGTTCTCTTTGCAGAAATTGTCTTCAATTAACACGCTTGGAAAGTGGTGCTTCAACATCTTTGGCAGTCATACTGCTATACCAGCAGGAACTTGAATCGTTTTCTTCTTTCTTTTAGGTAGGTCCATCTGGTGTCAAGAAGGCGGCTCTTTTCTTTTCCAGTTCATCTTTATCCACTTCAGTTTGGTTTTTGGACAGTTGATCTAACAGTTTTTGTTTGTTAAGTGGATGTATCCTATATTTTGTTAATCCAACTTTTAGGTTGTTCTTATTATCCTGCAACCCGTTCATGATTACTTTTTGTTGTCGGAAACATATCCTTAGGATTCATTGTAGGGAATTTTGATCCGGAACCAGACTCTTCCATTTTATAAGAATTATGGGGCCAAAAAAGGGCACATTGAGGATTTGAGTAAGGTGTGTGCAGTTTGGAGGTAGACAAAAAATCTCACGGTATATGTTTCACAAGCTGAAGTTTGTGTTTACTGATATGTGATGACAGAACACAAGTGAAACTATTGATTTTTCAAACAGTTGTGTTGAGCTCCTTGTGGCCTATTTTCAGTCCAGATAGGTTCTCTGCCCTATACGCAACATAGGGGGGTAAACACTGACCTGCTGCATTTCCACAGAACATAATGGATGTAGAATTTTCACTAATGCTATAGAAATTTCCTACATATTTGGCCCTTCCCTCTTACAGATCACTTTATTTGCTACTGGAATCATCTATTAGATTTGTTTCATTGTATTTCGATAAGCGACTTGGAGGAATATTATCCATGACTTCTTTTAAGTTCTCCATATAACTATCAATCTCTTCAATACCAATTTGTGGCTCTAACTTTTTTATGTTTTTGCTTAAACGATTTGACAAATTGTCATGTCTTTTCAAAAAAGACTTAGTCCATTCATAGCCAGGTAGATTATTGTTAAATTGATTAATGAATATGCCTTTTCTGTCCAAATAACTCTTAACTGCCACAAAAAAGTCAATCTCGACAACTGGAAATCCATAGTCACACAGTTTCTAAAGTGTTGTTTAAATGAGAGTTCTTCTTTATCAGAAAATATTTTTGGTGGCCCAACTTTACTAGTATTCTTCCCTTTAAGTTTGTTATTGAGAGTAGATCAAGGTATACCATACCTTACTGAGGAAGCTCTCTGAGTCAGATCACCTGATCTGATAGGCTGAAGGCATTTTCTAATTTATCTGAAGAGTAGTTTTCATATGCCCTAGAGCCAAGGACTTTTGGTGGATTTCTTGTCATTTCCCTAAAACAAAGAAGAGTGATTAGAATGCCACTTGATGTTGTTAGGAACATTTACTATGTAAAATTTTGTAATAACTAGAAAACTAGCTTGGGGTAACTTTTGGCCCAATATTGCAGTTATCCCAAGACCTAGGTCAAAGTTTGTCTAGTGTAATAAATATTCATTAGTTGGCAAACCTCAGAATAAATGAAGATAATGACATTGAAAATAGTTGAAAAAATTAATAATAAACTGATACCATTCACTTAACTGCTCTGAATCACATACTCCATTGCATTTACAAGGAAAAGTTAGAGACAATAAGAATATACCTTTTAATGATACTTAAGTGGAGCAGCTCTGCAGGGGTGGTAAAGTGAGGAACTACAAGACAAAATTATGAGAAAGTCAAGGCAGTACTATCACCTATTGGCTTTTGTAATTACTAAGTGATTATCACTCTCCTTTGTCTAGATACAGCCCATAATCATTTTTTATTTGTTGGGCCAAAGTTACCCCAGTTGATGGTATGCGTACCTTGCTTACTAAAACAGAAGAGAAAAAATAAACTTTAAAACTTATTATGAACATACAGATTTCTTTCATGAAAAAAAACTCATAACAGTAAACTCAAAAATAATATATGTATACTTATCTAGGGCAATATTACAGATTATACACAGTTCGGTAGATATTCCTAGATATATCTGAAATTAAAAATATAGAAGAAAGGCATGTTTAGACAATACATTTTCTGGCTGTCTTCTAAGAAATTGGACATATCTGGACCAAAACATTTTATTATTGTAAACTAAATAATATTAAATGAGAAAGCGAAAGATGTGAAATAATACACGTTCAATCAATAAATACTCAACAAATTAGGTTCGATCAGTTTGACCAGCTCATTCCTCAAAATTTGAGTGATCAAAATGTGTCCCAGCACAGAAAACAGTATTTTTTTTAGGTTTTCTTTTGGTGTAATGAGCTCACCACTACTAACCTATATGCGTTCCATGAGTGTTTACTCACCATTATTCTAAATAGCTAAGCTTATCTGGACGATATGATATGTAGAACTATGTTAGAACATCTCAACATTCCAAAATTTTTAACTGACCTGAAGGCCATGCATGGCAATTGTTCTTTTTATGTTCTATAATTTTGATTTCTGACTCGGCCTGAATACTGAATCTATATTCAATCTTCAGTATTTTGTTTTTATTATGGATTTTGGATTTCTGTAAGGCATTTTAGAGATATATTGGTTAAAATTTATTTATACTTGTATAAGTTTTTCAAATGGTGTTTTCCGAGACATAAGTCTGGAAATTTGATAATGTAATACCAATCATTGATTAATGTTTTGATAAAGGAAAAGAAAATAAAAGAAGGAAAAATGAAGTAATTCCACTATTTTTAAAAATAAGTGTGAGTACTGTCTTCAAACATAAAAAGTTTAGTAGAGATCTGAAGTATTAAATCAAAAATTCTACCATGAATGCTACAGCTGTTAGATGAATAAACCTACAATATTTAAGAAAATCATCGGAGCATGAATGACCTCTCTCTCCTGTAGCTAGTCATGTTTCCCTAGTTTTTAAGCATCCTCTACTCAGAAGCTTTTTATGAGTAAAAATTCTGTTTCTTTCTCATGTTCAAGTTCAAATTCAAGCTGGTAACAGAACATCAAGTTTTAAGAGCCAATGATTGGGATTGCTGGTTCATGGACATCTAGATCAAATTTCATATTCATTTATTAATATTTTTCTTATTTCCAGTTTTTGTTTTGTTTGAAAAATCAATTTTCAGTAATTTGCAGAGAATAAACAAATCATGTTTGGGAAAATAATGTAAATAGCAGCTGTTGAGACCTAGACCATCCACTATCCCAGACAATGTTTCTACATGTTCTGCATCGTTTATTTGTTTGCATGCTTGTATCTATACTATTATTTCTATATTTTTAAAACATAATTTAGTACACAACTGATGTACCTAAAAAATGATTAAGAGTACCAAACAAACATATTTTTATGAATTTAACAATGCACAATGTTCATAGAATTGAATAAATCTTTGCTAGAAAATTTAATCTTAATATGAAATTACCTCTACTTAATAACATAGGTTTAAAGTTTACTAGAGATTAATTTTTATAAATATGTAGATAAGCGTGTTGCATGTAAATAAATTAAAAATGTTTAGATTAAATAACAAGAATATACTTAAAACCATGCAATAAAATAAAATGTTATGTGATACAATGTAAACTGTGATAATAAGTTATATATAGTTAAAATGCAGCTGTTCACATTTATATATATATATACATATTTCACCATAGCAACCATCAAACTTGTTGATGTTCTTTATTGTTATTTTGTTTCCTAGGAAATAACAGTTGTTTCAAGGTTTAAGTTATGACAACAGGTTTTGAATCATTCTCTGACGAACTATTTTATGACAATTTGACCTTAAATTTAACCAAATCGCTTGGTAATTACTTTTAGTTCACTGAGTATATTTATGCTCAACTATTAGTTTTGTTTTTTTTAAACAAGTTTTATCTCATACAACAGTGTGTACTAACCACTATGTATATTTTTGCAACTATTGTTATAACTACCAATGTGTTCAGATTAAAATTTTAAGTCTTGTACAGAATGCCTATTTAAAATATAATTACTTCTTTGTTTCAAAGATTGGATACCTGGTGTACACAATATAAAGATTAATAAGAAGGAAGCATGTGAGAAAGCATCTTTAATATCTTGGGAGCAAAGGCAATGTTGTCAACTTCCCTATGATTTGAAGAACTTTTATCTTTCTGTTGATGGATTCGAATTAACTTATGATTATAAATATGCAGGTTTTTACAAGTTATTATTTTGACAGATTTTTATTCACAAGAATAGAAAGGCTATTGTCTTTTAGAGTGAACATAGATAGATACATAAAAGACAATTTTATTTTTTATTTATAAATAAGTTTCATTCAGTTTATACATTTTTATTTCATCATTTGCATGACCAAAATAGAAATTGTTTTTAATAATTGAAAAAACTTTGCTGATATCAGGTGAACTTCTTCCAGTTGGTCGATTGTATATAAATTCATTAGCTGAGTTGAAACGATTATTTGGTTGCACAAATGAACCGAGCACCGAAGTAATACCGAGCATTAAAGATTTAGATATTGTTAATCATTTAGAAGGAAAGCCATCTTTTGGTTCAAGCAGCAAAATTTTTGAGTTAGATTACAATGAAGGTGTTTCTATGGTAAGATTACTATTAATTACAAGTTAAATGTACTGAGTTTTTCTAAATATGCTGTTAAATAGTTTGTAGGTTAGAGATAGGGTTATAACACTAGTTCCTTTTGTAGCTAATTATTTATTTTCCATGTCTTTTTCTTCTTCCACGCCAAAGAATTATGTGATACTTCACTTGCATAATAATTACTCTTTGCTCACTCTGTTTTACCTTTAGTAAACTATTATATTCTGTGGCATTATTCTACCGTCTTAGTGATATTACTTTGGCATGCTTTCCATACTTTTTTTTATTTGCTGACTTTCATCCTTATCCCTAATTGTAACTATAACATTTTATCTTTTGATGCATACCCACCTTGATAATGGTAATTATTTATGAACTTCATAAAGCTCTATTTTCCCTCTACTGTTATTACATTGGAGAATTTGGGACAGGTTCCAAGATTGGCCTAAAGATTCTTTTCCTGCCCTACCTGATGGGTTGCAGGTCTATGTTTCTTTTTCTTCCACTTGATGCAATAGCATTAATACCTATTGAAGTCACATAAATCACCAAACATCTCTCGCCACACCCACCAAAAAAACGTTTGGATACTACCTTATAACTACTGATATTTATTTGTAATTTTTTTTCACATATGCTCCTGTGTTATTTTTCATGTGTGTACTTTATTGTTATATACCGTATACTATGTCCCCTATGAATAACAATGAAACACAGGTAACAAATTCATTTCTGGCAAACAAAAAGAACTATTATATTACAAAGAAAAATTATTAAGTAAAATAAAGTGTAAACATCTATAAGATAAAATAAAAGATTGATTAACGGCAATAGGTAATTCCCTGAAGACAAAAAAATAAATATAATTAAAATTATATACATTATCTTTTTAGTTAGGTAATTTAGGTACTTTATATTAATTATTTTGCTCTGTTTTTTTCTCTTTTGTGTTGAAAGAATAAATTTTACTTTGATAAAGAAATTTATTTATCTCTACTGAAATGTACCAGGATATTCGCAGAGTAAAAATATTGTTTATTATTTCTTTCTGTATTGCTTCCTTCAATGCTTAGTGTTTGTTTTTAAAAAATGCACTTCTTTTATTAAAAAAGCCAATTAGTTTTTCTTTTCTTTTTTTTAAACTTGCTTTCTTTACTTATTTTCGCGTTTTGGTAGTTTCAGCTCCCTGAGTCTTAAGATGAAATTTTTTTTACAAATCAATATTTATATTTAATGAATATAGCCTAAAAACAATTAACTTTTGAATTAAATCATACATAATCTTGATGGACTAGTTAAGTTGAAATTGGATAATATATAAATAAATAAAATCTAATAAGAAATAATTGAAAGAATATAACATATATAGGTATCTATTTATGTAATGTATAAAATGGATAATTTTATAATGCTATTATTTTTTTATAGGTTTAGGACATTAATTATTGTTGAAATGTTTCAGATATGTTTAGTTTACAATGATTCAAATCATAGTCAAGAGATATGGTTTTTAGATAGAAGTCTCAATTGGTTTAAATTAGCTGATAATTTCAGTCAGTACTTCAGGATGATGTTGTACCACCATGGTTTGCCTGAATGGCAATTTCTTCATGCTGGAATTGGACTCTCTCCTTGGTCCGAGGTGAGAATCCTCCAATAAAGCACATAATAGTCTACTTAATTGATTAAGTTTGCTTATTAACTATTAGCTAATAGTGGGTATTTATTTTTCTATCTACTACAGAAAGAATTAGTTTTGTTAACTGATTATTAAAAGGTCACGGTGCTATTTTGTTTTATACGGGATGACTGAAATAAGCAGACAATTGTAGTCTGGTTGAAATGTAAACAAGGTCCACCATACTACAGTACAGACAATAGTGTCCCAAAAAGTTGGGACCACAGAGCCAACCTAATAGCTAACAGTTATAACATCAATGTTGACACTTTTCTGTCCCTGGCAGTAAATTATTCATGAAGGAAACTCATTGATGGAATGGAATACAAATTATTAGTTATTAATAATAGGAAACAAAAATAATTATGCAATTACTGTTCGGAAATGAGTTTTGATTATTTATGAAAAATTAATATGAAACTTTGTGCATATAAAGCCAGCTCCGCACATGGGGTCAGCTGTTTGTTTGGGCAAGTATAAATAGTAACATAATAAATAAGAACCAACGATATGTGTTAAAGAAACTAAACTCAAATTAATAACGAATGCAATTAGCAATTTTTTAACAATTTTGTAACTTACTAAATACCAATACTAAAGTACCAACACAGTAGTTGTTTTTTTTGTGATTGCTTGGCCAAAGAACTGGTAATGTGGGCATACATCTGATGGGGATTGGCACGATATGTCACATTTTTATCGAAAAAATGAATATTGTATGACTATTAGCTATTGCCAACAATTACTAGTACTTTCATCATCTTCCATCCGCACATATGGTTAATGTCCATTGAGCTAACCATTTTCCCATCTGTGCAGCTGGGCTATTGGTTACGAAACGGTAATTCTTTGCATACAAATATCTTGAGTAGAGGTTTAATATGGTTTGTACTTCAACTTGAGGCAGAAAGAATGGTGCCCACTTCTAATTTATGGAGCTATGAAACATGTTTACATGTATACATACAATATTTTACTTTCATAAGTAGTCAAAGGACATTTATAAAAAGTTCATATAGAATAATAGTTTATTTTAGGTTTTTACAATACATATTCCACCTATTCTTCCCAAGTAGATATTTATTTTAAATTATTAATATTCAATTTGATCATAAAATGATCGTTACAGGAAATATTGAAGTTTACCAATCAGTTGATGTAATTAATTAACACCTTAAATGTGTGGGTTTCTTTATATGGGCCATTCCCAGGGTACTGCAATACCAGTGACAGAGGTGGGGAAAGACCATAGCACTGTCATTTCCCAAAAATCTTTGACTCATCCCACATGTTTAAAACTATCAGCTCAAGGTTAATTAATGTTGTAATTAGGGCTTCTGCGTTCCGGGGGGAGCTGTTCTGAAGAATCGGTTCCAGACTCGGAACGAAACGAAAACAATCATAGCAGTTCCGACTGATAGCATTGATAGCAACCGCATTGATAGCAACCGCATTGATAGCATTGATACCGGATAGCAGCAAAGTCAGATAAAATGGCCTCTACCGGCCACAAGATGAGTATGCAGAGGGGCATCTACCGGGAAAACAAAAAATGAACCAGAAATGAGAGATTTCAATTGTGGCAAAAATCCTGACACTATATTCCTTTCTTATGTTGTTATTATTAATATTAAACGTAAAAATTACAGATTAATTTTTTTTTTTTTAACAAGCATTTATCTCTCAATCGTGGTAGATTTTACTTCATACAGGATTGATTGGCGATTGCTACGATTCTAATCATTAAGAATATTTGTTTTTAGTTTATGGACACTGTTATCGCTTATTATGTGCAATGCTACTTAATTTTAGTTTTGTTCGACTTTTTCTTATACAGTATAGGAGCGCCCAGGTGACTAATACATTTACACTAATACATCGTTAGGATTTAATTTTTTTTTTTTTTAATTTATGGATAGTATTATAACTTATTATGTACAATGCTGTGGTAACAACATTTTTTACGTACATCGTCAACATTTTTAAATTCTAATAGCTTCGGGCTGACTTCTCGCATGTAGGAGTCAGGAACAGGTATTTTACACAAGGAAATGATTTTGGAAAGTCTGTTTTATCCACAAGTGTGATTAGAGTGACAACCAGCGAATGTGCTGTAAATATGATCAACAAAATGGCATGTCTTCTATGAAGGCAGAGAACACCCAATGATACCTCCCATATATTGTTGAAGCTAAGTTTGAAGATATTTCATTTATATTAATTTAGAAGATCTATATTCCAACGTCTCCTCAGTCGTCGTTGAATGTTATTTGGTAAATCAGGCGTGTCCTTGTATCAGTGGGTTTGGGTGCAGTTTGTCGTGAAAGTTTCTATGTAATGTTCTAACTCAGTCGTGAGCGTTAGGAATTTAGAGGTCAGTGTGATGATTCCGCTCGTAGACCGTTGTACCTGTGATAATTCTCAGAGCTTTGGATTGGAAAATCTGAATGGTTCTGATGTTAGTCTTCTTAGCGTAGCTATAAATATATCATTTAAAAGATCTCCGAAAGGTTTCCAGTCCATCTGTCCCCTAATTAGTACACTTCTGGTCAGTTGTTTGATGTTATTGATTTACTGTGGAATAGACCGGTATATGATCAAAGGAAAGATCAAAGTTTGTGTGAATAAAATAGATGGTAGGGTTATAACATCTACTAAAATAGAGATCCAGAATGTATGACTGTTTCTGTGTGATGATGGCCAGTAGGCCAGTAGGGGGGGGGGGGGGGTCAGTAGACTGAAGAAAGTGTAATACGGCTGTTTTTATGTTTAAGTCAAATGTTTGCATTTGTTCAATGAAATAAAGTAGTAGGGGGTAATGATTCAATTTATAACGGATAATGATTGCTGCTCCACCATGGTCTCTGTTGTCTGGGTGGTCTGTCCTATGTAAAGTATTTTGTAGCCGTTAATGAAAATTTGTAAAGTGCTCGTTAAGTGAGTTCCTATATTAAATGCAATGTCAATTCGCCGTGTAACAGCAAGTCCCGTTCTTTCCTCTGTTGGAATGTGCTGCCCTTCGCATCTTATGCATCTATCTAACTGAATGCTTACAGTAGGTTTTGGTGTGGCCGTAGACCTGACATCCACCACATTGCGCTGCCGTCCGTTTCTTCAATTTTCACTCTTACGTAGAAAACGTTCTGAACCTCAATTTTTTTCAGAAAAGATCTCGGACTCTGGGTCAATAAAGAACACCGGCAAAGGGGCTTTGTGAAAAGATAAGGCACCTGCTATGTTCCTTACTTTGAAACCGATGGCTTCAAGGTCTGCAACAATATTTTTTTAGGGGCTAAAACGTTTAAACCCTTTAGCACGACACGATGAGTCCTCTTAAATGGATGTTAATAAGTGAGAAAGTTGTTCTCTATTCTAAATAATTAATAACTGCGTGATAGCAAGCCGGATTATTGGCGTATAACGTAACCCCTTTAGTAATTGACCTCAGCTCATATGAGTTAGGCTTGGCCCTAGTACTTGATAACCTTACCATCTCACCGTAGTGAGCAACATCGTTAATAAATATTGGTGGAGGCTTAATTAGCTTGATGGCCTGGTGTTGTGCACTAATGGAGCTGTTATCTAATGAGATTAAAAGTGAATTTTTTTTTTTATGGATAGTGTTATTATTTATGTGCAATGCTATGGTAATAGCGTTTTTTTTACGTACATTGTCAACATTTTGAAATTATAATAGCTCCGGACTGATCTTCTCACTTGTAGGATTCAGGTACAAGTATTTTAGACAAGGGAATGATTTCGGAAGCTTTTTAGGTCGAATTCTAACTAATCTGCTCATACTGTTCTCGATCAATAGTTGCTGCTTAGAGATGATTTGATAATCTAGAGTATTCTTCCCTGAACAAAAATCTTAAGCAAAAGATTTGAAGGTTTTTAAATGATTGATGATTTGGGATTAGATATTCAAAACCTAGGAGATCTTTTTTTTAACACATTCGGTTCTGTAAAATATACCCTATGTAAAATATATAATTACTAATTGGGTCCTTTTACTTATTTTGATTTCTGTTAATTCCTTACTTCAATAAACCAAATATATCTTCACTATCAATGGCGTTTTCATCCCTCTTCCTTTGGACTGAACATACCCCTGATATATTTTTTAGCATCCCGACGTTTGTAATACGAGATTTGGCCCATAATTTATAATCCCGACAACAAATACAATTTTTTTTTTTTTTTTTTATTATTCAATAACAACTTTATTATGATGAAATTACAATCTGCCTTTACTTAATAGGCAATAAATAATTGAGATAAGTGTTTTCATTCATACCATATTTACAATTCATCATTCGTTCGCACATTCATACAATATTTACAAACAGCCCAGGGGCCCCCCAAGTCCACACGGCAATACAATTTTACGACAATCTTAAAAACCTGAATAATCTATTATTTAACGTCTTTAACCCCATCCTAAACTCACTTCTTGAAATTCAAAATTCAACAACAAACTTCATCCAATCGCAATGATCCAATAACAAACCTATTTTCCTAGTTTCCACTAATTTCTTACCTTCCTACATGGATTTAATCACATTATAACTGCATATCACACAATGTTATTATCCTCATGTTCATATACATTTACTTAAATTTTGTACAATTTCATCCGGCAAAATCTCGGAATAGGATCCACGACAGTTCGATTGCAAAGAGAATGCCGTTGAAATATTTCTCACTACCTATCTTACTTGGCCCCTGAAGCCCTTCAGATGTGACGAGTCGAAAGATCGGTGACGTCGACAGGTCGGCACACGATGTATTGTAAGATGGGTGGGGGTAAGATGTAGGGGAACGAAAAAGATTCTCTTGGCGTACGGACAGTAAATCCATTCGATTTAGAAAACAGTTCCGTTCCGGAACGTAGCAGTTCAAAAAGTCGACAGTTGATAGTGGTAAACGTGTCAGTTAAGAATGGCTAGGCTGATAAATCAAGTCGTATAAAATTTAACCGTCTTGAAAAAAAAAAATTGTAAATAAATAAAAAATTTTTTTTTTTATGAATTTCATTTAATTTTCAGCAACTGATGATAGCCATTGCTCCACATCTATTGTCACCAGAAGGCACGAAGAAAATTATCAGCAGAACCTCCGAACCACAAATAGATCCAAATATATTTAAAGTAAGGCATAAATTGTCAAAAAAAAATAGAGACAAAAAAAAATTCTCTAAATGACAAAAAAAAAAAAATGAAAATTTTATTGCATTGGGAAAATTTAAGTTTGCTGAATATTATTGTGGGTTATTTTTTTCACCTTGATGCATTTTACTACCTAATATGTAAATTGATGTGATTAAAATTGTTTTATGGGATAGCTGCATCCATTATTACGAAGAACTAGAGGAAACACCCTTTAGAGCTATTGTTTATCAATACTTAGTATAATTTTGTAAATGCATTGTACAATGAATTCCAATCACTAGCCTTTTTTTTTTTCTGTTTCATTCCTTTTGCTGACCCACTTAAAAATATTAAATTTTTAACATGTTTCTCATTTTATACTTATAAGGAAGTGAAGAAGATGAATTCACAGGACAATGCCCTGTATGTTTTTGTCTTGAATTCCTTAAGAGTAGAAGAAAAAGCTAATAGCAGTTCATTTGTTTAGCAATGCTTTATTAAAAAAAACAATTATAATTCATGATTTTTTTTTTAAAATTAATAGCTTTATTTTGAAACAAAATTGCTTGTGCACCTTTAAAACTTTGTAATGTAAGAGCTCATTCATACCTTTTATACAATTTCAATCACTCAATATAATTTAATATTACTATGTATTTTTTAACTATATTCTATTTAATAAAATGTAATTTAATATACAATAAATTAATTAAGCTCTATTAATTTATGAAGTCATTTTCTGCAATAAATAGGTGATATGCTAGGGAGTGTATTGAAATCTGGAGCTTCTTGTTTCTGAACTGGCTCTGTTGGATATTTAGCCAATTCTTAAGTCAACAGAATGACACATAATAACCCATGCAATTTATATTGATTAATAAGACCTATTGTTTGTGCTTATTTGACCATGGTAATATTATTACTACACAGAATGGATGTATGTCAATAGTGAGTAGATTTAATTAGCATTGTATTTTAGGCTTGAGTAGATAATAAAATTATTAATTATAATCTAATTTTATTGGTATTAAAACTCCCCTACATTCCAACTCTTTATATTAATGGGAGAACGTATGTTTGTTTATTGCACCTCATTACGGGGAAATCAGCATTTTTGAGAACTTTTCGATAATTTCTCAAGTGAGCTACCGGACTTCAGCCTTTTGCGAGATGGCTAGCAATGGATCATTTAAATGCAAACAATGATTTATTTGTGGAAATTAATGTTTTATTTAGATATCCCTGGCCATAACCAACTATACTTTCGAAATAGTTTAAAATGATGGTCTGGACATGATTATTTGCATGGACATGATTGCACTGGGTAGAGCAATATTTTATTGATAATATATCCAGCACTGGTAATCCCATTGTTGCTGTACATCATGATTGTTTTCTTCGTCTGGAGAACATTCTAAATGGGTCAAAAACAGAATCCGATACCTCGACTGCAAGAAATCTTTGCACATAAACTAACAGCCTGGGGTTAAGAGAACAATAGATAACATCATACAGATTTTCGTTCAAATTCGCTACCTTGTTAAGCCTACTGAGTACGCTAATGCACATGTTGCTTGACAAAGGCAAAACTATTCCGCAATCAGGTTGGTTGGTGAGTTTAGCCTTTAGGAAACATTAAACATATTTTATTCTGATCAAGAATCATCTGTGGCCACAACGGGGATGTAAGTAACCTTTCCTCAAAATTCGTGATATAAGGCAGCACTATTGAGAAATCATCAGTTAAATAAGCTTTGTGGAGGAGAGTCTTTCAAAAGAAAAGAAAGAAAAGTTTTATTATGAAATACAAGCAAAACACTGGTATATACAAATATTAAGAGTTACGTTACTACATACTGGGTGGAATGTGTGGGAACAAGTGGGGTCTGGGGCTAAAGCTGAGACATATGTGTATAAGAAAAGGGTAGTTCTGGGAAGTGGGAGGGAGGTCTTGGAGGGATGCGGTTGCTTACTTAAAAAATAACAAGAACCATCAGTGACTTCCATGAAGTCACGAGGCAGGTATTCAGTAGAAGGGGCTTGCTTCTACTTTTAGCATTATATAACTATCGACAATTTCTTGTCGTTGTTTTAAGTCATAAGAGTTGTTTTAATTCATTTATTTTACAATAGTCCACCAACAGGGTGGAAGCCCAATAACACGTGGCTATTAATTTGCAATTATAAACAAAATACAAAGTGAAATGAAAATAAAACATGATTAATTGTGTACCTCGGAGGGATACAACAATATGTCCATTTTCATAACTTTACAGGAGAGGAGTTTTAAACTTTTTTTCAACAAAAAGTGTTATTGGCACAGCTATTTATTGAGATGTTGAAACAATATTTTACCAGAACATTCTATTTATTGTTATTTACATCATGCAGTTGTTATAAAATGAAAAAAAAACCTTTTTTACGGTAATAAAGTCAATATGGAAAAAAAATGGCCTTAGTGTTGTATCCCTCCGAGGTACAGAATTATTAGTTGTGATGTGGATCTCATCACTTTTAATAACTATTAGCCAAAGAATAAAAGCTCTGATACAACTCAGAGGTAGAGCACCCAACCAGAGACAGGGGAGGTCCCCGGGTCAAGAAGAATTTTTTATGGCTAATAATTAAAAAAATAAAATAAAACAAAAAAGTAAGAACGAATGACAGTAAAATATGAACAGAATAGTACTTTACAAAAAAATGGTAAAATTAAAAATATAACATGATTCCCTATGCTAAATATAAAATCCATAAGATATAAATAGTGTATATTGTTGTGATTTGTTTAGCTATTAGCTCTGAACCAAATTTATGTCAAGAATTAACCCCAGTGCGACTGGAGAGTAATGTGCCTGACTCTCACGCCGGCGCTTAGGGAGTGATTTGATTTCTGGATAAAAATAACTACGAAAAGGGTGGGCAACCTGAAGATAGCCAGCCTACACCTTTGTACTGGTGCTTAATTTGAATATGAGCAACAAATTTCCTTGTATAGCCCAAATAAATAGTGTCAGTAATGGTAGCCACTGTAGAACAAAAAAAATCTATGTATGTATTTCAAATTCATTGATTTATACTCTGATATACGTAATAGTATATAATTATTGAATTAAAAACAATGACGGCAAAAAAAATATCACTTTAAAAGCTCTACTGCTCTAGTTTGGATCCTGATAAAATAATTTTTATCTACCTATATATTTAACATTACTGTAGCTAAGTAAAATAACAATAAATAAAAAAACAAAGCAGAGACAATATATTACAACTAAAATATTTCCAAGATGGGTAGGAATTGGACAATGGAAAATACGAATTTTTTTTATAATGAAGCGAGAAGAAAGATTTCACCCCAAAAAGTGTTGTCACCAACCTGGGCTACCACATTCTTCAGTTACATGGTTGTGTTGGTATAAAATGTTTAATTACATCAACCATTAATTATAGATCTGTTTCAAAGACCTGGGCAGGTCATATTGTATGCTGCTTCCGCTTTCGACGGAGCGCACTTCCGTTTAACTTCAATTCGCTTCCTGCATTAAACAGTCTCCAATGTTACTCGGACCAATATGCTTCTACTAAAGGCAACGCTTTATTCCAGCAATATCGTCTTTTCCGTAAGTACTACTTCAATTTTAAGACTTTAGATGATACTAAAATTTTTCTTATGGCATATTTAAATAGTAATAGTTTTTGTATTCAGTGTCAACACGTTAACTGCCGCGTCATCCATATTCGGGTGACAGCAACATTTCTAATTAGGTTGCGTCACCCAATTTGGGTGCTACTTATTTAAATACTTGCAAAATGTTTTAGCAGCCATTTCAGAAAGATATTCCGCAGATTATAATGACATTGTTAAATTATTATAAAAGTAACATAGTATATTAAATAAATTATTTAGAATGAAAAGCTTAAATATGAGTGATTCGGCAGTGAACGTGTTAAGCCTATTGCATTTTACTTTTGCGAAAGAAGGCATTGATAACTTGTGGCCTGTTAATAACTGGTCGATTTAACGATCAGGTCCCTCAACATTTTTTTAAACGCAATTTAAATGTAATTTATTTATGTTTAGTTTTACTATGTAAAATTTATTTATATCTTGTTATTGTCTCGCTGTTTTCTTAGCAGACAAAATCTTTTGGCAGAGAGACTGCAGTACTTACTGTAACCAGTTCCTTACCTCAAAACTTGACAAACTCTTGAGGGATTTCGTCTACACCCTTTGTCGAGCCTGTCTCTTGTCTAATGCTGCTTCTATACTTTCCATCTATGCTTCTATCCATGAATCTATGCTTCTATATCTTCCTCTCAGATGGCCTCATCTATATCAACAGGCTGTACGTCTAGTGTCCTTAACCTTTGACTTCCATCTATTTGATCATCCACTGTTTATTCCTTCAGGGAGAACTGACCATGGTAGCAATTAGCAAAGTCTTTCCAGTAAGTGTCCATTTGTCCTTCTTCGTTCTTTACACTCCTGATCTGTTTACCTTTCCTTCCCGTGATCGCTTCAACAGTGTCCCAGAACTTTGTTAGATTTTTATTAGAGTTCCGCTCCTTTTCTTAGCCGAACTCTATCAATGTCTTGTTCACACAGATCCTAGTCTTGCGTATTGTCTCCTCTTGCCCTAAAAACGGCTTACATCCTTAAAGACAAACTGGCGCTTGGAGGTCACCAGGAAGGTTCGGTTGTTTACGAATGGACATGCCTAAGTCCCTGGGCACTCCAAGGTACGGACACCACCGCATTCAGGTAGTTTCTTAGCGATGTGCGGTTGCCCATTACCTTGAAATAAGTTTCAGTTTGAGAACGGACAAATTGTTGAGTTGTGGGAAGTGTAAGTCATTGAGCATAGTGGTGAAATTTCCGTAACGAGGGTAGTTATTGATGATAAGCATTCGTATATTTCAGATTCTTTCTAGTTAACAGCACTAGTTTTGCAAGTGGAGCTCAGTACTGGTGAAGCATAGGTTAAGAGAGATTGGATGACTGATTTGTAGAGCATTTTCTGTGGGACTGATATAACTAGAATTTTTTGTTAAAATATGGGAAATTTTTATTATTATTTTTTATTTGTCAGTTTTCCTGTGCGTGTATATGTATTATTGCTTCAAACCAAAAAATCTTTTTTTAGACAGGATCTTTTAAATAAAATTCAAGGTACGCCGGTTTTTTTTAGACTCAAGTGTACATTCCACTCAAAAAATTGTTGAATGCTAACAATGCAAACCTCCCCTCGTCCATTTGTCTAAGTCAATTTGAAAATGTTTTATTTTTTAATATTTTAGCTATTTACATTTGATTAATTGACTTTCAGTGACCTGTGTGTTATTAACAGTCCGATATAACCAACAGGGTCTGGGAGGCGCGCTGATGTGGCTTGGGGTCCGCGTGGCTAGCGACCCCGACTACGTTAACCTAAGCCAACTACTCCATGGATCTCTGCCGAGGCCTCTTCTCTACTACCTTACATTCTCCGTCATCGTGCTTGGAACCGTAATAGCTTCTCTTGCTATGCTCGCTTGCTCTGCTGTAGCCCTTCTCAACAAGCTCCTCTTCGCTTTGGTATGTTACCCTTGTCTGTATCAATTAGTATATACATAGCGTTAATAATTAGTTCTCGGCTATTTAATAGTTATTTTGTTTGAAATTTTAAGTTCATCTTCCATTGCGAGTATGATACTATTCCAGTTAATATTCGGAGTTATTGTCCTTCTTATCGGAGAGACTGCGTTGATCATCTTCATAGCTGTGACTCCGAAGTACCTAGGCTTAGCCATCGACAAAGAACAGCTTGTGGATAATTGGCAGCGAAACTACGGGGTCCCAGGGCGTGAGCAGTACACAGCTGCCATCGACTACATTCAGAGCACGGTGAGATAATTGTTGTTCCATCATACTATATATGTAATATTTTAAATAAAATATTTTTGGAGAGACAAATTTGAAATTTGTATGTCACATAGTGTAGAAGTTAAAGCCAGAGGCAAGTTTATATTGTAAACTAATACTATCATGGGAGGTAAACAACCCATGATCCTATGTAGGTCGGATTACTAAAGACAATAAAGCAGTCTCTTTACAGAAGTTCGAGAGTGTAGTTCGTTTCCCTCTTTCCTATTCTTTCTTAAAGCTTAACCTCCGACAGTTAACTTAGATTTTTATATTTTATGAATATACTATAAATATTTTGTTTTATTCGACTTAGGTAATAGGTTAAATATATATGCTTTGGTTTTAAATATTTATAATACATTCATAAAATATGAATATCTAGACTATGTGAAAAACGAATTTGTCTTTTTTACAAAGTCAGCTGACGTTTTACCTATGCAGGCATCTTCAGAACTATGCATTATATCTTATTTCAAAATCATTGCTCCGTTTCTCCATTATTGCATACCGAATTTTCAATTTCTCCAAAATATAAAAAAACATTTCTATTCTCCGTCTAACAAGTAAACATATCAATACCTGACAGTCAAGGAAGAAAAAATAAGTTTTTATATATCTTAGAAAGGGGACAATTCGGTATGCAATAATGGAAGAGTAATTTTGAAAAATAATATTAACGATAGTCCTGGAGATACTTGAATAGGTGAAATATCGACTGGTTAAGAAAAAATAAATAAACGTTTTTCGAAGGGATTATAAAGTCATTTTTGAAAAATTTGTTTTTCACATAGTGTAAATATTAAAATACGCGAATATATTTTGTTTTTTTGGGTAAAAGCTGTTTATAATGTTAATATAAATATCGTTATTAGAGGAACAACAAGCTTGAAGAGGGGATTCGCAAATACCAGGCAAACAGATGAAAACAAGCGTTTCTGAATTTGAAAAACAAATGATCCGTGAATCGCTTATTTACGCAGTCTATGTTTTGGTTATGGGAACAACAATCATGTCATACAAAAATAAACGCAGAAAATTTCAGTCCCGTGTTTATTAAATTCTGCTGCTGATGCGATTCCTGTAAATGTTTGGCCAATATTTCAGCTTATCCCACTTTATTTTATTTGTTGAAAATGAGATCTTCAGTGACCAACACGGTTGAAAAAATAAGCTGAACTTGAAGAAACTACAATTAATTATTTATTTTAGGTGACCGTGGTTGAATATTTTATTTAAATCGCAATTTATTTTTATGGGATATTGAAAATAAATATGTTGTTGTTAATGATATACTTATATAGTTGGATAATACAATAATAAATAAATATAATAGTTTAAATATTGCATAATAATCGACTTGTTTTTTTAAATGTTTTTGTGTTTTAATAAAATAATAACTTTTGATATAGTTTTTTGTAGATATTTTTTTTTTTACCTAACACGAAGTTAACTAACATTAGAATCGGGTGTTAAGAGCGGCGTGTGCAAAAATTCCTCATTTGTAGAAATCCTTTTGCACTTTGTGGAGTGTCTGACTCGGTTAATCTTTGTATCGGGCTTTCTGCGCTTCTTGGCAAGATTTTCCATGACAATTAATTTTATGGTATTTGTTTTCACTTGGAATGATTTTAGAGAACGGAAATAATATTGAGAGGCAAATTTTATTTGATATTTACTTAGTGACTAATAATTATTTTCAAAACAAATATACGTTCCTTCAGAAATGATCAATTAACAAGAGTAAATTTGACTACAACACAGCAAATTTGGAAAATTCGCAGATGCACACTGGTTTATTAGGATTTTGACAGTCATAAAAAAAAATTAGATCTTAACATGCTCGCCTGCGCTCAAGAAATAATCACTATTTAATTTTTTTATGTAGGTTTGTTTTGAGCATTTCTTTGAAATATTATTAACATACAAAACGAAAAGATATTCTTTAGCAACTATTAATTTGAAACCATAATTGCACAGAGAACTAGCTATATTAAGAGATATTAGCATAAATACATTTGTTGTTGTTTTTTAAACAAAACACAATATCCTAGAAATCGATTTAAAAGTCTTGTCTTCAGTGCTAGAATCAAAATATCTATTTCCAATTAAATTTTTAAAATATTCTAGGTAACTAACATTTATAGCTGAAAACCAAATGGTTTTTCTAATATACTTTAAAAACAGGATTTTTTCACCGGTCCGCGGCGCTGCATTAGTGAATCTACTCCTCCATTATAAGACTCCTTCAGTAGTTCCGGTTCTGTGTTTTCACTATTTAGTTGGTTGCTACCAAGAATGGTCCTCGCGTTGCTTTGCAGCAACTACATCCTCCCACCGCACCTGGTCTTCCCATATTTCTTGTTCCATGGGGTCTCACCATGAAACATTTTTTTGGGGATTTCTTCTTCGCCTTTTACAACCACATTGCCTAACCTCCAAATACACCTAAGCTATAGGCCGATTCACACTAGAGATCAAGGTAAAGTCAAGTCAGATAAGCTCACGATCCACGATTTCACCAGTAGCATTCATACTTAGCGGTCAGGTTAGATAAAGTCATAGACCATAGATTTCAGTAGCTCACTTCGAAGATTCGAAAGCTGTCAGCAACTGATTTCGATTGTTTGTTAAATAAAAGAATGATTTATTTTATGCCGAGAGACCAATCTACTCCATTACAACTTTATTATGAACTACTTGATGACAAACTCAAACAGATCGTGGGAACGAGTGCAAGAGCCCGACTCGCTGATTATCCGCCAGAAGCAGAAGCCTTTGACGTCATTTCACGGAAAAGGGAAAGGACAGGCCACTCCGAACCTCCTCGAACCATGACAGATTTTTGCGTTTCCACGATGCGATGTAAGACAACCGCAGACCAGGCTCGACAATCCACGCGTCGTGGGAACTGTGCCTAAGACTTAAATGGTTGTTGTTCAAGCTAATTTTTATTAGATGTTCACGTAACATTGCTTGCTATCTATATAGAATCCCATAGTTCGACACCTTTCAAATAGCCCTGCAGCTTTGAAATTGCAGAGTTGTTGTCAGTCGGCAATTGAGCAATATGAGCTTCTATTGGTGTTACAGTACGGTTGCTGCGGTGCCGATAAGGGCAAAGACTTCATGAGCTCTTGGTGGAAGCTGCGGGAGCTAGCTGCACCGGATCTGGTGGTACCACTGTCCTGTTGTATCCAGCTGTCATCCACCTCCCACCTCGACCCACTTCCGGCTAACCAGACAGCCTGTCAGGACGAAGACTTCAATGTTCATCGCTCCGCTAGGCACACACAGGTAACCTATAGTTTATTTATTTATTATATAATTTGCTTTAAGGGCTAAATCCTTACCCCTGAAGCCCATCAATAACAAATAACGAATATGTTTTGTGTATATTATCTTCCTATCCTGATAACTTCTTAAATAACAGTATAAAATTACCTACATAGAGAATAATACACAGATACAATCTTCTAAATAATTACATTAACTAGTATCATTAATCATCTAAATAATAACCATATAAGTCTATTATAATTCATTATTTTCGTAAGAGCACTATTACATTTGTAATAAAGAGTGTCCTTTTCACTAACCGAAAGACAAGATGATTTAACCACAACAAAGTAATTACAATGTTGAACTAATGGGACACAGAAACACTAGTTATAGCTACTGGGCAGGAGAAAAATAAATATATCAAAAATGAATTGAAAAATCAATCATACCTTGCTCCTATATAATATACATATTATCTAGGAAAACCCCTCGCGGATATTGACAGAGTTAACTTATCTATCAACTTCAAATTGTTTCCGCTTGGATGAAAATGAAAATATACTCCAGTACGATATTAAGAAAAAATCCTCCATTTAAAATTATTTATTCAAGTAAAGTTGGATAGCTTTGTATTAAAAGCAAATGAATAGTCTGGAAGTGACGTTCAACATTATGTTTTTCCTCCACCGCAACGCTACTACCACACAACAAACATTCTAAGATAAATATCTTAAAAATTGATGAAACGATATAATTCCTCCGAGTTGATACTAAAACTATAGGTTAAAATAACAAAGTATTGAAAAAACAATGAAGTAAGAGATACCATATATAAAAATATTTATTCCCAGTTACATATAAATAATAAACTAAATATGTCCAGTGCACGTTTATTTTACACAGCAGAAACTACATGGACTATTTTACATCACTACTCACTTTTATATTACTGCTTCATCTACCACTCATGTTAACCGTTAACATTGCATACAGTGGAGTTGGGTGGTTCGACTGCCACACAATCTTTTTCTGGCTGTACACTGCTAATATACTATATTTTATGGCTATATTGTTAAACTATTATAATAAAAAAAAAGAACGTTTGCTTTTCAACAGGTATTTTAACCGTATTCTGTATCTGTAGGCTCTGTCTTAGATGTGATTCTGAATCGTTAAATATATATCTGTAGCACAACATAAAATACAACAACAAAAAGTATTATATTATATAGTGTAGGAAACGAATTAAATCCGAAGTGATTCGGCACCATTTTCCTACTTATTAGCTTTCTTGAGGATCAGAAGCTATCTCAAGATTTTACAAAAGTTAATGTTTTGTAAACCAACAGTAGGAATAGCATATTTATTTAATGTTGTTCTAACCAATTTTTACATGTTTGTTTTTGGTCTTTATTTCAACTATTTCCAATTACTTTTATTAGTTAACAAGGTGAAAAAAGATAAAATAAAATATTTTTAGTCAAAAATTACAAGAATTTATCCCAAAATCATTTAATAAGCATTAAAAAACCATGAATAGTCTGCACCCAGATCACCATTTGATAAAGTTCATTTACAATATCCTTATGAATAAAACTACAAAAAGACACATTGACTCATAATTATAATAAGATTTATTTAAGTTTTTCCTTGCAAATTCATATTTACTTGTACGTTGTATAATTATTTATTGTAGAAAAGCATATTCTAAAAAGGCCTATAGTCTCTCAGCTTTTAAATAAAATCACAAAAATGTTGACATTTTGGTTATCCAGCAATACGGTCTAAAATGAACAAATTACTCGCCTAAATAACATAGAAATATTTTAAAGTAAACATTGTCCCAAATCAACAAACAATCTATTAATCTTGTGAATGAAAGCATCATTATGCTAACTCACTACATTACTAATTGATCATATCCGAATCGGCAACTTTCTTCAAAAATTAATACATTTTATGAATTGTCATATTAATACTAGTAAAGGTTACTCAGTAAACAAAGTCAACTACTTACAAAATGATCAAATATAAACTGTATTAAAATGTTGAGGGAGATTATATCGGAATATAATGATATTAACCCTTTGTCCCTTGATAGTAAATTATATCAATTTTTATTGACTTAAATAACATCAGGCAGAAGCTTTGAAAAAAAAAAATTCCTCCCTAATTAATTAAAAAATTTTTATTAGTTCAATAATTTTATCATACAATTGTTAAGAAAATATTGTTAATGTGTCAAAGTTTCCTACTTTACAATATTCATCAAAAAATAAAACGTATTCTGGGGATTTTGTTTCTGTGGAGCATATGTACAAACAATTAGGGTATTATTGCAAAGTAATATGAACGTAAATATTATGTTATCATATCTACTACGCTATCAATTTAAAGGTTTTGACATCCTGATTAATAATATGTGTAGGGACTTCAGTGGGCAATAATTACTAAACATGTCGCAACATTTTTATACCTGTAATGGAACCTTTTTTGTGTTATACATCGACTAAAATTTGCCATGGATGAAGGGAGAGGCTCTACTTTGAAAGGGGTACAAAGCAATAATCTTACACAGTTAATCCAGTCAAAATGAAGGAGTTACAGATAGTCTCATGGATAATAGCCATGATTGTAGGGTGGGGCTCTTCATGAATCAGCTCCAGCTGCCATTGATACAGAATGAACAGTTATTAGATACCCAGAGCGGATCAGTATCTACTCCTCACTGATTCAACCGCTTGTGTCCATTTTGATTCAGACTTATCATTGTGTTTGCCTATTCTTGAATTACTTATTATGTCTTACAAAATTCTTAATACTTCAGAACTATAGTAAATTTTTTCAACAGACAACAAATATAGGACAAAAGAGGATTATAAAATAAATAATAAATTCGAACCACTTTTGATGAAAAAAAAAATGTATTAGTTTGGCTAAAAACTTATTTACAACAAAACACAATTTTTAAACAACAATTTCAATAAAATATGAATTTGAATAACTATTTAAATAGGTACATATTTATTTGAATATGTTTTTCACACCTCCCTTTTCAAACAAAGTGTGGTTTGAAATTAATATATAATTTATACCAATGTAGAATGAACATAGATAAAATAACAATAGCTTGATATTCTGTGCAAACATTAGTTTTAAAAGTAAATATTGTTTGAACAAAACAGAAAAGCGATTGGCCCAGCTAGTGCGAAGTGGCCTGGGAAGGGCAAGATAGGGGATCATAAAACCTCTTTTTGGTGGTAGAGAGTGCAAATCATAAAAATACCCTTCTTTACACTGGGTCGAGCCTCTGGTGAAAACACGTTTGAAAGATGTGTGAAGACACTTTTAGTTGACAAAGATTGCCATAAACACCCTTCTTAACATGGGGCTGGAACACAGGTAAGTTCAAGGAGGATTCGGAGAGAAGGTATAGGGGGAGGGGATGAGTTTTTGGAAAAGAAGAAGACAGAGATTAGAGATGGGAAGCTTGTGGAAACTGACGAAGTACTGGGCTAGTATCTGTATCCGCTTCATTTTGACTGGATCAACTATGTTTCGATATCTGCTACAAAGTTTATGATTATACAACCTTACCCATCCCTAATACAGTGCTATCTCCCTAATCCAAAATAATTGTTGACCAAGAGTGTTATGATTAGTGAAAAATGCGGATTATAGGGGGTTGGGGAAAAATAAACAATAGATATACTTTTTATTGTATGTAATACAAAATGTTTGTGTAAATGTATATTAAAATATTTTAAAAAGTCCATAATGTGTTCATATCACATTGAACAATTTAAAAATATTATTTCTCAATAGAGCGAATCTAATTGTTCATATTTATGGAAATTACTTTTATTTTTTGTAAAAAAGCTTGTAATAGATGTTTTGATTTAATTAATATTTTTTTAAATGCTTCTTCTTGGAGCTGCTGGAGAAAAAGAATCTTCTGCACACTGTACATCATTCTTAATAGCCCATTTGATGCAATGGTTGAAATTTCCAGTGACTTGTTTATGTTTCGCTGTAGCGGTAAAGGATGGTCGCTTGTTTCTTTCCTTTTTGCCTTGTACAATTTCCTCATCTGTATTAAAAGTGAACTTGTTTTCTTCATTTCCTTCAATCCACTTAATCATATCTTCTTCGCTTATAGTAACAGCAGAATTTATTCTCAATAACACATTCCTTGCTCAATAAGTTATTCCAAGAAGTGCGTATGAGTTGTGGGTTGATTGACCCCTAAGATGTTGCAAGGAAAAATTCCTCTTCCTTTAGATTCAAAGCTTTTAAAGTCGAAGTTATGTCTCCATCTTATGACACTACATACAAATGCAGGCCTTTCTTGTGACATGGTACTGTAAATTAAATTGTTTATCCAAAGTTTCCATATAAATCCACATTCCTTCAAGCTAACAAATTCATATTGAAAAAGCTTATTAAATAGATACAGTTCGGATTAGTGAGCTTCCACTGTATATAATATAAGGGATGGGTAAAGGGTATATATATATATAAATATAAGTTAATGCTTACCGGCTTTAGAATTCAAAAACAAAGGGAAAAAAGGTACAGAGAAACAACACGCTTGAAAGTTAGAACTAGACTGTTTATTTCGAGTCTATAACCCTGTATATTTACATTCGGGATGTTTACATCCCGACGCTCGGGGATTAAGGTTGAGTACTGATGCTCCCCGGAGCTTAACTCCCCCCTGCCAGTTTACGCACATCTCCTCGTAAACTATGAAGTCTAAGTCTAAATTGAGGACGACTTAGGCGATATTACGATCACTCTCCTAATCGTACTAAGGGAGCGAAGGCCAGCCCAAACAGTACACAACCTGTAATCCCTTACATTCGGTTGTATTTATAAGACACATATATATATATATATAAATTATATCTATAACTATAATTACAATTATAACTAATTTATGTCATTGTCTTCAGACTTGTGTGGCTCTTTGGATCAATATGTTTGTGATGTTTCTCTCCTTTAGAAATGTTCGAACCATGCCAATCAATCAAGAAAGAATGCCATCGCTACTTAATGATAGGAAGAGCCTCAGACCACACAAGTCAGATGGCATTAAGATAATGAAAAATTATTATTTATTTTTTTTTTTTTCTTAATCCCTATTTATTTATTTATTAAAAACTAAATATACATACAAATAATATTGAGCTAAAGTGGGTTTATTGTACTGCTATGCTAATGTTCATTTTAAGGAGTTCTCACAAACTAAAAAAAATCGGATTGTATAAAATGAGGATAGTAAAAATTAATAATTGACACAATACTAGTTTATTTAAATTCAAAATGGTGAGGATATAATAATAATTAAAAGTGATATTCAATTTATAAAACTATCTATCGATGAGATTTGAGTTAATTTTGTTTTAATCAAGTTAATAAGTGTATTATTCTTTAAATAGTAATGACATAAAATGAATCTATGTAATTAATAAGTAATCACTTTAATCACTTAATCAATTTAAAAATAGTATTTCTCAATAGAGCAAATCTAACAACAAATAATATTTTGGAATTTTTGTGTAGAAATTAGTTTTTTTCTCACTGAATCTTTGAAATACTGTTATTTTGTGATTAATTCTTTTAAGAAATTCACGGTTTTCATATATCGATATGGCATTTAAGTTCTCTATGTCCAAGGCAATTTTTCTACATTGCACTCCGACAGAACTACTCTTAAGTTAACAATTTCTAGGCCGCAGCAGCTCCATTATTATGCAGTTTTTCATTGTGCAGGTTTTCATTACTTCCACATTTATGTACTGCGTATATTAAAAAAGAAATATATGTAAACTCAGTAATTTGATTTTTTTTTCTTTCACTTCTGGCAATTCAATTTTTTTCTTTCACTTTGGTAATTTGAATCTCTTGATAAATCAAATTCTCAATATTTTAAAATGTCACTGTGGTCCCTTGGTTGCTTCAAATTACCGAGAGTAGTCTGTTTATACTGTAAGATACTTCAGTTCCTATTTTCTTTTTTCTGGTCGTCGGTATGTCCAATGATTCTTTAAAGTCATTGCTTTTTCTCGAATTGGCCTTTATTCTTCAATATTTTTAAAATTACTGACCACTTTGAAAGGGAGCAAGACCCTCACTCAAGACTAGGCGTTAACTAACCTTTCCTTCCTCAACCCCACTGGCCATTGCCCAAAGGAGTGTTGTTACCAAATCATGTGTTCGGTATTTTAAATAAATCAAAAATATCAGATGGTGGATTATGGAAAATCCAAAATCCAGAACATCTTAATCGCCCATCCTAATAAATAAAAAAAATATTTATTTTTTTATTATTATGGTTTATTTATTTTTTAATGCAAAAGTGAAATAAAATTGAACTGAAGATTTCAGAATGTAACAAAAAACAAATTCTTGGAAAAGAAAAAAACCTTTAAAAAAAAATTAAAAAATCTTATTTTAATAAAAAAAAAAAATTGCTTAATGAAAGTTATTAAAAGTATTATAAGAAGCGAGGATTCAATTGATAAGTAATAATAAAAAGATTAGGCGAGTATGCAGTTTCCTTTGTTACTGGGTATAGTTTGGAATATTTTGAAAAATTGTCAATCATGGTGAAGAGATAGATATCTTTTCTTCGCCGTTACCAATAGGTAGGGTCCCAAAAAATCAGCTGAAACTGCCATCAATTCTTCAGCCGTTTCCTCCTGTTCTTCGTTGGACTCTTTTTGAACCGGTGGGCCGATTGTGCAGGTGCAAACTGCTGAGCATGGCATTCCAGTTTTCCGGCACCCACATCTTCGAATTGCAGTAATTATAGCATGGGCAAAAGACACTAGTTTTCTTTTCACTTTATTCTCTTCCTTTCTTTTTGCAGAAACCTACGATTCCAAGAACACCGTGAGGGTTTCTGGGACTATATCCTCAAATTTCTAGAAAATTGTCAGTTGGTGGGTATACGAGGTTTGACCAAAAACTCGTTACTTTTTGTGGAAGAGATCCGAAAATGAAATTTGAAAGTGTGGATAACACTTACCTATGGGTAACAGACGTCCTAAACCGGAGGAAGGTGCGTTGGGCTCAAGAAGACCTAAGTCATAATGATCAAGGGGAGTGTGCTGACAGTGTGTACCGGATGTTGTTCCTAAGGGTTCGGCCAGCTTCACTTCTTATTCTAAACCACTTACAGTATCCATGCTTTTCCATCCATCTTCCTATTCACTCTTCCTTAACTCGACTAAATTATACGAGGTTTGATCGAAAAGTAACGAGAATTTTTGTTAAATCTTAAATCTAAAATCTTAAATTTTTTTTATTTATTCATCGATAGCAATTTTGTCCCCTTCAAATTAATCCCTCTCAGATATAGTACGCTTGTTCCAGCGCTTTTTCCAATCTTCGAAGCACTTTTCAAACTCACTTTCCGATATAGATCTTAGCTCCTTCAGCGATTCTTCTTTTATCTCATCAATGGTGTCGTCCTTTCAAGGTTTTTTTCAACTTTGGGGACAAGAAGTCAAAAAGAAGTCACAGGGAGCCATGTCCGGCGAATACGGTGCCTGAGGTAACACAACAGTGTTGTTGTTTGCTAAAAAAATACAAACAATCAGTGAGGTGCTAGCGGGAGCGCTATCGTGATTCGATTTCCACGAATTGTTTTGCCACAATTCCGGTCGTTTTCGTCGAATCGCTTCACGTAAACGGCTCATTACTTCCAAGTAATATACTTTATTGACCTACGACCCTTTGGCATGAACTCATGATGAACTACGCCATTGAAATTGAAAAAAAAAACAGTGAGAAGAACCTTCACTTTTGATGAACCTGTCGATTTTTTTTCGCTCTTGGCTCTTCAGTCCACTTCCATTGCGAAAGATTCATTGCGCCTTGGTTTCCACGTCATACCCATATACCCATGTTCGGTCACCTGTTATGATGTATTTAACAAACTCTGGATTGTTGGTTACTTCTTTCAGCAATTCTTTTGCAATTTGGTCGAAATTCAACAATTTTGGAACGATCTTTGCTGCCACACGTTTCATGCCCAAAAGTTCTGAACTATCGGAATCATAACGCCCGCGAAATTATAAAATTCTCATTACTCTTTTATTAAACCTGGTATGTCTGTTTCATATAATAGCAGCAGCAGTTAGTGCAATTCTCAGGCACTCTTCTCTTTCACTTAGACATCTTGAACCACGTTTCGTTCAAGATTTTGTAGCCGGCATCAGGAAAGAAAGACAACAGTATTGCTCGTTTTTGTTTTGCTGAATATTACTCGCTCACCATATTTCTGAGCCAAACTCGCTCTAATAGTAGCCACCGCAGGCTTTTCGTCTGATAAAATTTCCTCCATCAGTTCATCCACAGAAAACTGGCAGTATTCATCCAAATACTTATAAATCTCTTCCACCGTAGCAGCAATTTTGTCATCTTTGGGGTGACCTCTTGGGACCTTGCTAGGTGGTCCATGAACAAAGAAGTTTGCATAACAGTCATGGTGGTAAAAAATCATCATTCGCATGTAGATTCTAGGGAACCTACATCGTCGATGTGTCTTAAAACGGTATCTCCCATTCATCTTCTTTTATTGTCGCTAATTATAAATATAATATATATCGTATTTGCTAAAATTTTACTTGCCTATTCATAAGGAGTAAAAGGACATTTATAAAAACTACATAACGAATAATATTTTATTTTATAAGTTTTAATTAATATGATCTCAGTGCATAATTTATTTATTTAAAATATTTCATGTTAACATAATTGACTATAGAAATTTATATGTGAACACACTAATATGTAAGTATTTAATTTTGTTATTATTATTACCCTTTATTTTTTCTATTTTAATTTAATTGTGTATTATACTTTTTTGTATTTCAACAAATTATTGGATGATATTTTTTATTTTTAGGTATACTTTTAGTTTATTGTTGTTAGTATACTCCAAATTTGACATTTCCTTGAAATACTCCAGGAATATTTACCTACCCGGACTATAAGTCAAGGGTTAGGCTTATATTATTTTATGTAGCTGAATTTTTTAACTATGCTGGCAGTTCCCAAAAGTGTTGCTTGCTGAACACTGTCAAGTATTTTCTCTGACAGCTCTAACATCTGGATATATTCTAGTGTGTCCTCCGAGATCAAGCCATTCCAGAAATGATGATCGGAAAATACTTAAATTACGAAGAATTATTATTATTTTCGTTTCTCCCCTTAGTAGTATATAATGTGTTTTATATCGGATATTGTCCAAAAATGAAGATTTTTTTCTCCTATTCTATGTATTCCATTAACACAAACTGTTTTATTGATGTCAAAAATAATAGACAAATGGCGACTCTAGTGAACGTTGGGTCAACTGGCTATTTGGGCCCAATTTGAGCGAAGCAAGATGGCCGGGATGAAGGAATGTGAAGCTGCCCTTGAGGCGGAAGGCCGATGCAGCAGGTGAGTCACGGGGCCAGAAATACAGCCTCCTACATCTTCCTCGCCATTAGCTGTAGCCTTGGGCCACACCGATCTGGCTAATTTCATTGAGACCTCCTCTCTGTTCCCAGTTAGTTATTTCCAGATCGATATCGGCCCCAATAACTCTCCTTGCTCTGCACTTTCTTTAATCACTTCACCGATCCATAATTCCTTTCGGTCCGAATATACGACTAGCTGATCCACGGTACCATGACCTCGCTATTTAATTAACTTTTAAATAGTGCAATGTGTTATGACTAAACATGAACCTATTAAATTTGATTAGGATGATTTCAAATATGCGATTAACACGCACGAGACAAATTCCAAATTAAGGAAACATATGGAGAGATGGTCTAGATACTGGGCAGGGATCCCATACCGGCCACTGAAAATTGCAATTCCTAGCACTTGGAGAAGAAACTATAGAATATATATATACGAATCAGAATCATCCAGCACTACGACCCACTTCCTGAGTCTTAGCTTGTTCCAGCAATGAGCTTAAGCTCTCATAAGTATTGTCTTGGTATGACTTGCTGAACAGTCCTCCAATTTTAATTTGAGACGACTAATACCTGGTTCCATACAGCTTTTCTGTCAGGATGTTTTATAGGATTTCGTCTCCACCCGTCCTGACAACATGACCTGCTTATCGGAATCGTGCAAACTGGATAAAGTGGTGAATAACTTTATCCTTGTAGAGCGTTTATATCTCAATATTTTCCTTCCTCTTCCAAGAACCAGGTTCCTACCTCATCTATAGTCCTCTACAGTCTTAAAAATATGAGAAGTCTCTGCCATCGTCCAAGATTATTCATTATATGTCAGGATGGGCTTTATGGTAATCTTATATATCTGGATGGTAATCTTGTTATGTGGTTTTGAAGGGAAGTATCAACATTCAGCTAACAGGATACGCTTCTTGATTTTCTTTTCCAAGTCGTTCAGGGAGTCGGATTGGGTTCCGAGGTGAATAACTTGTGTTTCACGTCGTTTGTGAGACGGCTGATTTGTTTTGTTATTGAATGAGTATTTCTTTAAGTTTAACACAAGTCGAGTTCGCTGCAGCTAGTTCAAGTAGAATGAAGGCTTCTTTCATCCCAGAAGCTGGACTATTCGATTCAGAGTTGTCCCTGTTGTTCCTGTTGCTCCCGAATCTCTTACATTCCGTTTTTTTCAACGCTAATTTAAATACTATACAGGATAGTTCATCACTCTGCCTTAAACTTGTTTCTAGCGTAAATCGTCTAGACAGCTCCTAGTGCATTCTTACACGCTACAGATTAGCTTATATTGTCAATATAAATAGCCGTGTTATTGGCCAGCTCTATCATAAAACTGTTTAAAGTCGATGAGCGCAAAGCAAACAATAAATCTAAATTTTATTTATTTAATGACATTATGTAAAATTTTATTTGGTATATTATGTATATATTAACAAGTTGTATTCCTCGACATCAGCACTAAAATCGATATCCTTGTGGAAGTACACATCTTTGGTATCAAAATATTCCTGTTCATACAGCCTGTTTATTAGCCGTGTTCTGGCCCGGGTTTGTGCACCTGGTTGAGAAATTTATACCACCTCTTCGATTCACAAGTTTTCGTGCATTCTTCAGTGTAAGTACTAGTAACATTTTTAATTCGGTGTCCTTGTACCTTTTTTAAAAGCAGAGATTTTACTTTTTCTGTAAATATATGAAAAAGCGTAAAATATTAAGAGAACATCTTCCATCCCCTCCCCATTCCTAATTTTACTGTACATGTAGGGAGAAGGGTTGAGCTGGTATGAAGAGACAGAAGGTGGCCTGAAGCCAACCAGGTGACCAGGAATTTGGCAACAATGGCCTTTTCCTCTTTCAACGGCAAAAACATGTCTGGGTGGACTATCTGGCATAACTACCTCCAGCTTTGTCTCACCACACAGTCCAATCATTACAGACACTTTGTCGCCGAGTCAAGGCGTAGGATAACCTTTTCTAGTCCACATCCAGATTTATAAAGTACTTGTTAATAGGGGAATATACAAAATAAAATACGAGCAGTTGAATTCCCTAAGCTCTGACAAGTAACTTCTAAAGAAAAGTTCCGCATACCAGATTAAGGTTTGTCACCAAACGCAATACGTATACAATTGAATTGACGTTTTACTGTTCACCACGAAGGGGCTTACTTTCAAACAGGTACTGAGTAATCATCTTCTGTCTGTCTTATTGTGTGTTATACAATAACGGTCTAAAAAATAAATTCCCCAAACACCACGAAATATGCTGATTATATGTACATACAACTTGACACTCCTGCCCATGTAGGACCTAGGCCGTCAGAATATAGACCATTTTGTCATTGATCCTGAGCTTTTAGTATCCACTTTCTTACTCAAATGTTCTGAGTGTGTACTCAGTGGTGGTAACTCTATACTTTATAAACTTGGGTTAGAAAGTTCCTCCGCAGAAGTATATCCAATTCTATGAGCTAAGTAGATATGTTAGTTTATTTCCAAGTTTAAATGCTTACGTTTAATTGTTACGTTTAAAGTCCATATTTCTGCGCGAACATTTATTTGCACACCTTTTGTTTACTTAGTGATTGAAGTGTTTTTCTTCTTGTATGGAATCAAGTCGATCCATTTCATTGCTTAGCTGGACGTAGAAAGAAGACGGGCGATCGCAACATCGTTAATTACCATATCAATTTAAAGCCTAATTATCCTTATAAAACTTTCGTATATGATACTTAATTATGTTCACCACTTTCATGTCTAAGGCAACGTTTAATTAATCACAGTTCATTTGTTATCCACGTAACCGGATTAAACTTTTACATATTTCAATTTACCTTTTTTTTCTATTTAGTTTATATTTTATTTTATTATATATCGTTTTGTTTTGATTGATTACGTGTTTTGTAATTGCTTTTTGCAAATAGATAGTTTTCCCGTAGTTTTTTTAATTTCTTCTGGAAAAGTTTTTTTGAGAAAAAGGAGTAATCAATTCTACAATGACATGTACTGTACCGGTTTGGAGTTAAGCTTGTTCTTCAAATTACAGGAAATTGGAAGTCGTACAAAATATCAGTATGCGCATAATTAACAACGACCCTCGATACACAAAGATAATCACCATGCAAACAGATAATTACCCACAATCCCGCACTATGTACACACCCAGGCAGAGAACGTGTTTTTTTCTTACTTCCATATCTGAAAACCCATTAGTAAGAGAAATAGGCAACTACAGTAAACATACCCTCAAAAGGTACATCCATAAACGCACAAGACACATATATTGTTGGAATAACATTTCCAAAATTAAATGACTGTTAAATATTTACTTACCTCTTTTGTATTTTAGTTAGTGTTATTATTTTTTTCTTTCTGCCAATCTTCTTTTTATTCTTTTATTTATTAGGGTTTTCCTGCTGGTAAATCCAATCACTTACTACATTAGAAGTATAAAAAAAAAAAATCAGTGTACACATGTATAGTCTCAGTTACCAAAGCATTTATTATTTTACTGTGCTTCTGAGAAACATTGTAAATTATGTAATTAACAAAATTCTAGAAAAATATATATTAAACTGGACCACAGGATATTATCGGAAAAATATAATTGTTCATAATAACACTCAGCACTTATTATATCAATATATTGTGTTAAAAATAGCTTTTTTTTTTTTGAAAAAATAATTTTAACACAATATGAATAGTAAAAAAATGTTTATTTGTCATTGAAGATATGAAGAAATATAAGCATTATTTTATATTATCTTGAAAGTGGGTTCCTGAAATCAATGGTTGCGTAAAAACGTGATGGGTGTTCCAGTGATTCATCGTGGAGAAATGACGTAGTGGTCTTCTTTTGGTCTTGAGAATGTTGAAGATACCCACGCAATCATTCCAGTATCCCACTAAGTGATTAACTTCTTCTTCTCTGCGTGCTTTCAATCCGACCCTTTGGCTGAACTAAAATGATTTCACGTACACAAACACGTGAGCAGCTGCATTTTTTAAATTACAAATTTTCTGGATAAGGCTTGGTACCGTAGTGCTAACGGAACTTTCTACAGTTCAGGGGAATGTGTAATTTCGAGTATATATTCAAATAAATTTTTTTTTCGAGAGGTTTTTTAATATAAAATTAGTGATTAACCCACACCCACTAAATTAATGTGGAGATATAATAAAATGCCATCTTTTCATACTTATCATACTGTTAATATAAATTTACTATAACTGTTTACAATTGTATAACGCAAGGACCTTCATTTATTTTTATTTTTTTGGGAGGGGGGGGGTTTACCGTTTTTACCGGTATCATTAAATCCGAAAAAAAATTACTTCACCTATGTAAACCTAACAAAGATATTGTTCGGAATCGTTAAACCTGGAATATCAGTATTTCTGGCAATGTTGTAAGCAAATCCCAGTGTACATTACATTGATAACTTATTGTGTGTTTGCAACTTCAAAGGATGAAAAAAACAGATATTTATTTAAATGAAATTAAATAAAACATGGTTTTATAATAATTAAAATAAAAATGGTTTTGAAATTGAATTTGAAAATAAATAGTTAATAAATCTCTGAATCCACATTGACGGATCCTTATTGATCAAGTATTATCAAGTGAACAGGTTTGATTTTTTTTGTGATAATTTGGTATTTAACTACTTGTGCTTGTTGGTAATTTTGAGAATTGAAAGCATTTTCTATATATTTCGCTAACGATTCGTCTTTCTCATTATCCGTCCTGACCCAAAAAAAGCTATCCTCGTGCCTAATATAATAGGATGTTCTTATAGTTGTGGAGGATTGATAAAATAAATAAAAGTTTTATAATTATCGAAACGGACTAGAGCTATGAAGGGGACTGCAAACCTTCGAACATCAAACGAATCCAAACATTTTAATCCTAAGTCCTCAGAACTGTAGTCAACGCACCATTTTACATTACAAGCACATCCAGCTGTTCCACCAATTTGCTGAGGGAATTACCTTAGGATTGGGGGGGGGGCTTTGGGTATATGTATATATCGCATGAATGTAAATTGTGCATAAGTACGAATGAATCCTTACGTCCCAGTAATATTGCTGAACAAGCAAATTATAATTTTTTTAATAAAGGCCCTATAATAGTAATTATTTAATACATTCTAGTAATGAAGTTCATGTACCAAAAATATGGCTGTATAACAAAATCAGTAAAACGTCATATTAAATCCTTGAAATTAATAAATTCCAGATAAATTAACGATAGTTACAGACAAGGAAAGTGACGACCAAACATCTGGATATATACAGTAAACATCAAATTAAATAACAAAAATAAATATAAAATGATAGTTAAAATAAATGAATAGTTCCCAAACCAGCAAGAGTCTGGATCGTGAGTCGGTGAGTCAAGTGTCCATGTAAGTCCTGCAATGCTACGGATGGGTGGGTGGGTGGAGCAGCGACCTGGGTAGCTATCAGTGAGAAAATAGGTCTACGTAAATGCGGTCGATAGAAACCAGATGAGGGTCTGATGAAGAAAAATTGCAAACCGAAACACATGTGTGCTTGTGGCCGACGATAACCCACATCTTTTTATAACCCAATTGACCCCTTCTATTGCAATTCCCTTTCACCGCATCTATTGCAGGAATTATATATATACATATATATAAAATTCTTTATTGTGCTAAAATTACAATCTGCCTCATTAGGCAATAAGTAATTGAGATAAATATTCTCATTCATACCATATTTACAATTCATCATTCACTCGCTCATTCATACAATATTTATAAACAGCCCAGAGGCCTCCCAAGTCCACATGTTTGTCGCCTACATCGCATGCGAAAGAGGAAGTGGTCTTGGGAAGTCCCCCACGCTCCTCCGTCAGCCTCGTCACTGGATACGAGCCAGTGGAGGCTGACGAAGAGTGCGAGAGCCACAGACGCTCAGGACATGATTGGAGAAACTGGCCATTGCTAGAGCTCCCACTGTAACGCATTTACAGCAGGTCACGAGGTCACTGTCGTTTCAGTCTCCGAGGAGGTTTATAAGGATGAGTGGTGCAGTGCAATGGGACTAGGGGTGGTTGGATAGGCTACTATGGAATTTCATAAGCTCGGAAGCGATGAGTTCGAGAATGTAGGGTGTGTTAAGATCGTTGTGAAGGGTTTTGTTGCTAACATAATAAGGGGCATTTACTATTGTTCTGAGGACTTTTGATTGAAAGGATTGGATACGCTTGAGGTTCGACTTTTTTGCTGTCCCCCATATCTCTATTCCGCATGTCCAGATTGTCTTAAGTATAACTTTGTAGATTAGTAATTTATTTTTTGTTGAGAGATGGGATGTCCTTTGAAGTAGTCTGTACAGTTGTCCAAAGCGTCTGTTTGGTTCTTGTCTTTTTAGCCTCGTATGTGGGTTCCAGGCCAGTCGTTTGTCGAGATGGAAGCCTAAGTACCGTGCTGTCTTGAATACTGGGAGAGGAATAGAATTAAAATAAACTAGTGGACAATACACAGGGTGAAGGTAATGTGGGAACGTTTTGCTTCATTAACTTTGATCCACCATTGGTTGCACCAATACTCGATCTCATCAAGGTGTTTTTGAAGGTTATGGGATGCTATATTGGGGTCTGGGTGAAATGACAAGACTGCAGTGTCACTTGCAAATGTGGCCAAGAAGGTATTGGGGGTAGAGGGGACATCAGCGGTGTATAGGTTATAGAGGATGGGACCCAGGACACTGCTCTGTGGAACTCCTGCTTTTATGGGATAGTAGTTATTCTAATAGTGAATATTCTAAACCACAGCGAACTTAGAAGAAGCGGTTTAAAAGGTAGAACTGTAGGATTAGGAAAAGGGTCTGTGGTAAATATGCTTTGAGCTTGTAAAGCAAACCTGCGGGCCAAACCCTGTCAAAAGCTTGAGCTATATCAAGACAATAGAAAGGCAGCAGTGCAATACTGTTTGGTTTCAAGGGCGGAGGAGATGTGATCAACAACACGAAGGCCTTGTTGAGCAGTGTCGTTGACGGAAACCAAACTGGTGTTTAGGAACAAGGTTTTTGGATTCGACAATTGGAAGTAGACGTTTTAATAGGAGTTTCTCAAATATTTTTGAGAGGATAGGGAGTAGGGTAATTGAACGGTAAGATGAGGCGTCTTTGGGTGGTTTACCGGGTTTGGCGAATAGGACAATAATGGAATGTTTGCAGAGGAGAGGAAAGATACCAATCTGCAGTACTGATGGTGCAAGCGGCGATCAGCAGGATGCCGGTATCTTTGCTACACTGTTCTGGAGCGGCGTTTGGATTGGATTAGATCTTTGAGATGCTGAGGTAAACAATTATGATTGTGAATTTTGGGATGACGATGGGGCGACGATGCCTCCCAAGCCGACTTCTGGACCAGAGTAGTGAAAGAATGCACTGCATCCTCTAAGTCTTGGGATGTTTTCAGGGGCACTTTGAGGTCTACAGAATCTGTAAGAAGCTGGTGGAAGAGGTCCCAGTCAATTGGACCCCTAATAAATGAAGGAGGCAGTTTGTGAATCGGTTTTAGAGAAATGGTTAATAATAAGGGACTATCATCGGAGGACAGGTCATCGAGGCGTGTGAGTGAATAGTTTAGTGTTTCTGAACTATTGTAAAAGAAAAAGTCAAGGAGATCTGAATTTCGGTTGGGATCTGATGGCTAGTAGGTGGGTGTGTCAGGAGAGATAGTGGAGCAATGTTTCCGTGTGAGTGCAGATAGCAAAACACGTCCTCGTGTATTCGTGGGTCTGGACCCCCAATGTTGGTGCTTCGCATTGAAGTCCCCCACCCATAAGGAAACGATGCCCGATGGAGTCTAGAAAGGAGATGAATTGGGAATCGGGAATGGATTTATTGGGAGGGCAGTACACTGATGCTAGAGTAAGGGGAAAAGTGAAGGTGGTAATTGACACTGTAGTGGATTGAAGGAAATCATGTGCTACCAAAGGAACTATGTGATGGGATATAGAGTTATGGACAATGACAGCGGTACCTGCATGAGCTCTTCCATCTGGGTGATCATTTCGATAAGTCTGGTTGTCGAACGGTAAATGGTCGTTTACTCGTAAGTCGTGTTTCAGTAATAAGAGCTACGTTGATGTTCTTGTCGTGGAGTAGTGCTGTTAGTTCGTTAGTGTGGGTGCGAAAACCATTCGCATTCCAACGGAGAATGGATAATAAGTCTGAAGTTACCTGGGTCTAAGTCTGGGTATAAGTTCAACGACCTAAACACTTGCTATAAACAGTAGCGAAAACAGTTTGTTTCCAGAGCGACACGAATACGGTTTGTTAAAGTTTAGCGCAGGCGCAGTACTGCAGGAATTCTATGGGAGGAATAAAATATTCAAATTTATCAAATATCAACATAGAAGACGATAAACTTCAAAGGTTAGAAATGTTAATGCTAGATTACGTATATATATATATATATATATATATATATATATATATATAAGTAATCGTCTCCCAGCTGTAGACGATCGAGAAAAAGGTATGAAGAAGGAGGTAGATGATATAATAAGAAGGTTTGTTTTATAACTAGCTTTATTTTCCTCCTGATCCTCTATACACACGTTACGGGTTTGTTTACCCTAGGCTACAAGGTATTAGGCTTAACATTGCCGTACCGCTAGACGTAACTCCCCCCTAGGCTACAAGGTATTAGGCTTAACATTGCCGTACCGCTAGACGTAACTCCCCCCTACCAGTTTACGGACATTCCCCGTAAACTCCTAACATGCGACATCAGCTATGTATCTATAGCAACACAAAACAAAAAGTATACTCTGTTAATAAAAAAAATTTGAAAAGAAAAATGTCTTCCAGGTCCATCTAAAATCACAGCACAGACCCATATAACACAAAAAAAACATAATAAACCAATAAAAAATATATATATATAGGCCTCTCGGGACTGGTCACCTGTGATACACACCGGAGTTATGTTTCGACGACGGGGCTCCCAGGCTCCACCGCGGGAAACTTGAGCTGTTCCACATGTACCGTCCGCCGTTTAATCGGGGGTGTAATGCTTTCGACCGTGACCACGTTGTGTTCGCGGAGAGCGATCACTCGGAAAGGACCCTCGTACCGCACTAGTTCCTTACCCCTGTTCGACCCTTTTCTCCGGTACACGAGCGCGCCGAGTTTAAGATTGCCCAGAATATCGCGGACTTTGAGGTTGTCGTGCGCCACCCGTCGCCGTTTCTTATCCTGGAGCCTTCCCCGAACGGCCACCCACTGTTTCTTTAGCGCTATCTGATTACTTACTACCCGTGCGGCCAGTTCTTCATCGATCGCCGTACTCCTGCTATCGCGCCGGCATCTTCGAAGTCCAAACAGCGTCTCGACCGGAGAAAAACCGGTGGCAGAATGGATTGAGTGGTTATACGCGATGACTGCCTTTTCCATCGCCACGTTTGGTTCTAAGCCCTTCTCTCCATGGTAAATTCGTAGGTGGTCGCTAAGCGTGCTGTGCAGGTGCTCTACGTCTCCTCGACTCTTCGGGTGTCCTGGGGTGTTGAGATGCCAACGGATCTCTAAGGCCGCCGCCTCAGCCCTTATTTCGGCGTTATCAAACTCCCTACCAGCGTCGGAAGCTATCGTGTCTGGTACGCCATAAAATTGGCACCATGTGCGTAGTGCACTTAGGACTGCTTCCGCTGATCGTTCTGCTATCAGATGGGCCATCGCTGTTTTGCTGAACCTATCGACAATGGTGACCCATTTGTATCCCCTCCATGTGAACGTGTCCACCTGCAAATCCTCCAACGGTTGGTCTGCCGTTGGCGTCTCCTCCTGTATTGCTCTGGGGGGGTGGCGATCATATTTCGTGGTGAGGCATGTGTCGCAGGTCCCAATAACTCTCGCAATCGTGTCTTTCATACCCAACCAGAAATATCTCCTCTTCAATGCTTGCAGGGTAGCGTCGATTCCCCGGTGGTTTGTCTTCCCTTGGTGGAATGCAAGGGTCACTTCTCTCTGCCGCGTTTCTTCTTTTACTGTCTCCACCTTCAGGGTACATCGGACGAACGTACGATCGACTCCGATCCTCTCCGTCCTCCATAGGCGTTTGATGCGTCCCCAGATGGTCGCATTTCCTAAGTACATGTGGTGCGTTTTCCCTGGAGTAGATGCGTCCTTCAGAGCGCGGCAAATCGTATCGTCGTTTATCCCCGGTGTCGACCAGATTTTGACGATGTTGCAGTGGCCGTACTTCTCAGATTCCATCTTGAAGAGCCCAGAAGTTTTGGTGAGCCAAATGATCTGGCGCCTCTTGTCATTTATTATGGCGTCGAGGTCCTCAATGTCCGAGGGCCTATCACCCACTGAACTCCCGTCACTCGGAACATCATTGGCTGGAGCCCCCTCCCGCTCCCCTTCCTCGCCGGGTGACCATTCCTGGACGAATTGGTGGGTGTCACGTGATGGTCCCGGAATCTCCTCTTCGATCGCATTCACGACCAACGCGCGGGATAACCAATTGGCCACGACGTTCTCCTTCCCCGGTTTGTAAATAATGTCGATGTTGTATTGACTGAGGAACTCCTTCCATCTGGTAATCCGCGCTGATGACTCTTTCAGTTTTCCCACCCATTGGAGGGGTCGATGATCTGTTTTAACCCGAAACTTCCTCCCGAATACGTAGGGCCGGAAGTGTTCTATCGCCCATACGATACCTAGTAATTCGCGTTCTAGCGCGCTATTTCTACTCTCGGATTCAGTAAGGCGTCTGCTAGCGTATGCTATTGGTCGCTCCCCCCCGTCGCGATCCTGCGAGAGTACCGCCCCCAACGCGTATTCACTCGCATCTGTGGTAATCATGAAGGGGAGTGCAAAATCTGGAAACGCTAGTATAGGCTCTTCCTGTAGCCGCTCCATGCAACGTCTTATATTGTTCTCCATTACCGGGGTAATGATGACTTTTTGTCCTTTTTTAAGGAGATTGTTAATAGGGACCAGGTACTCCGCCATTTCTGGAACGAATCTGCGGTAGTAGTTCAGGGATCCAAGTAAGCGCCGGATTCCTTTTACGTCTTTCAGGATAGTCATCCGCTGGATGGCCTCCACCTTCCCACGATCGGGTTGCACTCCCTCTCTGGAAATTATGTGGCCTAAAAATTTCACCTGCTCTTGTCCCAAAAGCGACTTCTCCGCAGACAATTTCAGCCCGAATTGCTTAATTCTGTCAAAAACCTGTCGCAGATGGTCCTGGTGTTCTACCTCATCTCGACTGAAAACCAGGAGGTCGTCCATATATATCTGGCAAAACGACTCCCCAATCCCTCTTAAAAATTCGTCCATCAGCCTCTGGAACGTTATTGGCGCGTTTTTCAGCCCAAACGGCATTCTGGTGAATTCGTAATGTCCCCGCTCGAACGTGAATGCCGTTTTGTGTTGGTCTCCACGACGCATCCGAATTCGATGGTAACCCGCCTTCAGGTCCAGTGTACTGAATACCTTTGCTCCACTTAGGCGGTCCAGGATGTCTTCAAAGCGAGGAATGGGGTATTTTTCGTCTATAGTATTGTCGTTTAATTGCCTGTAGTCTATTACTACGCGGTATTTTTCGTCACCGGACGACCCTTTCTTTTTCACTGCCCACAGGGGACTGTTGTATGGAGACGTACTATCTACTATGATGCCCTGTCGTTTCAATTCCTCGATTTCGTCCCTTATATGCTGTCGCAGCGCCTGCGGGTATCGTCTCTCTTTGATATATATCACTCTCTCCTGCTTCAGTGGGATCTCATGGAACGTTTCCCCCGTCACTCCCAGTTTGTCCCCTTCGTTGAAAAATATATCGGCATACTCTCGCCGAATAGCGCGTTCCCAGTTGTCCTCCCGATCGATTGCTCCGATTCGCTCCTTCCCGTCCCCCACGGTTCCTGCACACCGGCATAACATTCTTCCCAGTCTAATATCCCATATTCCGTTACGGCACTTCACTCTTGCTCCTACCCTTCCCAAGAGATCGCACCCTATGATACCATCGTACTCGCGCGGCATCTTCCTAACCACGTGTATTTTCAAATATTCCCCCTTTTTCGCCCACCTATCCAATCCCATCGTCAATTCGCCTTCGATTTTACACGGCCCTCCCAGGGTGATAAGCTTGCACTCGCATGCCTGAATCCGCGACGACCCCTCGCCCACACACAATCTGTCCGCCGCTTTCCTGCTGAGAATAGTACAGGAACTCCCCGTGTCTATCAAGCATCTCACTCCTCACGCCACTCCAATAATGGGTATACCGCCGTAATTCCCTCTGACGCTATAGTTTATTAACGTGCGGCCACCCCTCTGCCAGCCCGCTCCTCAGGCCACCGCTTGCCGTTTCCTTCCTCCTTCCGTGCCATATCGTCTGCTTCTTACGTAGTCCCTGTCGTCCTCTGCAGTCTCTCCTCTTCTGCTCCTGGGTTCATCTTCTTCTTCTTCTGTCTCCGACGCTCCCGTAGTTTTTGACGATTCGGAGGGGGTTCTGGTTCTTCTCCATACCCTCTGTGCGTTTACCTCCATCGGTTCCGGCCTATACCTCTCTGTTCGCTGGAAAATGTATGGACACTGCCTCGCGATGTGTCCCTCAATTCCGCATTCAAAACATTTTGTTCGCGGGCACTGCGCCACTAAATGTCCAATTCTTCCACATCCGTGACATTTTCTGTCCTCCTTCCTCCCGCTGGGTCTCGGTCTCCTTTGGCTAAGTCTCCTTCCTTCAACAGCCGCCCCTTTTTTCTCCGCATACCGTTGATCTTTCCTCTTCCATGCCTGTTGCGGCATTCTCGGCCTCCTGTACATCACTTTGGACCACCCTGCCTCGTCTGCCTCTAATTTTTCTTCTTCCTCACGGGCACTAGTGTCCATTAAATCTTGGGCGCACTCAATGAACGATCGGTCTCCCGGTAGACTATCTTTCTTGCCGGTATCCCTGGCCAACTGTACCTTCAGAATGGTCGATAGGGATGCCATCCGGCCTTCCACTTCCGCTAGGTTCACCGTTTCTCTCATTTTTTCCGTTATTTTGTTAAATTTTGCCAAGAGTTCTCCGGCGTACTGCCCTTTCGTTTGATTGGGCCGTCTGGTCTCCCTGAACATCTGGAAGATGTCCTCTTCTGGTGTCCATCTGCCTCCCCCGTATGCCTTCTTTAGTCGTTCTTTTACCACGGTCCATGGGGTGTCTTCGTCGGCCTGTATTAGGTTTAGTACGCTCCGTTTTATTCTACACACTAGGCCCGCTTTGATTGATTTTACGTCACCAGAGTCGAGTAAACCCTCACTTGCCTTCGCCTCTACTCTTTCCATAATCCTATCCCCACCTTTGATGAAATGGTTCAATTCGCCTAACTCTCCTGAGAATTTCTCTAGGTCCGATATTGTTCACCTAGGTCCTGTGACGTCGCCGCTCGCACCTTCATCCAAGCCAGGGAGTTTGCATGAGCTTCGGCCATCGTTTCCCTAGGTAATTCGGGCACTTCGAAAGCCGCAGGCCGTAATTCTACCATGTAACTAGGTCACTTTTTCCCAATAAAACAACAGGAAAAAAAAATTAAAATTTTACTCACAGTTGTTTACCAGAATACTCGTAGTTCCCGGGTTTCGGCACCAGTAATCGTCTCCCAGCTGTAGACGATCGAGAAAAAGGTATGAAGAAGGAGGTAGATGATATAATAAGAAGGTTTGTTTTATAACTAGCTTTATTTTCCTCCTGATCCTTTATACACACGTTACGGGTTTGTTTACCCTAGGCTACAAGGTATTAGGCTTAACATTGCCGTACCGCTAGACGTAACATATATATATATACATACACGTTCAAAATTGATTTTAAAAGTATTTATCTAATGAAATATTCCCTGTTTCGGAAGCCTTTTTTTATGAAGAATTCCGGTTTCAATACAATTTTAGGAATCGAAGAGACAGTCCCTCATCTAAGAGCCAGTTTAAGATTCCATGCTTACATCAAATCTATTTTTAAATATTTAATAACAAATTGTATACCTGGAGGGTTGTCTGGTTAAATAATATGCCCTAAGTCAGACATCTATGTATATTGAAATGATAGATAAAATGTAAATAGATACAATTGTTTAACAGGAGTGTACATGAATCTTATATTACCTCAACGTTACATATATCTTTGAAATGGAATGTCGACCTATATACTGACCACTTGGCCTATTGGTGACCTTCGGCAAAAAGTAGACTCTAAACCAAGTCCCAGAGATTTCAAGCCAGAGAGATTAAGTCCCCGACCTTTCTGTGTCTTAACCTCTGGAAGGAGAAAGGTGAGAAAAGTTCTAATGTTTTTTGGCGTGGTCTTTGTTGTAAAGTGCCGCCGAGCCTCAGGTGAACAACTGTTCACAAGCAAATTGTTTTACTATGCCGGGTTCCCACGGGGCGTGAATTACGAATGTGAGCGGTTACTTTTTACAGTTTTGTGCGGTAAAAGCAATTAATTATTATAATTTCTTGTAAAAAAAGTTGATTAATCTTTTAATTTAAACAATATGAAATAAAACACGACTCTTTTATTTCGTGAGTGGCTACGAACGCAAGCTAGTTGGCGTGCCTCACTTTCGCGGTTCTCGCCCAGTGGGAATCCAGCATTACTGAAGAGTCGGAGGTTCTAAATGGTTCTACAAGTAAACCCATAAACAAAAGGTCGTTTTTTACCTGATTCGGGCCAAGACACTCACACTTGTGCCTAAGCCTTCACTAAAGTATGTTCTAACGCTGTAACTGATTAATATTTGTATATATACCAGTGTTTTGATTGTTATTCATAATAAAGTTTTTTTAAAAGACTCTCCTCGACAAGATTATTTAACTGCCCACATTCCTCTGTGTATATCCCATATCTATTCTTTTAATTTTTTTAATTACTATGATATCGCAAGATGACCGGTTAAACGTCTCAATACGTACATCCCAGCCTCACCAGTCATAATGTAGGTTTAATAGATAGCAAACAAAAGGATCGAGTATATTTATCACCATAATTAAATCGTAATATGCTTCTGGATCTCCCCCTCCCTTCCATTTGCCAAAGAAGAATTCATTAAATTTGTTCAAAACAAATTAAACTGAGTAATGTATGAGAAGGATACCTTGTTATAAATGATTTCCTATACTTTAAACGATACTATATTTCATTTCCTTTCCAACATTCAAACCATATCAAAGACTGCAACCTAAAAAACAAACAAGAGAGACCCTTTATTACATTTTTGAAAACAATCACCAACTTATTATGATTTGAGTAATATTAATTTCGAAGTCTAAGAGCTTGTTATGAGTGGTATCTTAAAAGTTAAGGACCTAGGACTTCGCATCAACACTTTAACTTGGAGTGACCACACATAGCCATCTGAAAAAAATTATTTGCCTGCTTCTTCGAACTAAAGAAACTGCGCAACTTTCTCCCTCTCTCTGTCCAAGCTAACCTTATTTCCTCAGTCATCTTCCCTACATTAGACTATTGCTTATTTATAAGTGTATGTTAATATGGAGTGACGGTTTAAATAGCGAATAGAATAACTCACGCAATGAATATTATTAATGTAATGAATATGTTACGTTAATAAACATCAATTTTATTAACTCCAAGTATCTGACTCTTTTTTTATACCAATTTTTGTATTTGCACAAAACAATAGTTATTAGATTTTCTCCGCAAGATAGTTTCTTCGATAAGAATCCCATTAAGTCAATTGTAAATTGGTTTACTTATGAAATGACTGGGTTTTTTCTTATAATTATTTTTTATATCTAATTAAAAATATCTTCCAATGTATCTATTGCATAAATGATAAAGAAATATTAAAGTTTGATTTCTAACTGTTTCAGAGTTGCGCAGATTCCCTTTCGAGTTGGCTTGAGAGCAGCATTAGAAGAGCACTCGAGTACAGTATCCTCTGCATAATTTTTCAACTTTACGTACTTTTGTTGGCTATCTACGCTTGCCTTCAATTTTTTTCCAAAAAAAAAACTTAACAGTCATGTTATAAAAAAAAAATAAGATTTTTCCGCATATATTTAGAAAGGCCGAGACACCATTTAATTTTCTTTGGAATTGAGCCAGAAGCTGGGCCAAGTGTTGGAATGACCATTCCAACGTATAAGCTTGCAAATATCGAAATATTTTACTAAGCTTGATGATTAAAAGATTTCAATTTGTAAATATTTCGAATCTAAAATAACAAATCACATTGCATCATTGTCATTAGAATACAATCTTAATATTTAAATTAATGTAAGAATATCAGTATTACATCATGGATCTTGTCAGTATTTGATCATGGATTATATCATGGACTAATGGAAACTTTAGTCATGTTTCATTTTGTAAATAAATATGTATATGTATTTTTATTGTGTTAATAAGTTATTTAGTGCCTGCTAACTTGTTTTTTCTGCCGCATTATTACTAAAATGAACTGGATTGTTGGACCATTCTACCATAAATGAGTTTATCTCATTTATAGTTCAAAAACTGACTGTTTTAGATTTTGACAGTGTTATTACTTTATTAATTGTTATATGCTATTTGCTCTTATTTTAGGTATTTTTTGATGTCAGAACGTTTTTAAAATTGTTCCAGTACAGGTGACGTGAAAGTCACTTGAAGAAAAAATCACTTCACCTTTGTATTCGTTATAACTTGCGCATTCCCAATCGTGTGGTCAAGTAGCGTGGATGCTAAAAAAATAGACGAGGCCACTTCTATCAACGTGGACTGTACGTGCTTGCGCACTTGCATAATCGAGTGGTGGAGGTGCAGATTTGGGTCTGAACTCCCACCACTCTGAATAGCGAATCAATAATATTAACGTATAGAGGTTTGTGCCGAAACGAGCCCACTTGACGAAATTAGATTTCTTGACCAAGTGAATCGCGCCACGAATACCATGCAGATAAGTTGTCTGTCTCTCCAAGATTCTTGACGATTGCTTTTGAAACAATGTGAACAGCTAGTGCCATGAGCACACAAATTTTCACGCAATATCGCTGGTAGTATCACTTAAAATCAAAATCAAATTGCTAAAACAAGGTTCATTTATCCTTTTGGGAATTCATAGGTGCTTCTTAATTTTCGGCTATGTGTATTTTTTATGCATTCATTGATTTTACCCGAACCCCGTTCATATTTCAAACAGGTAATTCTACACATATGATCCTCTCTATAAATTTTGCCAAAACGGTGGTATCATAGAAGGGAAATTTTTTGTGGCTTGCACATAAAATAAAAAAACTATCAACAAGAAATTTGCCTGAAAGCAAATAAGCTATGTTAAAAAGTTACTCAAACCGAGTTTGGAGCTTATAAAAATGGATTGGATATATCATTGGTCCTCTAACGTATTTACAATAGAGGATATTTACCAATCGCCGGTAATCCGTTTGTAAATTTAACCTTTATTGTTAATATTTATTTCAATTTAAAGGTTAATTTTTTTTAATTTACGATGCTCACACATTAAAATATTAGAAATAGAAAAATAATTTTTTTCCAGGATCATGTCCATATGATTGACAATGTGCTTTAAATATATGAAATTACTTCTGGCTTTTAACAAATTAAGAAAATATGTTACAATATTTTTCGGTCCCTCTTGAGTGAGGGATCTTAACCTGTCTGACAGGCGCTTGCCAGTTTGGGGAGATTTTATTGTTTATATTATATTTTCATATTTTTATTTCATTCTCTAATATCACTACTATATTTATAGATGTAAGATGCTTGTATGATATATATATATATATATATATCATATGTATATAAGTTAATCTCCGGTGGTAAAGATTTCATAAAAAGAGAAAGAGGGAAACGAACTGACACATTTGAACTCAAGAGAAAGACCTAACTTTTATATATTTTTTGATACATATGCATTTCTTAATTGCGTTTAATTACGTTGTTGTCGTATTTTTTTTTTTAAATCTCTGCTCTGTTTAAATGTTCTGTTTTCAGAGAAAAGAGTTTTTCTCGGTTCGAATTAATTATTGTGAAATAGTGATTAAGATCAGACATGTTAATATCCTTGGCAGTTGGACAGGTATAAGGTGAGCTGGAGGTGAGGCTGTGATGCAAACGTTGCCACCCACCTTGTGGAACAGCATCCGCGCTCCATGGCCCATTGTATAACCAGCCGCTTTGTTATGCTAATAGCTGTTGCATAACCATCTATACTACTCAACATCAACTGCACAATTATACCTTTTTGCTTTTTTTTTCTACGTTCTCGGAAAGTATAAAACATGCTTCTTTCGTCAACCACTCGGTCTTTGAAGTATTGTGCACACGGGGAGGTTTTACATGATATCATTTTTTAGTCCTTTCCCGATACTGAGGCCGTATCAAAGACTGGAACCTGAAAAAAAAAAGTTATATTCAATTTCTAATAACCAAAATATGACACGGTTGATGAAGGAGCGTGGGCGGACTTCCTTAAGACTCCGCTTCCTCTTTCGCATGCGAGGGAGTCGACAACGATGTGTATTTCGGATGTCTCTGAGTTGTTTGTAAATACTGTAAGAATGAGCGAGTGGATAAACGTTTATAAATATGGTATGAATGAGAAGATTGTTCACAGTTACTTTAACGCATGAATTTGTAATAACCAATATAAATCACCAACTAATTATTATTTGAATGATATCTCTTTCAAAGTCCAAGAGCATGTTATGAATGCTATCGAATATCTGTGTATCGCTTAGAGCAACAAATTGTTTTGTATTTAAAAAGTTATCTCATTTTTGCAGACGACTTTTTAAATACTTTACTAAAAATAAGTTAATGATCGTCAACGAAAAACTTGAAGAAAAAGAAAAGAGGTTGAATGAAATCACAGATCGAAAGTTGTCATAAGACTGTTTATTGATCCTTTTAAAGCCTCTCCATATACATTCGGGATGTTTACATCCCGATAACTTGGGGATTAGGCTGGCTACCTACGATGTCCGAACCTTAACTTATAGACAATTCCATCAAAAACTATACGGACACTCCTCACATACTTTGACTAGCTAAACCAGACTTACCTGTCAGACACGGCCGGAAATGAGTAGGATTTTATTAATTTAAATAGTCATAAACATGATAACTTTATATGAGGAGGCATCTCTGGATCTTTCAGGCATGTCATTCATACCTATCGTTACTATTATTCATTCAATGCTCATTTATTACCGTTTGGCTTCTGATAGCTTCCGTCAGTTGGCTGTATCTCGTGGAGCAGTCTGCTCAGAAACTACCCGCTTTGCTGTTGCCCTTCCAACGCACCTGCTGTGAGGGCGCAGTCCTCCTAAATATTTTTTTGCGATTTTGCTAGGATTTATTCTGGCTACAAAGACTGCCTACATTTATGTCGTCGAAGAGTTTACTAATCTCATCAATCTTTCTCTCCATAAGTTTCCACCTTTCACTGAGCCGTAAGAATTGACTCTTGGTTCTTTTAAATAATAATTTTTTTTTCATCGGTGTAAGTGGTTCATGAGTCAGCTCCATTGGTGACAGAATGATCGTGCGTTAGATAGACTTTAGTCCATTTTAATATTAGAGGCCTGATATGTTCGGCTAACCCAAAGTAGCGCCTGTTAGCAGGTTTTTTCCTCCTTCCTATTTCTTAGGTCAACGTTCATCTTTGATTTCAAGTATATAGAGCTCTCAAGTTTCTTAAGTCGATTAAGTCCTTCCAGGTATTCCCTATTGTAAACATGATAATAATATACACCTGGATTCTTGTGTACGATGTCACAGGAACTGAAAGTGGTAATCTAACTACCAAAAGCGCTAGGTTCGCACACCGGACAAAAGTGTCTTGTAAATATTTGTTGAGTCAAATTACGTTGTTAACTTTCTTCTTCTTTTTTTTTTTACATTATCGGATCTAAAATTCATTTATGGGTCTTGGGTTTTGCAGTTTTGGACAATCACGTAAAACCAATGGGACATTTTTGAGTAAGAAAGCGTTTCACTTTCTCCAATCTTTATTTGGACTAAAGTATTTTTTAACTTGTGAAGTCATTAAGACTTTTTGAAAAACTAATATCCAATCGAAATTAAACGTTAGTGACTCCTGCAAGCATTCACATAATAACTGCTTATAAATAAAAAACCTTAATCTCTTTCCAGTCCCTATTTTATCGTGCGCTCTCTTTCTATTTTCCTCTAGCTCAGTCTCACATCGTTCGATATCGCGTTTCTCCTGCGAAGTAGCCCATGTCCTTGACTCTAGCCCTAGGATCGACTAAAGCTAGAATTACTTTTACCGACCGATACTGTATGTACTGTAGTCCAATCAGAATCAATTCAGTGCTGTTATCACAAGGAAACACTCAAAGTGGTAACGTAAATTCGTCTTCATCCCTTAAATATTCCCTTCAGTTCTCTTTCATAAACTAATTTATTTAGCAGCAATATTCTGACGTCATAACAACATACTATTCATGTCTGTGATCGCTTATATTCGGACTACATATACTTTGATATATGCTACAGAACATAATTGGACAAATAATTAAGCATGCCTCAAATAAGCATTACAATGAAATTAGGTTCATCGCATAACTATGAATTACACTGTGATTTGATACGAGACAGGGTTGAGAGGAGACAGAGCTGGTCTGTTTTAAGTCGAGAGGAGTGCAAAAATTGTGCAGCGGACAATGAGAGATTAGATGTTGGACTAGGTGCATAAGCCAAACGGACTTGTCTTTGTGTAAACTGATGCAAAAACTGATGTTAGGAAAAGAGAGACGCAGGTAATGTGCGGAAATTTGAATAGATAATAAATGATAAACTGATTATTGAGTGAAAATATAAATAAGTTCTTTTATGTAGTGAAAAAAAAATTGATAATAATAAAAGGTAAACTTAGTAATAAGACAGTCACGAGAAATGCACGTTGCACAGTGGGCGGAATCGCAAATCTAGGTGGACAAAAATCGTATCTTGTTTCAAAATTATTCGATTGATGCCAACATTGAGTTATTTACGATATGGGGCGTAGATTACGATCTTCAACTTCAATAAATAATAGAGCGTAGAACCGAGAATTGGGTGTTCACTTCAAATTCGTACTCAAACAAAAGTAGGAAATTATTTATAATAACAGGAATTGTCATTCAGATTGTCATTGTCATGGAATTAGCAATTAATCGATTCTTTGAATCGGCTTTTGTCCGCCTAACTTGTACTAGATGATCCAATGTGCAGAAGGTTAAAAACACAGAAAGATACGACATGGACGAGTCAGCTGAACAACTCCAATCCATTAGCACACTCTTTCCAGAACTAATGTTAGGCCAATGATTTAGCCGGAGTGGCCGGGATTAATCTCGGAAGATTGAATGTAATAAATAGTGTAAAAAAAAACAACACTATTACTGTACACCATGCAACTTACCTTTTTGTGTCTTGAGCTCTCAAGGGGAGTGTGCTGACAGTGTGTACCGGATGCTGTTCCTAAGGGTTCGGCCAGCTTCACTTCTTATTCTAAACCACTTACAGTATCCATGCTTTTCCCATCCATCTTCCTATCCACCCTTCCTTAACTCGACTACAATATACGAGGTTTGATCGAAAATTAACGAGGATTTTTGTTTATCTCAAAATATTTTTCTTTATTCATTATAGCAATTTTGTCCCCTTTAAAGTAATTCCCCCCTCAGATATAATAAACTTGTCCCAGTGCTTTTGCCAATCTTTGAAAAAATGTTCTAACTCACTTTTCGATATAGCTCTTCAGCGATTCTTCTTATATCTCATCAATGGTGTCAAAATATCATTCTTTCAATATAACAAGGTTTTATTTTCAACTTCGGGGACAAAAAGAAGTCACAGGGAGCCATGTCCGGTGAATACGGTGGCTGAGGTAACACAACAGTGTTGGTTGTTTCTAAAACATTACAAACAATCAGTGAGGTGTGAGCGGGAGCGTTATCGTGATGCAATTTCCACGAATTGTTGTGCCACAATTCCGGTCGTTTTCGTCGGATCATTACTTCCAAGTAATATACCCTATTGACCGTACAACCTTCTGACAGGAACTCATGATGCACTGCGCTATCGAAATCGAAAAAGCGAAATTATAAAATTCTCGTTACTTTTTGATCAAATCTCGTTTATTTTTTACTAAAACGATTCTTACTCTCACCAAAAATTATTAGTAACATCGAGTCACATGCTATTGTATTGATGATTAATCTTTGATGCTCTGTAATGTTTGTTGTGAAAGTGACGATCATCATTTTCGCCTAAAGGCTCTTGATTGGTGTTTAGATTGAATAAGGCCAAATAATGTTTGGGTGACGGATAATCATTGCATAATTTTAAATATTGGGGAAGGGAAGAAAAGTATTTTTTCTTGAAAGCTGTATTAATTAAGAATATATGCTTAATAAATCATATTTATAGTCCAATACAAGATATTTAATACTGATTAAGAACTCCACATATTGTACAATACACTTTTGCTAGTATTTTTATTTTTAAGATTGAGGGGTGGGTCTATCCCCTCAAAAAAGACCTCCTTATTCTACAACAGAGTCGGAAGCTGAACATAAGGAACTAATAATGATACCTTTTAGTCGATTTCCAGTAATGATAAAAGTATAATGCTCGGACTAAGCCATTGTGTCCTGAATTACATGGCTGTGCCCTAGATCTGCGTTCTACATCTTGAGCATTGATCGTTGCCTAGAACTCGCACCCATTATTCCACCAACTGATGGTACTCATTGGAAATTATTTCCAACATCTGTCTACGATACTTGCGGATTTCGCAACATCTTGTAACGCAAGTACCTTGGAACCTCGTCAATGAGCATTAAAATTTAATTTCAAACTGTTAAATAATAACCATCTTAGACATTCAATAAATTAGCTTGTAATAAATACTATGCTGGTTAAGAATTGCCTGATATTATTCTGTGAAAAATCTCAATAGAGGCTGGGAGAGGGGCATCAAATGATTCATCAGCCCAGGTCGTCTGGGAATCATATTTGCACAGATCTACTGAAAATGGTTTACCCAACCGGAATCGTAAATTTCTGTACAGATAACCCAAGGACCAATGGTACATGATACTTATGATGGTTATGATACACTGTCGAACTCCTTTTCGTAATTTGGACTGTGTCAGTAATCTCACTTTTAACACAGGATATTCTTCGATTCAGATAATTATGTCTAGAGATTCAAAATAAAATCACTGATTATGTAGCTTAAAACTACGCCTACAAATAGGATTCACATAAGGTGAAGATTGGCAATTTAAGACCCCCCCCCCCCTAAAAAAAGTGGATGATGTGAGCTTTGTCCTGCGATTAAAAAGTTCAAAATGTGATGTTTATGCAGGAAATATCTCCCAAAATTGAAAAAAAAAATAACACATAGCATAAATAAACACATTAACTATGTCATAGCAAAAGTGAATTATTAGATATTACTTATGCAGTGTATTAACCATCAATAACCACCTGATTGGAGTGGCAAATTAAGAAATACATATTTATTGTGTACAAAACATTGTAAATTTGTACAAAAGCGTAGAAAATGTAGGAAAAGTATTGAGAAATGGTTTGAAAGCTGGTTAGATTTGTTTTAATGATTATGAACTAGTAAATAATTTTTACTAAAAGCTTCTGTTAAAAAAAAAATCACAGAATTTTTTTTTCTTTTGACGTTTTATGGTTTCCTTAACCATGAGGAAAATCAGAATTCTTAAACCACTTTTTCCTAAAGTAGCTTATGACATGTTACTTGAGAAAAGGGAAAAATTTAGGAAATAGGACTGACTTTTTTATGTTATATTTTTGGCTAACATTCTTCACGAAATAAATTGAGCTCTGGCAGGAAACGGACTGTACATGAACCATTCAATGTGATTCGGGAGTCGTGCTAACTTTGGAAATATGTCATATTGAAATAGAGCTCCTTACCAATGCCCAAACTCAATGCTCCCTTAACACACCATACGAAAGACGGCGTGCAAGCATCCAGTGCTCCTGAATCTGTTGTTAGGGATTTAATATTTAATAGAATCGGTGATTTATTTTCCCACTCGGTTGACCCCTAATATTTAGCCCGTGTGATATTCATATGAGAATATTAGCTGGAAATAGTCACTTTGGAATACTGAGACGTATAAACAGCACAATTCTTTCTTGAACCTCAGAAACAAGCCTATATAAATATTTGATTCGTCCAGTTTGGCTACTAGTACTCGTCCAAGTCTTGGACCCTAGTCATAAAATGTTTCTTCTCAGTTTTCAGGAAAACTCCACTGGATTTGAGTGGCGATCTTCGAATGGACAGGACATATAAAGTATTGGCGGACCCGCCCTGAACCCACCCTTGCGTCACAATGTTATATTGCTAACTCTATAAAACTGGGAGTTCACAGTTAACCGTGAATTTAGCTATGACTGGATTATTTTGGACTTAGAAAAGTTAGATTTTCATCAATATTATTAGTCAATAATTGTTAAATATGTGGTAAACAAACATCATCTTCCGTCATCTAACCATATCACACTAGGTCTTGATTCAGATAAACATAGTATGTCGAAACGTCGACCACTAACAAATTTGATGAAAATCTATATTTTTCTTTTATCAGCAAAATTCGATATCCCAAGAAACAATCCTAACTAACTCCGTTATGATAATGAGACATCGATGGACTCGCTGTGTGGTTGGAAGGTGTAAAATCCGGAAGTTTTTCAAAGTAGACGGAAAACGTCGAGTGGTTGGGGTCCTATGTTACGGTGGTTCGAATGTGTTCTCCCAGTCCAACCTTGGTACAAATTGGAAGACTACTACAATGATTACGATTGGAGGTCAAGTCCCACCCAACTATATTGTACTGCCAGCTAATAATAAAGTTAATGTTTTCTTATTGGTTGATTGATTGATGCGGGGTGAATTTTTAGTGGGTATATAAAAATCCTGTCTTCCTACTATGTTTTATTTTCATCACAAGTACTTCCGACAGATCAAACTCTCATCTTCTGATGATAACCTGAATAATTGCCAATTAATTGATAAAATTATTGCAACGAAAATCTTAGCTCAGCAGTATGCAGGCATATGGTGAGATTTTCCAACCACGACGAGCGGATAAAGCACATTTCTTCTATCATTCTAAAATATGAAAATAGGACCAAATGTTGGAACTAGCTGTCATTGCGATTAATAAAAAATAAATTATATTCTAACTAACTAGTATCTAGTAAATAAAATACAAAGTCTGCGACAAATGGAATAGAATGAAGGATACAACCAAAAACCCAGTCAACACTTCCAGAACAAGACCATGAAAACAAGAACGTTGTTTACTAGATTGTTGTTCAGTCTTAATCAGTTCTTCTTTATAAAATCCGTAATCCTTTTCCCTTCAATTGTGTTTATTTTTCCATAGTGAATGACTCAGTCAAATCGGAGTCATTAGGCTCATTTAGGGAATTCGAGAGCAAATTAACAGATTGCTAAGAATGAAGGAATGATTGAAAGAATAACGAACGAACTTCCAAACATTTTTACTATGTATGGTTCTCGATGATACCGCCCCCCAATACTTCAGTTTCTAATTGTTTAAAAAATAAAGTGTATTCGACTTTGTTCAATGAGGATTCGAGCTCGAATACTTTCCAAGCTGTCGTATTACTGGCGTATTCGTGTACACTGTTCAGCTACCCTTTGACTTTACTAATAATTATATTGAAAATTACTTCAATATCCAATAGATATTTATTCCGATAGATAAAATAAATAAGTTTTAAACCAAGTTCGCTTATTTGTCAGTTGTAACCAGTATTTCACGTTTTGATCTACGATAGCTTACCATTAGTATAATAGTTAACCACTTTTCTAATTGATACTATAACTAAAATTTATGGGATGGTTATAGAAATGGTGGTGAGTGTGCATTGCTACTGGTGTGGCAGCCATCCAACATTCCACAGGGCAGTTTATAAGACAGCCAACAAAGACTAGGTATATCGTTTGTTCCATATGCTTACAAGAGAATTTGGCGAAACATTCAGCTATTGTGTTCTCACGAACTATAAACTATTCATTATTATTGAATAGAACTTGTCAAACTGTTCGATTTATCAGCAAATATTCCTACATGTAACTTTTATTACTATCTTACCTCAAAACTCTGATGAACAGTTTTGACACTGACAACCTCCATGTTTGAAGGTGTTGACATTTCGTTCATAAATCAGTTCTTTTATTGGTGACAAACATTTTTTTAATTTAGTTTCTGTTCCATAGGTAATATATTTGTATCCTAATAAATATGTAACTGTTTTCATAACGTGGTGGTAACAGTGTCTAATAAATATAAAACGGCTTTAGTTATTGCCCCATTGATATATACCTTTATTACTCCTGCCAACAAAACTTCCCCCTTCCTAGCTTGCTCCATTTTCTGGAACTTTCTTCTAATATCCACCCGCCATGCTTCATCCTAACGAGCCTTCTAAACACTTTTCCATCACCTCCTCAACATCCAGATAGATGTTTGCTAGTTTGGGAAGGATTTATCTATTATATTTTATTTTCATTCTTTAATTTTTTACATTTCTATTTTTATTTAATTCCTTTTGTTTCCTATTTTTCTTTTCTGGTCGTGGGTATGTCCAATAATTTTTCGTCTATAGTTCTTTTTATTGAAGCGGCCACCACCACTATTTTAGTAGTGGAAATATTCTTTATGCGTAGTATAGCAATTCTTTAATAATTTTAAAATAACCGATCGCTATGAACGGGAGTACGTCCTATAGGCGTAAACTAACCTTTCCCTCTTCAACGCCACCTGTCTCACTCTCATTGGCCAAAGGAGAGGTCACGTGTTCGGAATTTTAAATTAATCAAAATTAAAATTACAGGTAAATTTTGGAACATCTAGGACATCTTTATATATGTACATATATTATAGTCTATATATATATATATATCCAGATGTTGGGCTGGCACTTGCCTTGGATTTTACATTAGTATATTTAGCTTGTATGGTTTTTTTGTATGCATAATTTAAAGGTTTTTATTTAATATGGTATTGTATTTACTGAGGTCTTCATATTGGTTTTTTTTACATGTCGTTCCATCAATGACTTTACTGAAATGTTCATTGTTACTCGTAGGGAACTGGGGTATCGTTTTCTAAACTATTCTCAATAACAGAGAAACAACAAATGTAAATAATCATTTTAACGTTAACTAGCTAGGGACTGAGAGATTGACTAAACGACAAAGCGGCCGCTAAATACCCTTTAAATTCAATATAACGATCGTTTTACTATTGGATAGTCGAACAAAGAGATTCCATTCATCAAACAAAGAGTTGCTCTGTTAAACAGCCAGTACAAAGACGTTAGGAACCAGGTCAATTATATTCTGACGAAAGGACGGTCGCCTAACCTTTTACCTTTCCACAGCCAAGGATTATGCTACAGGGACTCTAATAAAACTTTGCGACTGCACTATGAATGTTGTATACGCAACCGAAGCAAATGATCCTTAAAAGAGCAGAGTTAACTTGCTTTCGCTTGTGGGCGACCTCGGAGCTGCTTGGCTGTTATTAACAGGCGTCCCACACATAAAAACATCTGTACGATACAACTAGTTTTGTAAGTTTCTCTTTATTTACAGTTTTACAGTATGTTTCCTATTATTCCATTATTTTGTCTCAAACTACCAACTTGTACATTAGGTGAGCAGAAAAAAGTTTATACACAATTTCTATTTTTACAACAAATCAAAGCAATGGTGATCGCTGAGGGTAAAGTGTAAGCTAGCGTTGGAGGGGAAGTGTGAAAACGTATTACCACTTTTCCCCACTATTCACGGCCAATCCTGGTATCCTCCCTCATTTGCCCTTACTATCACTATTACACTATCAAACTCAAATATCAAGGAATAAATTTGGAAAATCACTTTTATCTAGTAGAGATAATAATCTATATGGTATGAAAAATACGATTTTATTGTATCTCAATAGGCACTCTACATTATCTAGTATAATAATGTATTATTTTCATGTCAGGAAAATTATCCTTTTGTTAGTAGCGCTTAGTATTATTAAGAAACCGAATTTGTAAAAAATCAATGTTATGATGTATGACCTATTGACACTGTACTTTCTTGTTGATTGTAAGAAAGGTCGTTCACGATGTAAATTTGTAAGTAGCGTTATTCGTTCATTCATTTATTCACTCCGACTGTGTGGTCTAACAACAGGACTCGTTTTGAAGCTGTTTTATCGTGAACTGTTTTATCGTGAACTGTTTTATCAGATTGGTCTGCGCGAGTCCGTGGTGCACCCAGCTAATTTGGGAATCATTAATTTACTCTACTATTAGTTTTTTTATTTGTTTTGCGTATTGTGTATATCCAGATGTTTGGCGCACCTTTCTTATTTTTTATTATTGTTTACTCGTCTGGTAAGGCAATATGTATTAATTCCAAGATTTTCTTTTAATTTAATACCATTTTTATTGATTTTTTTTATTATATTCCATCTTTACAACGGTCCATTTATGAATTTATTTGAGGACGTTTCAATTTTTTTTTCCTTGAATGAGGTCTACACTTTATTCTGCTTTGTTATTTTTCTATGCCATGTTTTTTTGCTAGAAATAATTTATTTTTTCTTTATCTGTACTTCATTATTATTTACTTGGGATTTGGTCCCAGAATAAATATTTACAATAAAGTTTCTTACAATATACTACAGTTAAATCCTCAGTATGACACTTGACCCCATCTTTCTGGCCTTAATATCCTTCTCACAGAACCGCAGCATTCGAACGTTCCTTTCTTGCTCACTCCAGCTCTCTCTTGAACTCTCACCCTCTTAATGTCCATCATGCTTCATCCTGACTTACTTTTAAAACTCACCTATTCCAACACCTTCATACGACTAACACAGACGATTGCTAACCTGGGATCTTTATATTCTTTTCTGCAATTATTATTATCTTATTTAATTTAATTTGTTTACAATTACTAGCCTTTAACTGTTCTATCGATAAATTCATATCTGCTATCTTTTCAAAGAGTAACCACTAATATTTATTAAATACATAAATGAATTTTTTCCTCTTGTTTTTTTATTTTAATTTAATTGTATGTTATGCTTTATTTCTTATTTTATATTCAAACAAAGGAATATTTTTTAATTTGAGACTTACTTTTTAGTTTTTTATTATTATTAATCATTTTCCTACCCCTATTTGATGTATTGTCTTCTACCTTTCGCATAGTAACGCAAGTATGACACTTGCACGGGTCGTACTTGAAATTGAAGATCTTTTCACAGAAAGTTTATATAATTTATAATCAGAACAGCATTTTGGGGAATAGCCACATAATACTAGAATGTGTGTATCGCAAATGTAATATGGTAAAAACAGGGATTTAATCAAATTTTTAAGAGAGTTTATCTAAATCTCGGGACAATTCGATTTGGCCATTTTCCCAAACGAATTCAGTGATTTGATCGAATACCTAAACTGATTGGTGAAACGATTCACTACATGTGAAATTAGTGTTCAGCCCCCTCTACCTCACCAGTCCCCTCCGGCATCCGGCATGTTATTGGCTTCGCCCTTGATGTACTTACGGTAGATTGAGGTCCGTTGAAAGCAAAAACTATTACAGGGATCGTATTATATACGAAAAACAATTTATTTCAATTGAGTACATCAGTTCGACATAAAAGATTCCTAGAAACACTCTTCAAATGACTACATGTGCCGCCGATTCAGTCCCATGGAATGACCTGAGTTTGCATGAAATTGCAGACAAGTTATTTTTATTCTCAGGCCAATGGTTCAAGATGTATTTCTTTTGAAAAATCCGAAATACGATGGCAAACGAATAGATGGCCTAAAAAAAAAAGTAACGCCCTTAGAATTAGACTTGCCATAAATCTACAGCGTGAATCAATAAAAAATAAATGAAAATTAGAATTAAGTTCCACTTAAAAAATATACTTCCCGCTAATTATTTCGATTGACAATTTTTTTAAATATTCCTATCGTTTATTAGTTATAAATTAATTAAATAGAAAAAGTACAGGTTTTACAGGCTTTCGCACTTGCTAACTTCACCCAACTTGTCGCTTCGTCTCAAACTGATGATATATAAATGTGTCCTGCTCTACTATACGGTGCCCCGCTATACACTGACTTGACTGTCAGTACAGCTTAAAGTCTCCAGCAATTTCAGAATGGGATCATGAGAAAAGTGGTCAGACATACCAAGAGATTAATGAACGCCGTTTCTTAGTGTGCCGTCGGTGGTCAGTTCATCCACCGTAGACACATCAAGTTTTTTTAGTCATCGCAGCACTTAACAAAACCAGTGTTTAACACTATGACCCCACCACCCTTCCTGCATCGATGGCAGCAGAATGTCGGTTAAAATTAAATTAAGATTTTGTTTGTGAGATGTAAGTTAGTTTTAAGTTTTATGATTGATAAGGTGAGCCCCTTCACTTTTTAAACGAGCATAGACAATGAATGTATAATGTACATTATACTTTTGTAACAATCGCAAATCACGGAGTGGAATTGTTAGAAATTTTATAAAATGTACCCAAGCTACGGGACATATAATATTGACCTATTGTAAATAGATTCAATTATATAGAATCTACATTGAATTCCATAATTTTTAATAACAAGGTCCTCGTGACCTGCTATAAATAAGTGACAGTGGGAGTCCTGGCAATGGCCAGTTTCTCTAATCATGTCCTGAGCGTCTGTGGCTCTCGCGCTCTTGGTCAGTCTCCGCTGGCTCTTATCCAGTGACGCGGCTGACGAAGGAGCGTGGGGGACTTCCCAAGACTCCGCTTCTTCCTTCGCACGCGAGGGAGGTGACAACCATGTGGACTTGGGGGGCCTCTGGGCTGTTTGTATATATAGTATGAATGAGCGAGTGAATGAAAATTGTAAATTGGTATGAACGAGATCATATAGCCCAATAAGCAGATTGTAATTTTATCATAATAAAGTTGTTAAGAAAACAAGGTGATATGAAGAAGAAAAAAAAGAAATAAATTAAGTTATAAGTTAGTTAGATTCTTAATGTGAGCCCTATCACTTTCTGTGTTCACCCGCCTTGAGTTATGTACATCAGCCTACCATAGAAAAATTCATATATTTTGTAAAATGTAGCTACGTTACAGTAAATATAATTAGCGTGATGTGCATTTATGTAAAGATCCCATATTGTGGAATTTGTAACTCACTCTTTGTATATTAAATAATATGCTATATGTATATATAATTTGTTGTATAACATTCGCCTAATGAATGTTTTGTTTGCTAAATAAATGTCTTTAAAAGCTTAAAAATGTGTATTTTATCACTTCACAAAATCAGTGTAGTTCCACAACATCTCCGGTGAATTGATCAACTTCAATTTGACGAAATTCCTGTTTCTATCATATCCCTGGGACATGTGCACTTCCTTCGAGGCTTAGTGATTAGATGTGATATGCGCAGTGGCTATAGATGCAAAATGCTAATGTGAATATGTAAATGACTAAGGAGCGGACGAGATAGGTGATAAGTTAATAAAGAGAAGAACGGTAGGCGGGCAGGTGGGTGCGGTGACGGCGAGGCCTTATACGGCACAGTCAGGGGCAGCCCCGCTCCTCGCCTTATTTGGATCAATCGGCGGCCAAGCAAATTGGTCCAGTAAGGGCCGGTTCATCATTTCGGCCGACCTTCTCCTTCTTGTGAAGGCAGTCTCGCCTTCTAGCTGCACAAGTCAACTCTTATAATTGTCAGGCTAAACGGGGGAGGCTCTACTTTCTAACAAGTGTCATTCCTCCGTCTGTTCCACGATAGCAGAATGATTCAATCTATCTGACATTTTATAGGTGTATTCTTCCTAACCACAAAATGTAGTTGATTGTTGTTGTTTCAAATTTAAACCAGAAAAGAGTATGTATCTTGTAGTCTTAAAACGGACAGGTCATACATGTGTATGGACTTAGACTCAAGTAGGTGCGTCATTCGGTGTTTCATGGTTAACTTGAATCTTTATTACTGCTTGGTCAAGATATGTTAAAAAAGTTTTGGGGTGATAGGTACACACAGTTACCCAATTCAACTTGTTACCTTGATAAAGTACCGTTTAAGCTTTTAAGAAATCTCAGGTTATAACCCATTTAAGATTCAAAGTTCTGAAAGGTTTCATTTGCCAAAAACATTGAAGAGGTACGCATATTCTTACCTTATACACAATTTCACTCATTCAATATGAACAGCTCACACTAATACCAATATTAATACAATATGCGCATACACAATCTGCCCAGTAGTCACCATACCCTAAGTTGAAGCTGGTGGAGAAATCAGGTGCAACGAAGTTACCCCCACCTCACTCCCGACTGTTTCGCTATGTGAAGAAAACCAGAAAGATGGCAAGATAACCAAGGCAATCATAATAAAAAATATTTAATAGGCAACACTAGAAGTCGGGTGTTTAATAGGTCCACACACAAAACCAATCTGGACGTATGGACTTATGGAGCTGAGCATCTGCAGCTCTCCTTCAGTCCATTGCCCCTACATAACGGTGATGGGGGGCTGCAGGAGCAGCTTGGCGGATCACCTCAATCCTTGCCTTCTTCTCCGTAGCCGGCAAGGTGACAATTCTGCAGGTGAGTTGGTGGACCCCTGGGCTATACATACACGACCATATTGTAAATACTGTATGAATGAGAAGTTAGTGTAATATTGTATGGACGAGATAATTTATCACAATTATCTATTGCCATTTTAGGGAAGATTGTAATTTCCGTCAAGCAAAGATTAAAAAAAAAAGAATATTGCGCAGGCATCTGCCCATCACCTACGCGCTCGCCACATCACCACTGCGTAGGGGCAGTGTAGGTTGAAGGAGATCCGTATTTATTATAATATTATAAATTTAAATATTAACTCGCTTCTTTACTGCGACTTCAGAAATCTGTTTCTTAGAAAACAAATAACTTTTTCTCGTTTAATTTTTTTTATGCAAACCTTTCGCACTATGATATTTTAACTGTTTGCATTTTTAATTGTGACTATTATATTTTTATGTGTGAAATGTATGTTTAAAGTTTTAGACAGGCGAAAGGCGATCACCCCTGACCTGTTCTGTGACCGCAAGCTACTCCTCTAGGAAGTTCAAACTTCATCAACTTCAACGTTTTACTAGTAATATAAAAAATTATCAATCAAATCTTCCATCTCTCCACAATATAGTCTAGTCAAACGTTTTCGACAGCTCAAAGATCTTCAGTTGCTAAAATGAAAAGTCGTGGTATAAAAACATCGACTGTGCATACGGAGACCAACAAAATCAACAATATATAAAACCTATTTAAAAATTGAAAAGTGCTCAACTGTAATAAGTCAAATATGTTCTATCAATTCTATGTATTATGCAATAAAAAATTCGGTACATAAATAAATAAAACCAATAATTCATTAATATTATGGCTACTCGCCCAATTGATGCTATGAACAAATTTTATTCTTATTCTGAACTAGCTGTTATATGAGTGAGGACTTTTCTCTACGACTGGCTATATTTCTTATTTTTTATTAATATTTTCCGATATTAGGGAGACTAATTTGATTTTTTTACTTAAAAGGCTGTTGATTATTCTTCTATCACTCTTATGGAGTAGCGAGGACACTCTATTGGTGCACCGTGATGCCTACTCCTATAGATGCTGGTAGCCAGTTACAACAAGGCTTAATTTCATAAATAAGATTGGAAAAAAAAAAAAAAGAGTATGTACATGTGAAAGATAATTATGTTTTCAATTTTCATTACTTCCTTTGTTGTATAGACCGAATTGGTATCCTTGCTATAAAATAAACAGGAATTATAAGAAAGTAAATCAATATTGCATTCGACAGTAACTTTGTTAAAACATAAAAACCTTTTATAAATCTGAGGTACTTGGATAATTTAAAATACAAATTTTATAAGCAAATCAACCATTAATGTGTTTGGGAACTTTATCTAATCTGGGTTTTTTTTTTATCTAATTTAAATTAGACGACAAATAATAATTTCAGGAATTTCTTCAAATATTTTTTATTAAAAACAACAAACCTTAAAAAATGTGTGTACCATACATTCAACATTGAATACCAGAGTCCATTTGTTTTTTTATTTGAGCATAGAAAATGGCCAGTCATGATAAGTCATATAGTTAACTATTACATCCAAATTTTGATTAAGTTATTGTTGCTTCTAAATTTGTAAATTTTATTTTGTTCTACATTGTAGTCCTAAATAGGTCAAACGTTGACAGAGGCTGGTGTATCAATAAAAAGATTTATTTTGAGAGACTCCAAGGTTTTTTTTTTTTATAACATATATTACTAACAATTTAGGTTATATGTAGACAAATTTACATAGTTAAACCTTGAACCATTTATTTTATCTATTATATTTCAGAATTTTTTCCCAACTACGCCCGTAAACAATTACTTTACCGTGAAACACACTCGGTGTTGAAAGTTAATGAGCTGCTGGGTTTTGACCACAAATATTCAACCAGCATAACCTCGGCCATTCCTTTAATGTCTTCCTTCCGGTTGTATTCATATGGCATTTTTGGGAGTGTAGCCTCGCCTAGCCTTCGGTTAAGAGTAAACCATACGAACCTTGTGAGTCTTGCATTCAGCTTCCAAGAAGTTGTTATTTCACATATTGAGTAAGAATAATATAGAATTCCTCCATGAGCATAAAATGTAAGCGTGGGTGTACTGGTCTAAGTTAGGTGGTTTACATGTTTTTTGTCCATATCCTACGATCGGACCTCGTGATCTACAAAGGCAGTACATACAACCACCACCTGACATGTGGGTCTAGGGTGCCTCCTGTGCTCATGCAGGGTTCCTGGGTTCGGTTTTAGTTCGAGCATGCATCAATGGACTGTCCAAATTAGTTTGAATACGCCAAAAAACGGCGTTGATGACCTAGAGGTTTTACGCCGAAATAAATCCAACCAATCCAACAGCAGATTTTGATAGAAATAGCACATGTGAATTGGCGGTGGTATAAAAGTTGATTTGACAAAAAAACATCTTAACAAAGTAGTATGATTTAAATAGGTGCTTATATTAATGTAAATGAGTAAATTCTCTGTGCATTTATTATTCGAAACCCGAAGGAATAGGCTATACTTTCAAACAGTTGAAGGGCGAATAACAGAGCGATCATTGTCCGTCTGTCTGCCAATATTCTATCTGTTTGCTAGTTTTAGTTATAAGACAGTTTTAAGTGGCCGAGAAAGTTCAGCAAATGAGATACAGGATTTTTTTCTCCATCATTCAATAAGGTTACTTAGAAGCATCTGCGAACACCTTATGATATTCCCATCACTATCAAACTTTTTGTTAATCATTATTTTGCACACCTTGAAGAGATCGAGTATTGGTGCAATCAATGGCGGATCAAAGGTAATGAAGCAAAATGCTCCCACATTACCTTCACCCTTTGTCGCAAGATTTGTCCACTAGTTTATTTTAATTCTATTCCTCTCCCTGTATCCGAGACAGTACGGTACTTAGGCTTCCATCTTGACAAACGACTGACCTGGAACCCACATACGAGACTAAAAAGACAAGAACTAAACAGACGCTTTGGACAACTGTACAGACTACTTCAAAGGACATCCCATCTCTCAATAGAAAATAAACTACTAATCTACAAAGTTATACTCAAACCAATCTGGACATACGGAATAGAGATATGGGGGACAGCAAAAAAGTCGAACATCAAGCGTATCCAATCCTTTCAATCCAAAGTCCTAAGAACAATAGTAAATGCCCCTTATTATGTCAGCAACAAAACCCTTCATAACGATCTTAATATACCCTACATTCTAGAACTCATCCCTTCCCAGTTTATGAAATTCCACAGTAGCCTTTTCAACCACCCTAATCCTGTAGCACAGCCATTGCACTGCGCCACTCATCCCTATAATCCTCCTCGGAGACTGAAACGGCAGTGGCCTCGTGACCTACTATAAACGCGTGACAGTGGGAGTCCTGGCAATGGCCAGTTTCTCCAATCATGTCCTATTGTATGAATGAGCGAGTGAATGATGCTGTAAATATGGTATGAATGAGATCATTTATCTGTATTATTATTGCCTTATAAAAGGCAAATTGTAATAATTGCACAATAAAGATTGTTATATTTCAATCATTATTTTGCAATTAATTTGGGTTTTTGTTAGGTTTCCCTTCATTAAAAATTTTGTTCTTAAACTGCTCATTGGTATAATAGTGAACAATGTATTGGTGGTAACCCACAATACTTGTCTGTATATATATATATATATATTAGGTATATATTGTTTTTAAAAAAGTAATGAAGATTTGTTATTATTATTATATTTGATTAAGTTTACCTATATTAAAAAACAAGATTTAGTTTGTAATCCTTACATAAAAACAAAATGTGCTGTAGAAAAAGAATCTTTGATATAATAGCGAAAAATAGCGACTGGTGTCACAATCAAATAGCTTAATTTTACATTTAGTACTTAAATTCAGCGACGCTATGTAACGGTTAGGCTGTAAATTATAGTTTAATTGTTTATACCATGAAACATAGTTTCTTTTACCACGGCTGACTGTTTACTTTTTAAAAGATTTTTTGAGTACACTTCCACAACTGTATATGATTTTTTTTAAAGTTTGTTATTTGTATATTTTACAATTTTGCTCAGAAGCCGTATACATGTGTACACTGCATTTTATTGTTTGACTAGGTACTAATGTAATAAGTGGTGTGTTGGCATAACAAAGATCAACATAATAAATAAAATAATCAAGATATAAGTAAACTAAATTAATTTACTAGAAAGAACTTTAATTAGGTTACTGTTATCCTAACAGTGTTTTCTGGGTTTGTGAACGTATCTTTTGAGGATATGCTTACTGTAATTGGCTTTTTGCGGGTTTTGGGATATGAAAGAGATCTGTCTGACTGTATACATGCTGATTGTGGGTAATTGTAGGTCTGTCAGCGTGGTGGTTATCTTGGTGTTTACTTATACATGTTAATGTTTTGTACGACTTCCAATTTGCTGTATGTAACTCCAAACCGGCCAAATGTCATTGTGGGATGGCTTTATGTAGTGTTATTAATTGGTTTTCAGATGTCGATTTTGATATATACAATTAGATTTGGAATCCGCTGTATCACACGGATAGACATCATTCATTTTTTGTATTTTTACTCTCAATATTTAAATTGGTATGATTGGTGTTATAACTAATTCTAAACATTATAGATTGTTGCGCTAAGGGGCTATGAGTGGTTGAATGATGTAGACTACGAGATGCCGACCCGTGCGTAGAAACCTTGGCAAGCTCGCTGGGGGCTTGCCTGCCCTTTCTATAAATAATTTAATGCCCCTCACTGCCTCCCTGCCATTTAACTGGATACCTTAGCCGGCTCATACCTTTCAGTACTGCCAGCAGAATATTTGCACCTAAAAAAAAACATTTACATCAAACCCCATGATCGCCTAAGTGACTAGTGTACTTAAATACTACTAGTGTACTATACAGTATACTTAAATGTTCCCATACTGTTAAGTTCTTAGACTTAATTGTCGATAAAGGCTAACCTTCACAACTTAACTAATTCCATTTGAGCGAAAGGCAAGGTTGCCTCTCATTCCGTTCCGTTGCAAATCTAAACAGCCGATAAAATATAATGCAATAGTTTATAAAATGTCAGACCTCTGTTAGCCTGTGCACTGCCATCCCGGAGTGTAACTTTTACTAGTAACTTCCTTAAAGTGCAGATAATACAGAATAAATCCCTAAGAATAGCAACGAATTCGCCTCAATCGTCATTACACTGCGCCACTCATCCCTATAATCCTCCTCGGAGTCGAAAGCAGCCGTGGCCTAGCGACCTGCTATAAATACGTGACAGTGGGAGTCCTGGCAATGGCCAGTTTCTCCAATCATAAGCGTCTGTGGCTCCCGCGCTCTTGGTCAGCTTCCACTAACTCGTATCCGGTGACGTGGCTGATAGAGGAACGTGGTGGACTTCCCGAGACTCCGCTTCCTCTTTCGCATGCGAGGGACGTGACAACCATGTGGATTTGGGAGGTCTCTGTACTGTTAGTAAATACTGTATAAATGAAGAACTGTAAATATGGTTTGAATGAGAACATTTATCACAATTACTTATTGTACCAAGAAGTTTACAATTATTGTTTCTATATCTATCCTTAATTAGCCTAATAATTATTAACCTGTTCTTACATTAGCTTCATTTATCATGGTACGTTTAAAGGCTAGGCTGCCATTGCTATTTCCATTCCTTTGCGAAAAATCTAAACTTTCGATAAAATATAAAACGATAATTTATAAAATGTCAGACCTCTGTTAACCTATGCATCGCTATCCTCGAGTATGACTTGTACTAGTAACTTTCTTAAACTGCAGAGAATACAGAATAAATTCCTAAGAATAATAAAGGCCTAGGCGTCCATCTCCCGACTACCTGATACCACTGACAATAAGTAAAATAAAGCACTCAAAGATTCCTTGAAAATTGTAAGAGCAGCAACAATAATTTAGATAAAAGTGTTGTGCATGATGTTTTAACTAGAAAGAATATGCTTAAAGTCATTCATTTTATTCTTAAGGACCACTAGAAATTAGTATTTTATTTTTTGTTTAGAGGCGCCCTGGCGTTTGGCAGCTGTATACAATGCAGTATATTTAGTATATACAGTAGTACAGGGCATGTACATAAAATTAAAGAATAACATGCCGAAAAAAATAGATGATCTGGGGATATGTTACTTCGCTATCTCGCCTACCCCATTAGGTAAATTATTTTGTCGTTATAGCGACCAAATTTGGTTCGCATCAACTGTAAACTAGATTTAATCATTAGAAATATATGTAAATAAAATCAGAGATGTAGACTTTGAAGGGTATTTGACGAGGTATGTCCAGCATAACTTGATCAATCAAAATCAAAGTGGTTATTAACAATTACTGAAGTAAAATAAATAAATAAAATTATTTCTTTTATTTGAACAAATTATATAATGATAAAACGTAAATATACTTATAGATTTGTCTTTCTTTTTATTAGAAAAGGTTTGAATGACATCGCCAATTCCAAATTTACTGCGCACATGTTCACTGATTAAGCGTAAAAATGTTGGATCGGGTCGTCGGGGTAGCTATTCATTTTTATTAAATTTCATACTCATTATAATCATCGATTCTGTTGATTGCAACATTATTATATTGTTTACCTATTTTTATTTTACATAACGTGGACTAAGATACAAATTAAATTTGCCTCCAGGGGTGGAAAGGGGCTATGTATGCAACTGAAACTACTATTTCAGCTAAAATATTGGCATGGAAAAACTATTAAAACCAGACGGCACGAATTTCATACACGATGTATATTGTTAGTTATCAAAACTTTACTGTTCGGGGTATCTTTGAAATTCCATTTTCGTTTACGTCGGATTCCCTATGAAATCTTAAAAGTTAACGAAACATCCCCGATTTTTTTCACATTAAATCTTTGTGTAAATAATCAGCTTGTATCGATGTGTTTGGAGATATACTTTAAAATTTTATGTCGATTGAATAATCTCTACGAACGCTTTCGTAGAACATACAGACAGACGGAAGGAACTCCTTAATTGAATGCAATTAGAGAATTCGACAAATACATCATGACAAGTACATTTATATTAAGTCAAGACTAGAGTGAGTGAGTGCGACTAGAAGGGGGTTCTGGAAAGGTTGGCCTAGATTCCTGCGAGACCGGGTCTTATAATCCAACTTTACCATTTGTTACTACTGCAATCCCGCTAATCCTAACTTCGCTAATTCGATCACTCTAGTAATCCGAACTGCCAAACTGTATTTATTTTATTAGCTGTAATATGAATATGTTAGAATCTGAAGGAAAGTGGATTTATAAAGGAACTTTAGATAAACACTTTTATTTACAGTATCACATCACAATAAAGACAAATTTAAGAAAGACCTGCTTACGTACGTAGTATTACAAGATGGAGACATAACTTCGACATCGAAAGCTATGAAACTAAAGGACAATAATAAACTTCAAGACTGCAATGGAACAAAATTAACTCAAATCTCATCGATAGACAGTTTTATAAATTGAGTATCATTTTTAATTAATATTATATTGTTGCCATTTTGAATTTGAAGAAAGTAGTATTATGTCAATTATTAATTTGTACTATGCCATCACTATCATCATTTTATACAATCCGATTTGTTTTAGTTTGTAAGAACTCCTTTAAATGTCCATTAGCATTGCAGTACAAGAAGCCCACTTTAACTCAATGCGTATTATTTGTATATATATTTAGTTTTTAATAAATAAATAGGGGTCAACAAAAAAAAAAAAAATAATAATTTTTATTATCTCAGTGCCATAAGACTTGTGTGCTCTGAGGATCTTCGGATCAATAAGTTTCGTTGTCGTTCTTTCTTGATTTGGAGTGGAATGGTTCAAATATTTCTATTTTTATAATTTATAAATGAGGGAACTATTACTAACATAATGAAGAGGCCCACAAGTCCGATGACACTGGCATTAATAAAAATTAGTTACAATTATAATTATAGTTGAACTTATAGTTATTATAATAATAATAATATATATATATATATATATATATATATATATATATATATATATATATATATATATACCCTTACTCATCTCTTATACTATATACAGTGGAATCTCGCTAATCCGAACTGTATCCATTTTATAAGCTGTTTTAATATGGAGCCTGAAGAAATGTGGATTTATGTAGGAACTTTGGATAAACACATTGATTTATAGAGTCGCATCACAAGAAATACAAAGATAACCATTTGTATGTACTCTCACGAGATGGAGATTTAGTACTTTATGCTATGTTTCTCGTATGTCGAGCCAACCAACCAGAAGCTACCCCGATCTAAAATAAATTTCTAAGAATAATATTTGGTAAACCAAGGTACGCTGCAATAGTTTAAACGCATGAAGTGTACAAACCTGATTATATTATAGATGTTTTAATAGCGGTGATCACAAAATTTATAGAAAAACGTAGTGAGAATCCATTACTTCAAAGTATTGCTAACATCGATAAACTACCCAAACATAAGGGAATAGGGCATAATTAGTTATAAAGAAATGTTTTTCTATTATCATCTAGTTTTTATTTTTTTCGTTGAGTTTAATTATTGATATTTGTCGTAAATTAAAATGTATGTGCAATTCAATGACGACTCATAATTAAGAGGGATTATGGTAGGCATTTGTTGTTGAACTAGATCCATTACATTGTTTCATAAGATTATTTTTTTATAATGTAAATATGGCGAGTGAATTGATTTGAATTGAAGAGCTTTTATGGTACTATGATCATCCTTAGAAGAAAATAGAGCATATTCAAAGGCACTTGTAAAATGTTATATCTCTACTACACTATATTGCACAAGAATACAGATGTCACGATGTAAAGCACAAATGGTCTGACGTGTCAAGACGGCAATATGTTATAAGGCCTACCCAAGGTCGGAGAATGCGTGAAGACAGTGGATAACAGTAAGTAGATCCACAGATCAGCAGGCTTTCCATTATTAAATACGTAGATAGCAAAGAATCATAAACGATGTGGGACTGGCGTCAGTTTCTTAAAAACGTTTATTTATTTTATGGGTCTAAAAAAATTAGTTATTGGTTAAACCATCCCCGTTGCTGAAAATCTTTTCAACAGATAATATATTATTTTAAATATCTAAAATACAGACAAATAACAATACAATATAAAAAAAAAATTAAACAAAGTCCCTTATGAATAACAATAGTGCTCAGATAACAGGTTTATGCCTGAAAAATAAAAATAAATATTGCATTCTAAGAAATAATACGTATATATAAAAAAATGACAATGTAAAATAAAGTATGAGTCTCCGTAAGAAAAAAAAATAATAATAACATAAGATTATTTATCTAGATTTAGTAAATAAAATCAGATCCACTCAACAACCAAACCCAGCAATATATGCAAAAAAAAAATCAATATATGAAAACCATTATGTTGGTACAAAAAGAGACAAGAGACATGACAAATATAAAATAAGAACTTAATCGTTCTCAAACTAGTAAGTTTCTGCCTGGAAGGTGAGGAGGTACTGGAATAGGGGGGTTTTGAAGGCTCGTAAGAACGAAGCATGGCGGATATTACGAGAAAGAGAATTCCAGAGGGTAACGGAGCGAGCGAGGTAGGAACGATCATATGCTGCCGTGTTGTGGGCAGGAGTGTAATGTTCAGAGAGACAGTATCTTGTGGACTGAGGATTTGAACTGTAGTATATTTTATATATAGAAAGGGTAATAAGAATTCAGGAAAAGGAATGAAGCGAGGAAATACTGTTCACGGAAGTAGGGGAAAAGCCACTCTAACTTGGCGCAGAGGTGGGAGATATGGGAGCGCCGTGAAGTCCCGAAGACAAATCTAACCCGCTTCAACTTATCTCCGAGTCCCATCAAGAGACCCTCATACATCACAGAACTACTGTCAAAAATGCGGGACAATGAGGGAATAGCTTAATACGGGAACTCATTTAATACTTTATTGCCGATTTAGTTCTAATGCGTTGGCGTACTTCATATCTTATCACCATGAGGAAAAATGAGTACTTTAAATCTTAAATAGCTTTAGATGTGGGACTTCTTAAATCTTAAAAGCTAAGATCCAAGTTAAAGTTTGAACCTTAGAACTTACTTAGAAATGGGCCTGACTATTTTCACGTTTCATTTTCCACACATCCCCTAATATTTCCAAGTCTCGTTGAATAGACAATTAAAATTTCAGCTTCATGGAAATATTTTCACGACCGACGTCATAGAACCAAGACAGATAGACAGACGGTAGACGATCGCCCTAGAATGAAAGTGGGAATAAGTCTTGAGGCTTGGCAAAAAGAAAAATAGCTAAATGCATTCTAAGAGCGAGAAATATAATAATATCATTATTGTCCTGGGACTATATTCCCCAAGAGCTGACGCTAATTTTAACATCTTTGACAGTATCCCTTCACGATAAAATTTACAATATACAGCAATAGAGCAAATAAATAAACTATATTATATAAAGGTTGAAATAAGGAAAAAATTACCAAGAGGTCAAGGTAGATACGCCTAAAATAAAACCAATTAATTACGTATATATTAGCTCCTGCCTGCACGGAGATTCCAATTCAACAAATAGTCTGAAATAGACAACATCAAGAGAATTACTTACCGAGCCAAGTATTCTATTTGTAGCGAGAATTTCTTCAGTTCGTTTCAGCATATCTATGTCACCGGCCTCAAATACTAGCCGTACTGGCCAATTCGAAAACTGCTATTCGCCACACCTAAATAGTTAAGAAGTAGTCCTGAAGGATTTGTTTTGCATGTTTGATGCCAGGAGCATCAGGGATATTCCCACAAAATCAGAACCATGAACTGTTAGGTAAAGGCATATCTTGTGTTATCGACTTCCTTCACCCAGCCTTCGTACCCTAAGGCTAAGAAATCTCTGCCTGCCATGTGGGCCTTGTGCGCCGCCGGGATCTCGACCGGATTCTTGGGGGCCCCCAGAGTTTGTTTAAGGTCTGCTAGACTCTACAAGACTACGTTTACCAAGACCACAACTCGGTTTTCTTTCTAAAAAATACAACGAACCAATCAATCGAAAGGGTTTTGAGCAGGACGAATATTAGTACTTACATTGCCTGGAATGGAAAGAAAGAATGATCGAACCAACCATCCTTGCCTTATCTCAGGCCAACTCCAAGAGATAAGGTTACCTTCACTTGGACGGTCGATCAATATTTGAGCTCCACCAGGTCTCTTAAAAGGTGACTGACTTATCACAAGAGAAATTTTTCTCCCACGTACATTTTCTATTAAATACTATCTTTAAAACAACACATGTTCCTCAAAGTGGTAGATTTTCAAAATAGAAAAGTCTCAAATGTACAAGAGTTCCACAAACAAAATCACTTAGGTGTAATGGAGTATAAAAAAAGATTTCTACTAAGTGTTGTGCATAATGTTTCAACTAAGGAATAATTAGGACAGAAAGAACGACATTCATATTAGCCTTAAGGACCATTAGTATACCATAGGACCATTTAGCTATAGTTTGTTTTATTTCGGTTTTATTATACATAATATAAGTAGATATTTAGTTTTAAGTATTAATTTTATTTAAGTTTTAGTTTAGAGGTGCTCTGACGTCTACCAAGTATTTGCAGTGAGGTCATGTATGAGTAATGAAATAAAAAAATTCTCTCACTCTCTTTAAAAAAAAAGTAAGATTGATAGGTAACAATTTTCTTTCCCGCTTTGAGACACTTAACCATAACAGTTTTATTTAGAGAAAAGACATCAGAATATAAATTATAAAAGTTATCATCTGATTGTACTTGATATGTGGTCATTTTCAACGTTATATGAATCACCAAATATTTTGTACTGATATGCTTTGGAAAAAGAATAATACTTAGATTCGGTAGAAAAGTGTAATTTTTCCTAATTAGGAGACATCCAAATAATACTGTCTAAGAATAATCATTTATCATCAATTTTACAAAAATTACACCGCTTTTCCTATTTTATTTTGTTAACGTAGTTTTCAAATTTGAAAGACGTTGAAATCTATGATATTATGAAAAAAAATGGTAAGGCAAATTATAGTTATAATAAACCCCAGATTGACTAGTATAACCGAATTAAGTAAAACGGATGTCTAATCTCTTAAAGTAACTACATTTATTTTGTAGATAGCAATACATAATCCATATTGGTTATATAAATTAGTGACGATAACGTAATTATCTGTCATTCTAGCTGGATACCAACTGTGGGGTGAAAGTAACACTAAAACCATACCTGATGAAGACAAAAATATGGATTGTCGAAACGACCTCCATAAATATGACTAAAATCTTACACATTGACGAAACCTAAGATTATTTCGACCCAGAACTAATTGTCACAAACCCAAAAATTTAAATGTCACTATATTATTCAAACACACTATTTTGACTTTCACTCAACAAAAATAATAGGAAAATAAAAAAAATAACAGATCCCGTCAACTTTTAGAAGTAAAAACATAAAAATACGAGACACAGTTGACTTAAAATAGAAGGGACTATAGCACTACGTGGATGTAATAAAAAGGTTATATTTTTAAATATAATTCAATAGCAATAATTGACAATAACTAGTCATATCAGATTAAACATTTCAAACATAACTTTGCACTGATAACCTCCAGCTATTACGATTTCCCAGAAAAGTACTTAATAGCAGGGAATATTTTGTTCACTACAACAATATCCAGGAAATATAGGGTGTCCCAGAATTAACGCAAGATTTGAATTTGCCGCCATTTGAGCAATAAAGTGTTGGCAACCCTAAAAGAAAACAATTTGACAGCTGACAGTTTAGGGTCAGTAAAAATGGAGCGTTACAAGATAGAGCAACGTGTCTTTATTGTCGAACATTATCTCAAAAATAATGGAAGTTTGGCGGCCGCAGTTCGAAAATTTCATACAAAATATGGTCGGAATAGTGTTTTGACTTCATCAACTGTAAAGAGATTAATTGAAAAATTTAGGGAGACTGGATCAGTTGGAGACACTAAACACACTGGTCGTCCAAAAACAAGCAGTTCAAATGTCAATATCGAAGCAGTGCGTGAGAGTGTTGTTGAAAATCCAGGAACATGGCGTCGTAAACACAGTTCTTTGTGCCGAAATTGGATGATATTGATGTGGCCAATATGTGGTTTCAACAAGATGGTGCCTCGTGCCATACAGCCCGTGAAACAATTCAAATACTGCATGAGACATTTCCAGGTCGTGTACTCTCTCGTTTCGGTGATCAGAATTGGCCCCCTAGATCGTGTGATTTAACACCTTTAGATTTCTTTTTATGGGCTTATTTGAAGTCAAAGGTGTGTGTCAACAAGCCCACATCCACCCGTGCATTAAAAGAGGAAATTTAACGATGCATCAACGAAATTCAACCACATTTATGCCAAAAGAGTGCTTATGTGCCAGCAAAGTCGTGGAGGCCATTTGCCCGATGTGTTATTCCATAACTAACTCTATCCTATTTACTTTATAATTCAATAAAAAAATAACAACAAAAATACTAAAAACTGTGTTTTCTATTTAAATCAAATCTTGCGTTAATTCTGGGACACTCTTTATTTTAATTACAGTTTTTATTTATTTTTCATTTTTTATTTGGAACGACACAACAAATAAGTTGAGTTTGAGCATTGTTTTTAAAGAAAAATACTTTTATTAGCAAAATTAGCTCAAAGAGTGATGAACGAATTTTATTTTTCTAGCTGTCTTGAAAATGGACTAATGGCCAAACAATATATATATATATATACACATTTTGCTTTCATCAACGAAGCAAATACATCCACCTAAATATTATTAGTACATATAACTAAATTATACGTCAATTGCTAATTATCCAGACTAACAGCAGCAAAACATACATAAAAATTCTTAGGAGTACGTCCCAGGCTACAAGTACTACAAGGCAGGTTTAGTATAAGAAAATAGCTCATTATAGTTGCGTAACTAACTCCATTAGTCTGCGGGTGAGATGGGGCAAGTTCAGCTATAGTTAGAGCTTCCGACAGTATATTAATAGCCCCTTCTGTTCCGGGGACCGGTTGCCTAGCTTAGAAACAGAGCTCAACTCAACAAGATCTCACGTCACTGTTCTCTTACCAACTGGCCAAAGACGGCCAATCATAAATTCACCTTATAGCTAATTAAAGTTTTATTTAAAAAAATATTTTATAATTTTAAGCTGCACGCGTCAGTTAAATAATCTTTGTAGAGGAGAGTATTTTAAAAGAAAAGAAAGAAAAGCTTTATTATGAAGTACAAAACACTGGTATATACAAATATTAAGAGTTACGAGTATGTTACTACATACTGGGTCGGATGTTTAGGGACGAGTGTCTGGGAAACAGGGACTAGGACTAATGCTGAGACTCATGTGTGTATAAGAGAAGGGTAGTTCGGGGAATTGGGAGAGATGCGGTCGCTTACTTAAAAAATAACAAGAAACACCAGTGACTTCCATGAAGTCCCGAGGCAGGTATACACTAGAAGGGGCTTTAAGCATTATACATAGCATCAGGATTACAATATTCTTAGCATTATATAACTGTCAATGAAACTTTTACGGTGGATTTGTTGAGACAGAGGGAGTTGTTTATTGGAATTTTCTGTTCATCATTCATTTTCTTCTTACTTGCTTATAGTAATAGATACTAGAAGTAAATAATAGCGCCTTTTATTATTTACTTCTAGTATCTTATTTTATTTATTAGAGGTTAGGCCGAGTAGGGACATTAATGAAAACAATAAAAATTACAATTTGTAATAAAAATTAAAAATGCCACGATATAGCACTACAGTCACTGTGAGATGTCCGTACCAATCCCGACAGGTGATATCATTCAAATACGAATACTAAATAAAAATATCCCATTTTCAGTTGTGGAAAGTTGATTTGTTTGAAGCCTAACCGAAAGAGAGAGGCTTCACTTTTAACAGGTACATTGTCTGTTATGTATGTCATCTGTGTATATTTGCTCTGAGATAGTACTTCTGATAATAATGGGATCGACGCAAAGGTATAATCACCCTTAATTTGCTATTAATTTTTGGTTTAGGAAATACCACTTGTTTCTAAATCATCATCAATATTATCAGATCCATTTGAAAGACAGTCAGTTGGCTCAGCTTGGGGGAAGAGTGGTAAATTTTATTATGCTAAGAATATTATAATGCTATAAGTAGAAGGGGCTTGAGGAGAACTGAATACTTGCCTCGTGACTTCATGGAAATCACTGTTGGTTCCCTGTTATTTTTTAGAAAGCAACCGCATCCCTCCCTCCCTCTTCCCGGAATCTTATCCTTTTCTTATGTTTCATATATGTCTCAGCTTTAGCCCCAGACCCGCCCTTATTGTAACCCGAAGGTGAGCCCCATCACCTAGTCCCATGTCACTTTATATAATTTTAACCACATACAGATGGTTAGTTTTTAAGACAATAACTGCTTAAAATGTACGCAATGTAGTACAAGCAGAAATCCACATTTGTCAAATTTTAATCAATTTAAAAATAATTACCCAAGGGGTTCAAAAAAAGAACAGACCCCACTCTTCCCTAGACCTTCCACCCAGTATGTAGTAACGTTACTCTTAATATTTGTATATACCAGTGTTTTGCTTGTACTTCATAATAAAGCTTTATTTTCTTTTAAAAGACTCTCCTCTACAAAGATTATTTAACTGTAGACATTGGAAATAGTGCTTCGTTCTGTAGAATGACCACCCAAAAAGTATTAAGAGGACACGTGACAACCCTTTTCTCAGAAAATCTCTCTCAGAGCTCTTGGTCAGCAATTTAAATTTCGCATCCTGAGTGTGCGTCATTAGGTAAGAAGACATACATTGAAGGTGAGGCGGCATGATAAAATAGAATATGCTATATTAAATGGGAGTGGAGTGAGTGCTAAAAATAAATCTATAAAATTACAGATGACTGGGCAACAATGAGAGAGGATGGCGGACCAGCCGAATATTTTTAGCCTGCTCGGTCTGCAGCTGAAGCTTCAAGCCAACACACAACACGCCCTCCTACGGCACATGTCATTCATTAACGGCTCCTCCATTCTCCAGCTCATCTCGATGATCCATAAACATAATCCACTGGACTAGACATAATGCGTACTAAGAACTAATACAACTAACTAAAAAAAAAAAAGGACCAGCAAAATTAAACAAATGTACTGCACTGCGGCCTCCTATGTAGAATAGAACAGAATAGAATAAAATAAAAATTATTCCGGGAAAAAGTCCCCTATGAATAACAATGGATACACAGGTGGTCTGAAAAGTTTCCGACCTCAACATGAAGATGATAATAAAATAAATAAAAGCTTTGTCAGGTCGGAAACTTTTCAGGCCACCCTATATGGAGATAACAAATTCTGAAACACAAAAAGAACTATTACATCATAAACAAAAATGACAAAGTAAAATAAAGTATAAACCTCTTTTAGAACAAAAAAATAATGAATTCAGTAAATAAAGTCGTAAATGAATCGACATATATGAAAAATAATCATAACATACATCAATAATAATAATAATAGAATATGAAGACGCCAGTAAATAATAAATAAAGTAAAGTATAAATAAAAAACAAAATAACATAAGGCCTAATACAATAGTAAAAACGAAGAATGGTCCCAGCCTGTTTCTGAATATATACAGATAACAATGAAATAAAAATAGAAATGCAAAGAATAAAATTATGAAAATATAATATAATGAATAAATCGTTCCCTAACTAGCAAACATATGTCTGGATGTTGAGCTGTTGGAATAAGGTTTTAAAGGATAGCCCATGGTGGATATTAAGAGGGGGAGAGTTGCAGAGAATGGTGTAGTGAGTGAGGAAGGACTTGGTTTGTGTCGATGTTCTTGTGTGGTTGAGAGAGCGCAGTTAAAGAGGTTTTATTGGCATGAACTCGGAGAGGGGTTGCTCCAGTGGATTGAGTACCCAGGTTGCGATTTCGAGCCCAGTCCTGCCACTTTCTTCTTTGGCTAATAATTATTGTAACAAACAGGATCCCATAGTATAATTAATCATTATAAGTAATACTATTTACTATATTTGTAAGTAAAGCTATATTTTTGGGAGGGGGGAGGGGGGGGGAGGCGTTCCAACAAATGTTGTCTTCTGGTATCACATGAGTTATCCCTCCATGGCCAATCTGCTTTTATTCCCTCTCCTTGTACCAACTTACTCTGGGACTATTTTCCCCATGTTTTTGTTTATTATTTTCCTGTTATTATATTGTATTTTATCTCAAGGATTTGCTTCATTCTGATCTTATGCTGGTCACCCACTAGCACATTCTACTAGTCAATTGAAGGATATTTTTAGCATACAACCGTGGGCCTTACATTTCCGAAGTATACTTTCGGAACGCGGGTTCAACAATCACCACTCAACCAAAGTCATATCTTATTTTCATTTGATTCCTAAAGTAATGTGGTCACTACCACGAACAAACCTCGGAAATCTCTTCAGCCGACAATCGGTAAGCCAAATAACTTTGAACTAGCTATAACAATGTGAAATATAAATTAATTCATTATTTTTGTGTAGGTACCACGCAAGTCTAACTGTTGAGTCGGTGAGCAATGATCACTCCTACCCGGGGCATCTAAGATCGTTTCAACATCTCAACAGCCCACTCGTGTCCTCGATAACGGTTTGGTTTGCACAGCAAAATCTTTCCATAACGTGTGGGATTTGAGTTTTTTTTTGTTTTACTTCAGATACTTGGCCTACTTCCGAATCGCCCACACACCCTTTCCCGGTGACTAAGTTCGAGTAGGAGTCAACACTGTTGTTCATTCTAGAAAAAATACGTTCCCTATAAGCCTTGGAGCGTCTAGGAGAGTCGTTATAAATTTTGACTCATTGGGTTTCATGTCTGAGTCAGTCTTAAACAGAACTGCTGACAAAAAATATAATTAGAACGTAATTTGGATGTCTTTACTCTCTCTAAATTAACAGTTTCAAAACATTTTTTTAAACAATTTGGATATATCCCTATGTTCATTTAGGTTGACCTATTTTGAGAAAGGTTCCGGTAATACGGTTCAGTCTAGAACATTTCTAGATAAAAAAAAACAACATTATTTTGTAAAACTATTTAAAAAGTAACTAATGAAAAAAATTGCAGAACAGAGTAGAAAATTTTAATGGTTAAACTTAAACGTTTAACGAGGAAAACTATTTATTAGGTAATTGTAAATAAGACAAAACATTACGTGTGACTCGTGTGAATGTGCCTGACACATCTCCAAAAACGAATTGAATGACTATTAAATAGACACATATTTTTTGAAGTACACCGAAGTGAGCATGACTTTTTTTTCTTGTTTAGTCGACGCACCCTAGTAGTTTAGTAAACCACCCTAAACCACCCATGTCCCTGCTACATATAAACCAAAACACAAAAATTCCTGGAACAGTTCCAAGTAAATAAATAGTATAAAGCCAGGTTGTTACTTGGTGAGTAGAATAAATTTTAATACACTACAAGTTGTAGCTTAGATATATTTTATGTAGATGTCGTAAAACTTCTGATTTGATTTGTATTCTTTCGTTCTGTATAATATAGTCAATAACGAAAAAAAAAGCCTATTACCCATATCCAAACTACGAATAACTTTTATCAAACAATTATGCTACAAAAATTCACAAATTTAAATTAATGAGTATAAAAAATTAAAAACATATTCCTAAAGAAGATATATTCCACTGTGGTTTATGAGTAAAGTAAACAATTTAAAGTACTTGAATAATAATTACAGTTGAGTCACTAAAAAACAACACAGATTGACCCCCCACGCCTCGAACACAAGAACCATTTCTGGAAATTGTCCGCCTTCATGCGTCACACACTCTCATGAACATAATATAGTTTACATCCAATTTTAACCGCGTGAGGGACGTTTATCATTTGAAGTTTTTAGTGTTGTTAGTCTAAACCAAACTTGTTGAGTTTGTGTGACGAAAGACTGACATGGAACCCACACACGAGGCTAAAAAGACAAGAACTAAGACTACTTCGAAGGACATCCCATCTCTCAATAGAAAATAAACTACTTATTTACAAAGTTATACTTAAGCCAATCTGGACATACGGAATAGAGCTATGGGGGACAGCAAAAAAGTCGAACATCAAGCGCATCCAATCCTTTAAATCAAAAGTCCTGAGAACAATAGTAAATGGCCCCTATTACGTCACCAACAAAACCCTTCATAATTATCTTAATATACCCTACATTCTTGAACTCATCCCTTCCAAATTCATGAAATTCCATAGTAACCTATCCAACCACCCTAATCCCGTAGCACAGTCATTGCACTGCTCCACTCATCCCTATAATCCTCCTCGGAGACTGAAACGGCCTCGTGAGTTTGTGTGACATAGGTTCAGTTTTGACAGTACAGCCACAAAATTCTGTTTACGACTTCTTCCTTTCAGAGATAATTGTTTTTTAAATAAATAATTATAATAATTGAAATTAACAACCAATGCAACCATTCTGAAAACTTAAAAAGATGTATATTTATACAAAAAAAAAAAAAGAAAGAACAAAAGATTATCCTGAGAAAGACACGCACTTTTTAATTTTCGTGATGAAACAATTTCAGTGGTCAACTACCACATAAACACATCTAGCTAACGCCAACAAAGTTATTTTAAAATTTGGATTTTTTTTTCTCAAAAGCACGAAGGCGAAAAGTTTTACTCTTTTTCTTTTCGTTCTTTCCTTTTAAACTTCTCAGCGGAAACAGTTCGACGAGGATTTTCGTTTGCATACTGTGTTGAATGAAAAGGGGTGCGCGTATTCCAGTGTCTTTGATTCGGTGCAATATAACTCCGTGTTTTACACGATTTCCCCCTCTCCGTGACCCCGATGGCAGATGAAAGTTGAGGCGGGAAAGCTCTAGGATTAAGTTAGCATGTAAGTTTAGTTTTAGGACTCTTTTTATTGTCCAAATGTGAGCCCCATTACCTAGTCCCTAGTTATTTTACATAATTTTCAACAATAAAAAGATGATATTAGTTTAATGATCCATACATGCAGTACAAGAAGCCATTTACAGCTTAATACATTATATTATTGTATATATTTAATTTTTAACAAATATTTAACGAGGGGTTAAGGGGGGAAAAACAAACAAACTCGGGGACTCTCTTTAACTCGCCTTTGAACTAGTCACTGCTGCACTGATACTCCTGTTCATGTATCTAACCACTGCCTTGTTATTGACTTACACCTCTTCACCTCCCTTCTTCCATAACCACTAGTTCTAATTTCAGCGCTGACGTCCTCTACCGCTCTCCTAGTGGATACTCCCGTCTTCTGCCCGTTTGACTGTCATACCTGAAAGGAACCCCTTCCGCATGCCATTTGATGGCACCACAACGTTCCAAGTGGCATGTCCACCACGGTCCAGTCTACGTCTGTCCGGTTTCATTCGCCTTTGGTTCGATCGGTTTTCGCCTACCCTTAGATTCCGGTTGTGAATTTGTCGTCATTCCAAGACCACACAAACTGCCTCTATCCCCACCTCTATCTCACCTCCTAACCATCGTACACTGTCGGGGCATACTTCTTCGAAATGGAGTCAGATAGCTTCACAATAAAGCACCAGCTTGTCAGCAAAGCCATAGACCAAAACCTATCTCTTTCTCCACCACCACGATCTCCCTGGCGACGGCCCGGTATATACTTTATCTTTGCTTATTTTAATTAAAATTAATTTTTATTTACATTTATACATACTAACATACTGACCATGGTATTTACAGAGACTTTTCCCCGTCTTGGCGCAGCGGTGTCTTCTACAATAGCATTGAATCGCTACAAAGATCATGGTTTCCCGTCCTGGACAACCCTCTTCGAGATGGCGAAGTGGTTCAGCCACTTCCACTTCTGAACAAAAAGGGGAAATGCCCTGAAATTCTCCTCTTTGTTTAACAGGGATTGTTTCATCTCATCGACGCAACTCCCGTAAATCTCGACTATAATAACCGTTAATAATCTATTGTAAGCGATAGAAATAGTTGGAATGTATCTCCACTTTGTATGATCAAATACTAACGTGACTGTTTACCCACACAAATATTTGAATGAACTATGCCAGACTACGTCGGTAATTCTGCAAGTCAACCACAATTGGGATTGGTAGGTTGATAAATATTGAAATATTGTCAAAATAAAAACCACACAACTGAGATATGGATGACAGAATCATCATGTGGATGGAGTATTCAGCTGGCTGGATATGCTAGAAGAAAACAGCTTGGCTGAGGTGTGGGAAGGAAATTACCACTACCTGTATCGTTTCTTTTAGTGAATTGATACAGTCAATGTAGTATGTGTGTAGCTATTAGTGAAATATTTTGGAGAGCTGAACTGGCAATGATGTACACATTCTATTTTTTATTCATAGAAATCCAAAGGTGGCATCTTGGCAACCTACAATTATTGATCAATAGTCAACTGCAAGCGGTCAGAAGGAGCATTGCATGAATAGCAGGGATCTCATTCATTGGCACGAGGCCAGATGCGCCAAAAACAGTAACCGACAAAAGTTGATTTAAGGTTCAGAAGTCTCGCCAACTATAATCATATTAATTAAAATATAAGTTTTGAACTTTTACTGACTATAATTTGTTCACTACGAATATGTTATCAATTTTATGCTTTTAAATATATTGGAACAACCTTTCTCAAATAATGGGGTTAAACAAAGTAGATAGCACATTTAAAATAATAACGCAGTGGACTTGGAAGTAGCATTTAGATAGGGATAAGGATAGGGAAGTATGTACACGGTCTGAAAAGTTTCCAACCTCAGCTTGAAGATGATAATAAAATAATTAAAAGCTTTGTTAGGTCGGAAACTTTTCAGCCGCCCTCGTATGAGCTAGAAGAGGAAGCGGGAACAAGGCGGCCAAACCCCTGAGCACACCAAGAAATGCGCCAGTGCAATGGTATTTTTCTTCAGGAATGAGAAAATGACTACGCGAATTCCCGCGGTACTGTGGAATGTTGAAGCCAGATGCCAAATTGGTGTGTTAGTAGAACATTTTTGTGTCCAAAAGGGGAAGGAGACGTTAAAATTTGGATTGAAACACTTGGAGAGGAACGGGGAGAAGATCGGTTGATTGTGCTTATGGGTTAAATTTAATGGGACTGACAGGATATTGATGGAGTTCAAAGGTGTGGGCGAGATGACGTCCTAATTCATCAGAATATACTTGGTCTGGTGCAGTGCAAGACCCATCGTCATGACAGAGAAGGTGGGATACTTTGGGATACATTGGGAATATTTTTGGTTGCAGATCAGAGGGATTTATCGGCTGCAGACACAGAGAATAGGTAGGGAATGAAGGATTCTGACATACAATGTATAATTTTGCAACGGCTACTTAAACAGCTTACTGAGTTGGTTCTAGGTAAGGCCAATTCTTGAGGCTATTTTTTCTCTTATTTACCCTATTAATAAATTTTAAACATAAACTAATATATTTCGAGTGGTTTCAATCATTTTTTTATCGTTGTCGTAGGACATACCGACATGAAGACTTAAGACGGCCTCCCTGGCTAGGGAGGGACACGATGGTCATGCTAACCAATATTGATCCAGGGGCGCCACAGCCTGGCCAGTTAATCAGCCAAGTAGTTTGCTTTTCAAGCATTGTGCTATTAGCTAGTGTCCAGCCAGCTATGAAAACAAATCTATTATGTTTGCTCTGAGGATGTCATAAAGTAAATGGGGCAAAAAATATTAGAATGGTTGAGCATATATGACGGTATTCTGAACTGTGGATATTCTCAACTGTTTATAACAACAAATTTAATAACTTTCAAACTAAATGGCCTACTATAACTGGTATATCCAAAACTCAGGGATCTAACTATTATGTTCATTGTATCATTTTGTTTTTTTTAATTTGTAAAATGTTATCACATCAATTATGAACTATTTTTTTTATTACAGGACAAATATTGTACATCTTAGCCAACCCATAGTCAGCATTTTTCGAGATATTGTTCTGTAATATACTTATAATGCTCCGAATCATTTCAAGAGTCGTGATGGCTCAGCAAAAATGGTTGGCTTAGGTAACTTAGGAAATATCTATTTTAAATAGTTAAAATCAGTCCACTACTTCCAAAATCCTGTCCACTAAGACCAAAATAAATTCCAGATTATTGTCCAAGTAATAATAGGTTACGACTAGTGTGAATATTCTGATTGGGAATTACAAACCGTGTGTTGGAACCTTTAACTGAAGGAAAGCGACCCGGATTCCGCCATCCGCGAGAAACAAGTGGGATGACTCGTAACTGGTAGAAAAGGAGGATTCGATCTTTATAGAGTTCTTTGAGCTTTCAAAATAGAAACTAAAATATAATTGTAGATATGTTTGCAGTGATTGAAGGGAAAGGCTTCAATTTTTAAAGGTGGACATCGTTCTTTATGTTGTCTACGACATCCCAATTGAAAATCCATCTTATAATTATTCTTTAGGCACCCGAACCGGGGGATGCGAATGTGACTTAAAAACTTATGGTTTTCCAAATTCCCTTACGTGAAATTCTGAAAAGGGTGGGTACTAAGGACTGGGACTGGAAATGGAAATTGGATCCTAAATGAATGCTTGAAGATAAAGTAGGAAATTTGATTACGTTTAATATAATGTGAGACAGAGAGAGAGGAAGACATAACGAAAACAATTTTCAAGGAAACATCTCAGAATGGAGGACATCCTTTCAAAAAGTTTTAAGAGATGAATGACGTCAGGTATCCTAAGGTTTTTTCAAACAATTAAACAAAAATCTGAAATGAATCCAACAAATAATATCAGCCAAGTGCCAATGCCAAGACAAATTACTTAATTCCTCAGAAAATGATTAAATCTTTGCGGCGGTATAACTTCGCTCTTGTTTGAATTTTCTCTTTTTGATATTCTCAGTTACAACACAAAACTTAGATAACAGACAGTCTAATATAAGGCGTGGGCGCTTCTGAAAAAGGCCGTGAGCAACTTGTTCGTGAGTAAGCGGTGGGTACATATCTGCACACACTTTTATCGTTCACTCAACACCACAAATATAATACTAATGTGGCTGTAAAAATAGCTAAGCTCTGCATCATAAAATTTAATAATAAAATCATATTTCAAAAGGAATAACTTTCGACCTGTTTAATCTAGCTGCCAAGCCTGAATGGGGATTTATTTATGTTTCGAGGAGGCAATTCAAGTGACCGTTTTATCTACCGAGATGAATTATTTTTGTTCACAGCTAACAAGTAGTTTTTCAAAATTATCAAATGATTATTTTCAAAAACTCATGTACCATTACTGGATATTGCTTGTTTACTTACTCAGCTTCTGAGCTTTGAGTTTGCAGAACTCATGACATATTAAAATAGGCCAGAATTATTGTGGTCATGCACGGCATGATTATGTAGTATAGGGATTCACTATACAAATCTACATTTATTAATTCCAGCATCAAATGGCATGTTTATATACGACTTATGCATCGTTAAAAGTTATTCCCTAGATAAAGATTTTAACCTTCCAATAAACATCACTTTACCTCCATATATTTTTGAATATTAATCACAAACTACTTAAATTCTCCCTGTTCTATCCGTTACGGTTCTTATCTAACAGTTTAATTTCAACCGAGATAACAAAGTCATTAATATCATATCTGTGAGGAAGAAGATTTCATGTTATCTTGGTCTATTGGTCATTGCTAAATATAATTACAAAAAATTAATCGATTAACACCAAATTATCTTATTTTGAAGGTTAATCATGATGCATTACTTGCTGAAGTAACCAATTGTTGAGTTTGCCTATGCATTCTGATGAAAGCATGCGGTTGCTGATATTTTTATTTTACGTATAAATTGTATTTTAGTTTTAGTTTATAGCCGCACTGGCGTCTGGAAACTATATGTGTTGAGGTGAGTTAAATAATCTTGTAGAGGAGAGTATTTTAAAAAACTTTATTATGAAAAACAATCAAAACATTGGTATATACACAAATATTAAGAGATGAGTTATAGCGTTAGAACATACTTTGTTGAACAACTAGGCACAAAGGGGTGTCTTGGCCCTAAGCAGGTAAGGAAAGGGTAGGATTTTAGGAAACAGGAAGGGGTTACTTACAAAAAAAAACAAGGTTTCTGCTCAAGAACCTTTCGTATTTTATACCATTTCAAATAATGAAATTCTTAAAAAAAAAACTATTTAAAGAATTTGGCTTTTTGTTATTTGACCAAGAGTTTGACAACGTGTAATAAAATGATATTTAAACTATAATACATAAACTCAGACCAAACTACTATGTCGACAGAATGGACGAAAGAAGACTCGCCAAAATAAGGTTCGAGACACTTAGTTGCGAATGCGTAGAGGAAGAGTTCCGTGCATGAATAATGTAATAAGTAAAAGAGAACTGACTTTTCCGACGGAGAGCTGTGGGCCCGGGGTCTGTGCGAGGGACTGGCCAGTTTTGTAATGCTATGAAATATGAAAGGGTCCTGTCTTGAGCAGAACCCTTCTTTTTTTGTAAGCAACCGCTTCCTGTTTCCCAGAATCTTACTATTTTCTTACTTGCATACGAGTACGTCCCAGCTTAGCGCCAGACACCCCACTTGCTCCTAGACATTCAACCCAGTATGTTGTAACTGATCTCTTAATATTTTTTGCTTGTTATTCATAATAAAGTTTTTTAAAACTCTCCTAGAAGAGTCTTTCTAGGTTAATACCTCTTAAAAGATTATTTAACTGGCTACTAAGACGGTAGGGTAAAGGAGATGTGTTTGTACAGTACAGCTTGCAATGAAATGGTCATCTTCACACATTTATCGGTTTTCGTCGGGATTTATTTAAGGATAGAAATAAAATCAAGCCAAACGCGATGCATCCATTACACCATCAGGGGTTTCATTGGGGTTGCGAAAGCGATATTATTGACATATTATTAATTAAAAGTCATATTAATGACTTTTTGTAATAATGGTACTTCATTTTTTGATTGCTCTACAATATTTTTTAAGGGGCTGATAACACTTTTATCGTCATCGGGATGTCAATTATAATCATGCAAAATATCATTCCTCTGTAAAAATCTTTAATTTTATACACTACTAAAATTATATAAAAAATACTTTTTTTAAACCGACTTATAATTGAAAATTACTCATGTTTTATTGAAATTACTATATTTTTCATTTGTTTCAAATATCATATGTGACGTCCATGTAAAATGTTATTTCTCAAGCTTTAACAGAGGGCTCACAGACACCCTTTAGAAAATATAAGGGTTTCAGATTTTGAAGAACGAAAAATCAACGGAACCTTGAATGTGGCATACCACAGAGCCTTGTCCTCAATTAATTAATATATTAACCATTATATGATATATAATATTATTATACATTATATTATATTGTAGGCTATCATATTTGCTCCTAATGCTTCGTCTTAATTCGATTGAACCTACGCTTAAATTTTGATGATGATTGGATAGAAATAGCATTGTATAAGTTCCTTTGTAATGTATATATATATATTATTACGTTCTTTTAATAGATATGGTAATTTTATTTTTTATTCTTTAACTTTAAATTTTTTTTATTATTTATTATTAGGTTTTATTAGCAAAAATAATTCTGGCAAAAAGATTTAATTTTACAAAATAAACTTATATTAATAATATAAATACTTGTCTATAAATTCGATTCCTTTTCTTCTTTAATTCTCTTCATTCTTTAAACAAAATTAATACTTCTTCTCTCGTGCTATTTCTCTTCCGTTCTGCTTTAAGTCAATAACCACTAACCAACAAAGTTTTTAAGTTTTTCTTACGCACAATCTCAAGCTAATAATATGTATTACGGGCTGATCCCAAAACTAGAGTGTGTATTGCTGTGTGTGTTTTCATCATAACAACAACAACTCACTACCTTTTGTTTTTTCCTCCACTCTCAATTGTTTTTGTTTGCCTTCTTGATTCAAGGTTGGATTAAATATTTATGTACAAACTCCACAATATCTAATATCACAACAATATATATTGTAACATTCATGATATTTGAGAATATTCATTCTTGGCACAACCGTCTAGAAGAGCGGACTTAGCAAGCTCCCGAATTGGCGGTCACCAACAGGAAGAGAGGAGAAGAACCAACAGCAGAAAGTAACGTTGATTGGATTACAGGAAGATCATCGATTGGGTGATATTAATATTGTTTTTATTATGGATCCATTAAAAGAAATTGAGCTCAAATTTCATGTTTTTTGTAATTAGTAGTAAATATCCTAATTAAAAAGGAATTGAATATTTTTTTATATACTTTTTGTCAGCATTCTGTATAATTATAATTATTTGTTATAGCCATTTTATTTGAATATATTTCACAATTCCTAGTTTCTCAATTTATTAATAACTACAACATTAGCCTTGAGATCGGGCGATTCAATCGGGATAAATTCCTATGTCAAGACATAAAACAATTTGAATTAAAGATCTCATGACGGACCTGCCAAATTAGTTAAGGTAATTTGATCAAATAGAGTAGAAAGAGAAATGGTAAAAAATGAGGTAGGTTACAATATATATATATATATATATATATATATATATATATATATATATATATATATATATATATATATATATATATATATATATATATATATATATATATATATATATATATATATATATATATATATATATATATATATATATATATATATATATATATTACCAAATAGATGAATCCGAAAAATGATCATGATAAAATACTTTATCTGGAAAATAAAATAAAAGTAAAGGATGAAGCTTGTCAAAATGCCAATTGTCAATTTAAAAAAAGTCTACATCTATGTGCTCATAATAAGAAAAGGAGTATACTACCAATATCCAATTTATAAAAATTTAAACATGGATAAAATACTTTGAGGAAAGTTTCAGTGAAGAGAGGTACGAAAAGAAGAGATGTACATTAATTAACAGTACTTATTGCCTAGCAAGGCAGATTGTAATTTTAGCACAATAAAGGAATTTTATTATTATTATTAACAGTAAGAGATGAAAATTAATCCCAAGGACTAATTATACAGGTCTAAAGAGGAAGGGTAGATAATGTCTCTCATTCATCTCAATGGAATATCACAAGGGGTTAGCATAGTCTTAATAGAACTACCGAAGCATGGAGATTAGGTGAAATCTATTTAAAGCCAAAGACATTTTTCTTTAGACTTCAAAATGACTTAAAGTCCCTCTTTGAAGAAAAGATCATAAGTTGTAAGATGATTCATAGGATCAACATTTAAGTACAACTAGGAAGTCTCTAGAGAATTCAAAAACTCTAAATTCCTAGATCAAAATATATGTGGATGGTCACGAAGGCTCAATCAAGATGAAGAAGTAGGAGCAAATATAATAGCCTACAATATACTCCATAATAGTCAAGGAGATTGATGGTGCCAGATATATCTGGTCAAAGTAGATGAATCATATTCAAAATACAGTTGGGAAAGTACAATTAAACAGAATATCTCTTAACAGAGCTCATTGAAATGAAAGATCATGCCATGGAGAGAAAAAAAAAACCTCATTACTGTGGTGAGAGCTTCTAGGAAAAAGAGGACTTGTAAACTTTCTTACATGAAAGAAGTGGAAGAGGAAATAAATTTGAGATAAGAAACAATAGGATGTTGTTCAATGGCGAGGAAAACGTCAACTTGGCGTGGCTTCTGTAAAATAATAAATCAATAGTACTATCATACTGGAAGACATGGAATTTACAGTATGCCGAGGAATACTATGTACCAACAAATCACAAATTTTGAAAATTTTCTAAATACATTTATACCACTGGACCGTTTCTCATTGCCCGTTCTTCAATAACATTAACCCATCTCCTCCCCTTCTCAGGGATATTTAGTTAAAATTTCATTTTATTAAAAATGAGATATTTACAGCTCTACGACAAATAGGTGAGGGTCGACCGTACTCTTTGTTGGCAATTTACAAAAATTGGCGCCTTCCGGCAAACGGCGATATTACGGAGAGCTGAGGTGACATCACCAAGGACGCTGGATCACGAGGAGAGGAAGAGTGATTGTGCAAACTACTGTCATTAGGCTGAAGTGGAGGGGGTATTTCCACTTCATGCAGTGACTATGGCTTCCCGTGCAAAAATAATAATAATCATTTACTAAATCTTTTGGCCAGCAATTTGATACCGGAATGCTTAAGTATCCAGCTGTATGGGATGCATATTGATCAAAGGTAAGATATATCTGGCAACCTTCATGGAACATGAAAAAATAGCTAAAAGCAGCGTTTCCTAATTTCAATGTAAGCTTCAGTTGCTTCCGGTCATGAAAGTGTGTGACATGTATGTGTCAGGGAGAGAGGTATATTAGTGCGCCTGCTAAAACATCTTTTTTTTACTTTACGAGGTGGTCTAAAAAGTTACCGACCTAACAAAGCTTTTATTTTAACTTTTATTTATTTTATTATCATCTTCATGTGGAGGTCGGAAACTTTTCAGACCACCTGTGTAAATCTTACTAGTAACTTGTTCAGAAGGAGTTTAATACTTTAAGTTTTGACATTTCCTCCGTAGTTTTGAGCCCATTAATGCTGGACTGGATTTTTTTTTGTTATTTTAACTTTTTTTGTAAATTAAATCTCAATAAGTCACAATCGTTCAATAATAATTCAGAAAATTACGTCAATAGCAGCCAGGCACCAGCTTGAAACCACCAACATATATTATACACTGACAGGCAAAAAATTCCACCCACCTGATTTTTTCATGTTTTCATCTCAAAATATTTCTGCTTTGGATTGGTCAATTTTTTTTATGAATAAATATGTATTTTTTTTTTAAAATTAGAAATGTCAATACAGAGGATAGTAACCCATAATCCTTAATTCAATTAAAGGACTGTCTAATGTTTACTTTTCATGGAATTAAAAATGTTTATTCAGTGTCATTTACGTTCTGGTTCAGCAAATTTCTTAGTTTTCCGCTTCGATATTTTAATTTTCTCAATTTTATGTTTAAAATATGCCTCTTCGTGCTGAGGATGTTGCACGTGGTGTGGCACTTATTGATGATGGACGTTCCATTAGATATGCAGCTAATGCCATCGGAGTTCCCTATGAAACTCTACGAGAAGCCGTCAGGCGTTTTCGAGAAACTGGGTCTTACTTTAAGAATTTTACGATACCGGTACCTTACCGTTGTTCAAGAGATTCATCAGCTCCAAGAAGTTCGAGGTGTGCAAATTTCTGAATGTACTGCTCGGAGAAGATTAAATGAGTATGGACTAATGTCTTTTCGCCCAGTAAGAGGACCAGAACCCATAGAGTTACACGGCTGGCTTTTGCTCGAGAACACGGTCATTGGACTATGGACGAATGGTGTGCTGTACTTTTTACAGATGAATCTAGATTGGCTCTACGATCTCTAGGCAGGCGTGAAAGGGAGAAGAAGAAATGAAAGATATGCAGCCTGTAATTTCACCCAGAGCCAACCTTTTTAGCATGGTTCCTTAATGGTGTGGGCTGTGATTTCAATGGAGTGCCGCACAGAATTGGTTGTTGTTCGTGGAGGGTCTTTGACGGCCACTCGCTATGTAGATGAGATTTTGGAACCTCATGAGTTAGTTGCCTATCCTCATCGAAATCAGCGATCATTCATTCTAATGCACGATAATGCACGTCCACATGTCGCTCGCATAGTACAGACGTTCCTTCATCAGTACAACATTGAAGTCTTAGCCTAGCCAGCACGTTCTCCAGATTTGAACCCTGCCGAGCATTTATGGAATAACCTCGGAAGACAAATAAGAGCGCGTTCAGCACTTCCTGATACACTGCAGGACCTTGAAAGGGCTCTTCGGGAAGAATGGGCAAACCTCCAGCAAAGGGATATTTCCCGACTGGTGGAAAATATCCCGAGGCGTCTTCAAGAAGTAATAAAGGCAAGAGGAGGAAATACGCGCTATTAAATGATCCTGTAATTAATTTCTTTTAGGATAAAAATGGTTATTTTTCAATTTTTTTTTCGTGTTTCTTAGCAGTTCACATTTTGATTAAATTTTTAAACAAAGACTCATTTAATAAACGTTAAAAACCTTATTAAAGGTAAAAAAAAAAAAAGTAATAATTACTATTGAGAGTATATAACAAACTAACGTCTTCACACATTTACATTACTCTTAACATAGTACAAGATGCTCAATGTTGCTCAATGCATACGTATCAGAGTGTTTTCCTACAGAAAAGCTTTACCCTTTGGTCGATATGTTGGATTAAAGTTCTGCGCATACTCCTCTCGCCGTAACCGATATTATTTACCCTCAATCCTCTCCAAATCGGGGTCATGCATCAAATATTTTTAAGATCATTCCCAGCAGTTTATCTTGGGTTGCCGTTTAATATGTTTGGCTAAGTATATGATTTAATGCAGACAATTTTAAGAAACCAAACTGTTTTTTAAGGTGGTGTAGACTTATCGTCAAGTCCAAAGGAATAGGCTTTACTTCCAAACAGGTAGGGGCAATCGTGTTTAATCTGCCTGAATGTGTGTCCGACACTAGTGGCCATAAAAATTATACAATCCATTTGACATTTCAAGACCGTGTGTTAAGGATTCAGTATCTTACTCAAATTCTCCTCGTCACCTCAGGATCCTTATTTCTACTCCTTGGGTCTGCCTTTTGTGTTTGAAAATCCAACACGAGTACTAGCTAGTTTAGGTAAGTGTGGGAAGTATGATATTTAGAAATACTTCTTTCTCAAAGACACTCAACGCATCTTTTCTCTGACCTCGGCATTTATTGATCCATTTTCAATAAAGTAAGCATCGTGATATTTAAAATCTTGAACTTGATATCCTAGTTGAGTCGGATACATTCTTTTCCTCCATGTTCTTTATATGTTATCACATTTATCTATTTTAGTGCTCTTGGTGGATTAGGAAAGTTTGATTTAAATTAACAACGTTTAAAATTCCATGAATTGTAAATATGGTATGAATGAGAGCATTTATCTCAATTACTTATTGTACGGAACCTGGTTAGTTGTAGAGGAATCTAAAGGAATCTACAATATGACAATAATTAAACTGCTTTTAACTGGAAAGAGAAAAGCTCAGAGCTTTCCAAGTAACTCAACCCTTGGATGGTAATTTGAACCGATTGCAACGGAAAAGAGAATACACGGAACCATTAATCCCATGCTAGGGATAAGTGGCCGCTCTAGAAGAGCAGTAGTTGGCACATTTGCAAGCAGGCCAAGGATGGACTAAGTCCTTTTAAGCCTTCACTGATCCGGGAATCCGGGCCAGTGTACGTTCAACTCTATAAAAAAAAACCCTTGATTGGTTCGCTTTTTGAAAGGAGGATATTGTGCATAGTTCCTCAACTTGTGAAGCAGCAGTCACCAAACTCCGTACATACTGTCAAATGATCAAACAAACTATTATAACCAAATAGGTATAGGACCTACTTACAAACTGGTTTGAAGCGAATTCGTTCGTATCCGTCTGTCTGTATGTGTCAACGTATATTCTACGATTGCGGTCGATTTGAAATTTTAATATGTTGGTTAAAATAATACTAAGTATAAAAAAAAGTATTTCAACGGGAAAAATCAGTCCCGTTTTTGTAATATCCAGATTTCTCCAATGAAAGCATAAAAGTTTCGGGAGGTATTTATATAAATCACGTATTCACTGCTCCTCATTTCAGTAAGTTTTTTGTAAATATTGTAGCTTTTTTTTTTTTTTAAATCTAAATAAAAAATAATTACAATGTGCTCTAAAAGGTAATAGCTGATGGTGATAAATGATTCAAATCATTTATACAATATTGCATTCTCTCTTATTCATATAGTATACACTTATACAGTATAGAGATTTAAAACAATTTTAAAAGATTTATTGGTACATTCATGACTATACTAGAGCTTCACTACAAAATCTGAATAGGCCATCATTCCAAAAAAAACCATTGTTTTCATTGCTGCTTTTGCTAATTTATTTTAAGGCGTCGATTTGGAAAGGTGCAATGTTATTGGTCATTTTATAGGAATAAAATATGGCTTAGGTAGTTTTTGGGTGTTGATAAATTTTGTTTTAGATCAATCCTAATATATAGTACGACCTCGATTATCCGTGCCTCAATTATCCAGGTAGGATTTTTGGATGAATCAAAGTGTTTTTAAAGAAATTTGTTCCATATGTCCAAGAATATCAGCGCAAAAACGGACAGCGAGCAATCACACCCGCATGAAACCAATTTAAAAACAGATGCTGGACAAATTTTCTTCTACCACCCAATGTAACTTCGTTAATTCAGCTTACGGATCAAGACCTGTTAGCCAATTTGAAAAGAAGTTTCATTTCTTCGTTTTATTCTTGAAGATAACTGTGCGAAAACAATGAATAATGTCTTGAAAATGTGATTCAGAAACACTGCAACTTGCATGTTGACAAATTTCAGAAGTCGTTGAGCAAACTCCATAACGTGCTGGTGTACAAACCTTTATAGAAACATATCTGAGTTAGTAGAAAAAGAAAAACTGAGCAACTTTTTTTTCTGTATGTACATATGTATTTTGTGAAAATATATTTGTGAGTTGAAAAATGGTGGTTTTTCTTTATTTACGTCAAAGTTAGGCTATAAAAACGTGTTTTCGATTATCCGTGTTATTTTATTATACGGATGCAGTCTCACGTTATTACCCCGGACAATCGAAGTTGTAGCGTACACCCATTTTTCTGATGTACGTATGACATACATTTTCATTATATGTTTCACAAATACAATTTAGTTTATAATTGACATAAAAAAAAAACAATATCTTTATTATAATAAAAATAAATGTTTGGAATTATGAAAAAATACTGTTACTGATCCTTGCAAAAACTCCCTTTACGATTTCCTGACAATACATTATTGCCAAGTCCGGAGGGCTTTACCTCCATACAAGAACAGGGTGATCGTCATTCGTCTAATCTGAGTGCGTCATGGTTACATATAAGATGTCATAATACAGGCTGTCTGTCCGGGCTCAGCAATTAAATATGAATTGAATAAAATTTAGCTAAAAATAAACACCGACGATGGAATCTACAACGCTGAATATGAATGAATAAGATATCTGTCGAGCGGAAGTTCGAACATCTGCGCCCATCCATTACTCGTTTCCGTGTGTGGAGGCTGCACAGTTGAGTCAGGCTACACCCGCATTTGATGGGACCCACGTGTAGAGGGGACATATTTAGAACGGTTTTTTGTGTGATTGTCTAAAATAGACGCCATTCTCCCCCAACCGAAGATTTGGTCCTGGGATGATAGTTAGAATACCCATCCAGGATATTTAAGCGACCCGGAGCTCTTCGTTTTAATAAATTGACATTAACTTGGGCTTATAGAAGGGGAGGTGGGGGAAGCAGTCTAGTGCAAAAGGACAGGGTGTTTTGGCCAAGGTCTATGAATAGGCTTTGGCCTAACGAACGTCTGTCAACTACGCGATAGATTAAAGTTAAAATATTATTATTTCAAAGTTCTGAAAACAATAGTAAATGCCCCTTATTACGCCAGCAACAAAACCCTTCATAACGTTCTTAATATACCATACATTCTTGAAATCATCGCTTCCAAGTTCATGGAATTCCATAGTAACCTATCCAACCACCTTAATCCCCTAGCAGAGTCATTACATTGCACCACTCATCCCTATAATTCTCCTCGAAGACTAAAGCGGCAGTGACCTCGTGACCTGCAATAAATAAGTGACAGTGAGAGCCCATGGCCAGTTTTTCCAATCATGTCCTGAGCCCCTGTGGCTCTCGCGCTTTTGTGCACCCAGTCACGTGGCTGACGGAGGAGCGTGGGGGACTTTCCAAGACTCCGCTTCCTCTTTCGTATGCGAGGGAGGTGAAAACCATGTGGATTTGGGTGGTCTCTGGGCTGTTTTTAAATACTGCATGAACGAGCGAGGGAATGAAAGTTGTAAATATGCAATGAATGAGAACATTTATCACAATTACTTATTGCCCAATAAGGCAGATTGTAATTTCATCACAATAAAGAAGTTTCCAATTATTGTTTCTATATCTAATTATATCTATCCTTAATTGGCCTAATAAGTATTAACCTGATCTTATATTATTACCTTTATTGGTCTGGGTACGTCCAAAGGCTAGGCTGCCATTGCTGTTGCCATTCCTCTGTGAAAAAATCTCAACTATCGATTAAATATAAAACGTTTATGAAATGCTTGTCAGACCTCTTCTGTTAACCTATACATCGCCATCCCAGACTATGGCCTGTACTGGTAATTTCCTTAAACTGCAGAAAATACAGAATAAATTCCAAAGAATAATAAATAATTCACCTAGGCGTCTATCTCTCGACTATATGATACCACTGGCATTCACTTTACTCATAAAGTATTAAAGGAGAGCACGCAAAGTAATCTTGAAAATTATAAGTGTTGCGCATAATGTTTCAACTAGGAATAAGATGATACCTAAGAAACATTAAAAATTAGTCTTTTGGTGAGTCCAAAATATATAGGGTAGCTATGATTATATTTTATGAATATTTTATTATTCATCATATCCTCAACTGGGGTTACGGATGCCATCTCAGTTGCATACATTCGTTGAGTGTCAGAAAGCTTTGTACATATGATGTTTAATGAGGCAAGGATGTGCGGTAGCGATGCAATTACTGACCAGTGAACCGGTGTGTCTGCTAAATACTGGCTGGCACTGCCAGGTCCCACCGAAGGTCGGCCACTCTCAACACCCCTCCGTCATTTTTTTATTTAATCCCCTCAGCTTATTTTTTATTTATATTCTTGACCTCCTTTTTTTCCATTCACGGGGCTGGCGTCTAAATATAGAAGAGGCATCCAAGAGATCTGCCTTCGTCCAGTGAGTGAAAACATGTTGGGAACTCCCAGATTTAATCACATTGACTTCAAACTGAACCGATGTATTTGATTTTATCAATCATTGTTTTATCATCGGTTCTGATCGAAAAACATACAATATAGCATAAGACATTTGATGTCAATGAACATCACAAAATAACAGCTTTTGTTAATAACGAGGCATTTTCTTCTGTCCTAAATCATTTTTCACTCGATGAATCCATGCCAAGTCCCTTAAGTTTCTAAAACACGATCAACGCCCCCTGACAAGAAACACTCTTGACCACAATTGACCCAGAAAATCAACAGCAAAATCGCACTAAAACGCTGGATCCACGTCAGGTTTAAATGGATAGTCTTGTAGGAAATCCTCCTTTTCGACGTATTGTAGTTTTAGTATAATAATACCGTTCCTGCACCTTTCTCATAAGATGGTCGATAAATCGGTTCCACGTCTTCCTAGAATAACGTTTTTTATATCGTTGGAAAGGAAAAAAAAATCTTCTGAAAAAGAAAAGTGCTGAAATATACCACCCTCCCATTAGAATAGAAAATAGGAATGTAGCAGCGTCACTTTTTTTCTTTAGATCGTCAATATCTTGGACCGACGACTTCATAAAAAGACGGTTTATGGATCGCTAGAAAATGAATTACATTATCTCAAAGACGGTTAATATAACGTCTCACTCAAACAAACCACTCTTGACCACAACTGGCAATGAAAAGGCAAGAAAATCGCCCTGAAATTGCCGAACCGAAGCCGGATTTTAATTTTCTGCGGTTCAAAATCTAACGGCAGAATCGTAATCAGGGAGCACCGTTCCGCCGCTAGGTGCTACCGTTTTTTTTGAAAAAGTAGGGGGTATTTAGGATCCAGCATAAATAAACCGAATGGGTAGCAATTTCATCCAATTATCTACTCATTCATTTTAAGGATTTTTTTCCAGTAACAGCCATAGGTTAAATTTCGTCTGGTGGCTACTGCAGTGTGAATGGTTGCGTGCAGAACTTACCCAGCGGTATCAGTAGCATGGACAACTACTTCAGCTATGAAGGTCTGATTAAGAACCACTTCTTCCTTTGAATGGGAAACTGCCACTGTATGCAGGATGATTGATTTGATACAGATACAGATAGCAGCCAACTCAACCGTAGTCGTACTCTGTGGAGTCTGGGGTCTCGACTTTATCGTCAACTTCATGCAGTATAGCACCAAAGCGAACGCGACATTGTTCAGGCCGGAGCAATCAGTGATCCGATGTGGCTGCTGGGTGACGGAAGGTTAAGGATTGAGGGAACTGGGGCGAAAAGTGAAGGTCTGGGTGTGTACTAAAGTGAAGTGCATTTTCTACAAGAGTCTCCTAGCTTGAACTATTGTCCACAGGATATGGCGCGCATTATGGCCGCCGATTGACCTTTGCGTGCAAGCTTGTAGCACAGCTGAGAATCCTGAAGAGACGCCTTTAGCCTATACAAGGAGGTGAGATCGCAACAAAGTAGCCAGTTATTGCTATGAAATCCTCGTACCCGAAAGTACCACGTCTGGTCTGGAAATCCTAAGAGCACTTCCGGCTACTATATTTTGGTCAGAAGACAGTCGGTATTAAATTTAAGTAGTACATCATTTATGGCTTGATCAGCTTGATGGTTCTGCTGCGTTCCAGCTAAAATGGTTTTAAACATTTGACTTTGCTTTACATTAGTATTTAGTGAGTCAAGGCCTGCTATGACCTTGTTTGATCATATATGAGCTATCCTATAGCTTGTGTCTAGAGGCGATGGAGAGTTGGAAAGAAATTGCACTAGGGCTAAGTGGCTTGCATGGAGGGTACACTCAACAAGTGTTAACTATTTAATTACTCGATAACAAAAAAAATGTTTTTCTAATCTGAGAACGTGTCGTCCTTATCAATATGTGTCTAGGTATTAGATGACTCCTTACAAAACATAATTAAATTCAAGTTTGCATCGTTTTCTCAACCCCAGATTTATTTTAGGTAGAGGTTTTATACGTTGCATGGAGGTTTACTAAAATTCCCCATGACATGTAAGGCACCCCATGAAATGGTCCCTCATGGTGTCAAATTAAAGTAAAAGAATACCGATATGTAATATGAGTAGGAATTTTAGTGTTATTTATTGTGTCAAAACTATTGGTCCAAAAGTTATTGAAATTTTTTTCACAGCCGTTACAAAACTCTTAAATGTATGATGGATCAAACTAGGCCAGAATTATTTGTCAAATAATTATTCCTATGATTAAAAGACTAATATTAAAAGATTAATATATGGATTTGAACTACAAATTTCAATTTTGTTAGTCTAAAATAATGAAGAGGTTATTGGTACAATGAGTGATATAAAGGTTTAGGGAAATGTTCAAGGCCCCAGGAGGCAGGAGTCGGTGATGAATTAGTCAAAGGCTAAATCTATTCTTAGCTGATTGTTTGCCTGCAACTGCACATCCGAGCGTGGTTCCTCTCTCAATTGTAGATTAGATCCCATCCACCCGGCCAGCTCTCTCTCCGAATAAATGTTTAATATATTCTAGCAAGATAGATAATACCAATCAAATAGTTAGTTAACATGTTCGTTGCGATGATAGCACAAGAATACAATTATATTCAAGTCAAACATCTTTCTCCAGAACATTTTTATGCTAGCAATAAATATGATGTTTCTAAATTTCTAAGAACCATATACCAACTCCGACTCCTCGTGATATGCATTATGAAACCTTGAATTCTCTTTCTTATGAATGGAATCATGAAGCTATAGTGAAGGAGGGGTATGGCATATGCAAATTTAAGCATGGTCATCTAAGATGAAACACTCGTTAGGGAGTAAGTGCATGGGACTGACCTATTCATCACCCTCCTACAGTTGCCTTTTATGTAATTATTATTAAAACTATGGCTATCAAACTGTAAGTGCTTAGTTTGCCTTGAGTATATAAATGAGTAGCAGAATTTGTTGTGAGATCCACTTCGGTTAATGAAAGAAAGCTTTTCATCGAATTTATTAATGCACAACGTATTTGACCCTACCTAACTGTTACAATCTGTTATATTCGTTTTACATTGTTATGAGCGAATCCCACTACATGTTTAAAAAGAACACTATACTAACTTTAATGTAAGGACAAATAGGGTGAATTGATGATAAAAGATCTATGTATGGAAAGGGAGCAAGAATTCAAAATTTAAGATATACGGAAAATTCTCCTTTGATTTAGTATTTTAAGACATAATAACTGCCAACATGACAAGTCGTATCTCTATGATTTTTAACCTTACTTGTGCCACATCTCGGAAGCTATTTTTGAGTTGATATGATTCTCCCGACGGTAATAAAATTTAGAGATGACCGGGTATTTAAGAATGTTTGAGCGTATTTTAATGGCTTCATTTTGGTGAACTATTTAATTTTTATTTGATGAACAAGGTATGGCGTAAAAAAAATATAATGAAGCATTGTTAATTTACGTGAAGGAACTCCTCTATAGATATTTTACCATCACTTTCCCCGATTTATTTCATGCAAACTCCAAATAATACAAAATTAGTTTGTCATTGATGCATTGGATTTGTTATTTAACAAGAACTAAATTCCAAACTCATAGAATCAACTTTTAAAACAATCTCCAGATTTTTGTTACAAATCACTCTGTGCAAGGGGAAAATGTTCTATATTTGCTACTAGAAAGCAAAGTTATGGTTCAAATAGTTGGAAAATGAAAATTAGTCCAGTTGTTTCGAATGGGCTTTTCATTACGGGGAGTATAAAGGAGGCCTGTCCCGCTGACGAAGTGATGCATATCGCGTGTGTATTACTGTGGACAGCATTGTGCTCCTGTCGTCGGCCGACATATCAGGGAAATGGACACCCATCATTGATTAGCCTGCCCATCGACTCCATGTCTCACAGCAACGGCTTTCACAACGTCTCTCCTATCTCAGTCCAAGACTCGTTTGTATTTTGGACCAAGTACTCACCTGTTTCCTATCACTGCGTCAAGATCTTTCGTAGACAATGTTTCTACGGTTCATACATTTTCCAAACATTTTTTTCTTTAACCCTACCACGAGATCCGTGCCCCAGACATGATTCCCTCATGGGTCTCGCTCGCTGTTGACGGGACCATGGGGTATTTCGTTGCCTGTGGTGCGCGTATTCCAGTGCAGTTGGGTGTATTTCACTGGTTAGCGCACCTTTTGTTCTTTTAAGCCGGTTTTGTTGTATTCAATTTATTTGTTTTCTTAAGGCTAACTTATTGCTATTTACAAAGGAACTCTAATCCATCTTGGTCTAACGGTGCCTTTCTGATGAGCACCCCCGATATTATGGCTGCTTAACCTGCATCACTCCCCTGGAGATAGTGAAGTGCGCTGGGCCCTGAAGCTCCTTTCACTTCCTTCCAGAAGATGAGGAAAGGCCTGTAATTCTCCTCGTTGTCTACCAGCAATCAGACTCATCCAAGCTATACTTTTTTTTTTTTTGCCCTTCCTGAGGCTGAGCCTCAAACGGGCTTACCCCACAAGCCCGTGAAGCGAGCTCATGGGGTCAGGTAGCCTGTGGTGCGCGTATTCCGGTGCAATGGGATTGTTGCACCGGTCAGCGCACCTTGAGCAATACTGTTTTCGTTCTTTAATTTTCAATATCAACACAAAACTTCCAAAGAAAACAAAATAAAATAAAATCTTTTTTTTTTTTTTTTTTTTCAAGCTATACTGGCCAATTTAGCGAAGCAGCCGTGCTCTTACATTTTCCAAACTTCCAAACTAATTTCGAAAACCCGTACGTTGTGTCCAATCTCCTATTGTTCAAATCAGCTTCTTCCTTGCATGTTCCAATCCTTTTTTAAGCCCCCTTCCGCCTAATATCAGCCATGACTTCACATTTGCCTATAAGTACTCTCCATTCGAATCCCTGGACTGTTCATTCCTGGGCAATTCTTTTTTTATTGGTCTTCATTTAATTTATTTATTTTTATAACAAGTCTTTATTCTTGTGAATATCATTATACATTTATGATTTGTATTTCTTTTTTAATTTACTATTTTATATACACTCCTTGTCAAAATTATTGCAACTTATTGCACAACAGAAATTGCGTCTCAATCTGGTTGAAGCATTGTTATTTTTCATGAATTAATGTTTAAATATTTCATAAATACGAAGCGTCTATACACAAAAAATCAAATGCCTTGAAGCTGCTGTTCTTGGCTTTCCTGTTTTGTTTCGTTTTTTCAGTTAATTATTTACATAATTTACAATTGTGCTCAGAAACACAGTAAAATAATACATGCTTTGGACGCTGAAACCGTATATATGTGTACACTGCACTCATTTCTTACTGATAATGTAATAAGTGGTGGATTTAACAAGAAAAAATAAATAATAGTAACACTAAATAAAATATAAAAGAGGTACGTAAACAAAAGCAATTAAATAAATACAAAATTTAATCTAGTCAATGATATTCTAACATATGTTCAGGGTACGTTTACTATATTTGCCTATTTCACTTATTAATGAGGTTTCGGATATGGAAGTTAGATAAAAGAAATTTCCTGTCTGGGTATGTACATACTGCTGGATTGTGGGTAATTGTAGATCTGTTAGCATGGTCGTTATCTTGGTGTATCGAGTGTAGTTGTTAATTATGCGCTCACTTATGTTTTGTACGACTTTTCCAATTTCCTGTAATTTGAAGTAGAAATTTGACTCCAAGGGAGGGTGGAGAGGGATTATTGTTTTATGTGCTATTAATTTGTTTACGGGTTTTGATTTTTGGAGAATTAGGGTGACATTGGTTCTCCTGTTCTTTCCCAGCTATTAATGATGAGATATCGGTCCTCCATCAATCATGGATTGAGCGGCCCTGCCTCGTTTTGAGGGTTGAAGACACAAAAACCTATAGGGTGGCCTTCTGAAGTTTTTTGTTATATTTCCAATACTCTTCTCTGTATGTATATAATACCGTATAATGATGCAGTGATGTGACCAAAATAACACATGCCCACTTTCAGGCAGTGATTGTATGAAATTTTTCTTCATCAATGAGATGCATTGTTTCAGTAAAATCCCGAAACACCGCTTTAAAAAAATAAATAATACGCAAAGAGCTGATATAATGCCAAAAAAAAAACAAAATTTAGTGCGGTGAGCGATTAAGGCAAACTAAAAACTAAAAGTTACTAATCGAGTTTTAATTCTAAACAAACAAACAAATCAATTGAATGCTATTACATAAAATAAACGTAACAGACAAAGATGCCAACTATCAGTAAACATTTTCAGAAATATCCAGTACTGTATGAATGAGCGACTAAATGCAGAACTGTAAATTTGGTACGAACGAGAACAATGATCACGGTCACTTATTGCCCAATAAAAGGCGGATTGTAATTTTATCGCAACAAAGAAATATCCTGATGCTGCAATACTTTTGAAAGGAGTGGATATTTGTACTTATTCGTCATTCTTATCATTATTTTACTGGACTGTTTTTATGTAAATATTTGTATTCTATTCTTTAATTGATTGTTTTCTGGTATGTTACAGGTTTTGCACTTCAAACTTTATGGAAATCAATTTCGTCCCTGTGACTAAAAGATCTATCCAACAATCGATTATGTTTTATATATAGGATTATTACATTAACATTATCTCGCCATGTCCCAGAAAAGTGACTAAAAATTCATTGATCAGTCGGGATTCACCAAACTAAATATCACGTGACAGCGCCAAATGGCCGAGAGAAAAATGTTTCCGTAATTTTGGCAATACACATAGAGTAATAGTATGACATGAAGTAATTCAGCAACCTAGGGTTACTTTATATATTGTTCGTGATTTTCTTTGGAAATCGCGTCAGAAATTGGAAAAGGATAATTGGTCCGAGGTCAATTGTGTAATTACCATTGTGTAGATATGAATGTTTAGTTTAAGTTGCCACCAGCTGCTGCAGGAGGGTTATAACCCACTACAGCCTAGGCCATGTATGCTTACATCATCTGAACATAGTTTGCATATATGCTATCTACCTAATTATTAATAGAATATTTAACATTATGAAAACATGTTTGGATGTGGCCACACAATAAATTGCATTTTTTCTCTTGAAGCCTTTTCAAAACTAGAGTCCTCACGAATGAGCTCATTCGTGCCAGATTTACAAATCCTCGCTCACTCATGCATACAACGTACACCTAGCCCACGAACCCGTGGATTTTTTGCATGATAAGTATAAAAAAAATGTATATTTTGTGAATTATTTATATATATATATATATATCCACAACATCGCTATACGTTTGATATTTGTATTGAAATTTCGTTTATATCTTCTAAAGAAGCTTTCAAGTACGTTAAAACAACCATGGCAATATTTGTTCTCATTTGATGTAAATACTCACATTCATAAATATTCATCTATTTTGGATCTGTAGCCAGAAGCAAATGTCAGATCATGTTTCACGTGCCATTTTAGAACAAAAGAGGTGGACGTCAAATCTTAACTTGGCTCCTACCGCAAAAACACTCGGAAAGAATAGTAACGATATTATATTTGTGTTTGGTGACGTACCCCATGCGTCAATGATCTTCGGTGTGTTTGGTACCCAAATTGGCAAATATTTCTCTTTTGTTTAACTTACTACAGGTATTTCTATGAAAATAATATAAAGATCATTACACACAAGTGTAAGGTTGCTAACGTAATCCTTGTCACTTTTAGGCAACAGAAATTCTAAGTGACCGGATGAGAAAGTGCATGGAAATAAATAGGTATTCGATTATATCTGACTGATCTGGTTTTGGTACGGCGTTTTAATGAGAATTTGTTTTCTAATTTGGAATTGCTGTTCCAAGAAGCTGGAAGAAGTCTATGTAGCTGTCCAAACCAGCAGTTGAGTTCTTTGTCTCTTATGTAAGGTGTGAAATTTTAAACCTATATTCAACAAAACTATGGGTCACGTAAAATATGCATCATAACGGGAAGTCAAACATTTTTTTTTTGAAAGATTACAATTTGTTTGTACACCATTATTAATTGGGACGATATTCATTCATACTTATGGAGAATTTACATTCATAGAATATATAAATACACATTCTTCCCAGTAGCCCCCCCCCCCCCCCGACTCCAAGCGAATTCCCGCAGCAAGCTGGGGCAAGGGCCGGAAGCATCGAGCTCCCCCCACTAGAAATAAGTTGACCTATTTGCTATTAACTGAGCTATTCCACTCCTTTCAAGCTTTTTCAAGTCACTGCTTAGAATTTCTTCAAGATTCTATGTTATGTTCAGATTCAATTTTTCCTCATGGTTAAAGAAGACAAATGTTTTGAATAGCTAACAATAAGAAGTACATTTCAATAGATTTTTTTTTTTGAATATGAATGAATTAATTAGTTATGACATCGGTTTATGCTGATGAATGAAAAATGTTTATGTCATCAAATTTATTGACGAACAACATTTCCACATAAAAACTATGTCTGGATGGGATCCAAGTGGGGCAGGTTGGAAATTGAAGTAAGATATCCCATGCGCAAAACAATGGATTCACTGATGACTATGAAGTCCCATTTTTGAGTGACTAAAATTGCTTTAAAGATGAAATGAAGTTTTTTTGACCAATAACACTGAGTATCCCCCCCCTATTTTCTATTAATAATTATATATATTATATATTATATTCCTTTATTGTGCTATAATTGCCTTTTATAAGGCAATAAGTAATTAAGATAAATTCTCTCATTCATACCATATTTACAGTTCATCATTCACTCGCTCATTCATACAATATTTACAGACAGCCCAGAGACCCCCCAAATCCACCGCAAAGAGAAAGCGGAGTCTTGGGAAGTTCCCACGCTCCTCCGTCAGCCGCGTCACCGGATACTAGCCAGTAGAGGCTGACCAAGAGCGCGAGAGCCACAGACGCTCAGGACATTAATAATTACTGAAGAACCCCAGCTTAGAGTCCCTTAGTATTACTCAATAATATTTTCCCACTTTCTGTACGCTTTATTTATTTACACATATTTTATAAAAATTAATTTGTCTCAAAACTGATGTAAGCGATATTTAGACAAAAATAAGCATTCAAATAATTTTAAAAAAAGCTTATCATCCTTGCATTGGTTAGTAAATATTGAACAAACTGACGTCACGGAGCCACGTGGCTAGGTATCATAATCATCTCTCGATAGAGACATTTAACTAACGGTCTCACGACATAAAAAAAACAACATAATTATTAATACAGGTATACATAGATTAAGAGGTTGAGAATGAGTCAGTGTCTACCTAGCCTGTTATGCCTGGAACCAGATTTGTTTTTTCCATATCTCCTTGTTATCAAAATATTAAACAATTCAATATAGATTCTACAAATGAGTCTATTTACAATAGATCATTATCATTAAAAGTCCTGTATCTTGGCTACATTTTATACAATTTCTAATTATTTTACATTGTGATTTGCGCTTGTACAACAAAAGTATAATGGTGTGCATTATATATTAATTTTCTGAACATCTTTAAAAGTGACGGGGCTCACATTATGCGTCACCTGGACGCAGAGGAAACATTCGTGAAGGGTCGAGGAGGCCTAGGGTGGCTGCTTTGTCAGCCTTTCGGACACTCTAAATGTGGTACCTTCCACTGCCTATAGCTGTAGGTATCTTTTACGGTGAGCCCATTGGTTTCTTTTGTTTCCTTGACAAGCCAGTTGTTAAAATACAGATATGGGGCCTTTAACTCCTACTTCTTATGTCATTCATTTCGTTAGAACACATATTTCAAAAAATAAAGTTAAGTTTCTATCTAAGTCAAATCCGTTACCTTTAATTTGATAGCTCCCATCTCCAATATGTGCAATACTGTTAGATACCTAGGTTCTTATCTAGACAAAAGGCTGACCTGGAACCTTCACACGATATAAAAAAGGACATGACTTGAACAGACGGTGTGGAAAGTTGTATACCCTGCTTAACAAGAACTTCAACTTCACATTAAAAAACAAACTATACATAAACAAACAGAGGCTAAAATCAATTTAAGCTTACGGATTATAATTATGGACGGCAGTCAACGGATTATGGGGGGCAGTCAAACCTTCGAAAATCGTTCAAATGAATTTCAAAGTTCTCAGAACTAAAGTCAAATCACCCTTCTGCACTACAAACTTATCACTTCTCAGTGATCTCTATGTGCCAACTGTTCATGACCTTTTGCCCTCAAGATTTCCCAATTCCAGAAAAACATTTCCGCTCATCCAAATTGTCTTGTCAACTCCTTATCCAATAACACTCATCCTTACACTCCTATTCGACGCTAAAACGGTATGTACACAGATATGGCCATCATTCCCACTCATGTCCTGAGCAACTGTGGCTATCTGACCCTCTCTGGTATTCGCCTTATGGCAAAACGGTTGGAGAGGGAGGCGGGGGAGTTCCGCTGCTTCCAGCTCTTGGACCGGCTTGCTGTAAGAGTTGCCTTGGAAGTATATATTGTATGAATGGAAATTGTACAGATCTCTGAACGAATTCTTCCATTCCAATCAATAATGCTATAAAAGCAAATTGTAATTTTTCAAATAAAGATCTTATAGTATATATTTAGACGATTCAAAATTAATTAATGTTTGATATAATGAAAACAAAAAGATAAAGGTGAGGCCTCTGATGCTTGGAACCAATTGCATAAAATCCTGCAGCATAAATGTATTTCATGAATTGCCAAACTAGGTTAGCAAGAAGAAGCGTGTAGGACCATATTTGAGCTTGAGGGTCGATATGACTGAAGCACATTACCGACCCAGGTAAATGTCAGCCATTCGGTAAGCATTAGGTTCCATGCAATCATGGCAGCAGTTAGGAGCAACCTTTTACGGACAGTTCGACCCAGTTGTCTTGACCAACATGGCTCAAAGTTATTGTTAGCTGATTAATTATCGTTATAAAAAATCTTGATTCGATTATTCTAGTTTTATTTTTACATATGTATTTTGTCATTTTTTTTTTTTTACGTCTTATTAGTCAGTACAAACGAGTGTATAGGTTATCGGTATGATTGCACTGAATAATAAAGCAGAGCAGCAGTAAAGTTAGTCACCTTTACATAACCTTTTATGCCACATGCATATTCTATCTAACTTGATCTTTCACCATCAGACCCAAGTGAGCGACCTCACGATGGCCCAAAATGGTGGGGAGTGAATAAGTGTGTGCGATGCTGGCAAACATTAAAATACAGCAGTGCCTATAACGCCCAATATAAGTCGGCAAAGTATGAAAGCTCTTATTACTCACACTGCCTAAGAATTATACACAATGCCTAACAGTTTGGAGGAAATGAACGCTAGATTTTTTGAGAGTTGAAAGAACTATCCAAATCCTGATTAACCAGAAGTAGATCAATTAATCCAGGATATGACGTGAGAATGAGAATGATAAGTGTGAAGAACATTCTATCATGAATAATCCTGAGAATGGATAAATTGGCGAAACGTAAATTTGGAGAGATTGCTAGATATTCTTTTGGTAAAATTTGTGTATTTCCGAAATATAGTGTGTTGACATGTTGGAAAATTATTATTTTATTTTATTAATTCTATAGTTGCCAAATGTATTATAGCTTCATTCGAGAAAAAAAAAACAACATAATCAACGGTAGTTTTTGTTTTATTTAATGCCAATTGCCCGTGCAGTCTATATCACTTTTATTTATTCACTAAGTTTTAGATATTTACTAGATACACCTCTAAGACTGAGCCTATCTGGAAAATTTGGTTTGACTAATTTGTTTTTTTAAATACTAATTTTATTTTCATGCTCAGAACAAATAGTTTGTTTTGCTATTGAACTGAGCAAAGCGATGAAACAAAAAAACTCACTATGTACAGTAAAGGGTTACGATTTATTTCATTACTGAAAAAAAGGATCTCTAATAATTATTGATTATAATTACATATTAGAACACAATTATATATGTATATGATAAACAGAGATAGTTGATAAAAATGTAATATACTAATTCAATACTTAGCCTAAACGTCATAGGCATTACATGGAATTCCTGAGGCATGTTTTCCTTTGAAAAATAAAATCATATACTGGGTCTAACACACAAGTCTAAAAATAGTAACATATATATTTTGAAAGATGAAGATTATTTGCAGACAATGCATTATGACTATTTTATTCTGAATGCTATCCAAAGGATCGTTTTTCTGCCAAATACCAAAATACTTTTTCAAAAATCTCTTGTTTCAGTCCATTTTACGAAAAATTCCCATACAACAAATTCGATTAGTGGATATTTATGTATTTTCGGTTGGAGTGCCAAAAACGTATACTTCGTTTCCTCTAAACCTTTCTTTCTACTCCATAACTATAAGAACGAGGAAAAATCAATCAAAGAAGGGACTTTTTGAGGGCATATACTTGGCCTGGATAGAGCTTGGATATCAGGCCCTTGGGCAGGAAGGGTGAACAGTTGCTCGACTCCAGGGCGTATCGTTGATTGCCAAGTGGAGCAGACGTGTCTGCACAGCCAAAAGGTCAGGATGGAGATAATGGTTTCCGGCCCACTGAGACGGTCCACAATCGCCCCATTAAATCAGTCACCAGAGCATTCTGTATTAATGGTGTAATTAACATTTGGAGAAGCTGCATCTATGTAATCAAAAATGAGAAAATCTTCCAGTTGGATAAGCATTGGAAAATCCCTTTTGCCAATTTCATCCCGTTTATTCATTCAACATGGAAAACCAATCTATAATTAAAGGATCAATAACCACCATTTACTTTCATTTTATAAAATATGAACATTGCGCCGATGTTCCGATGGTTGATCGCTTCTGGCCATCACCAATATTTCCTCTGGTCCTTCAACTAAACTCTTTTACTTTTTACAAAAATATCCTCCTATGTACACTCAATTCTCATTCCTTACTCGTACCTAAAATATTTGGAAATCCATCCCTTTCAATATCCGTATCTTTTATTGGATCAATCTACCAATAATTAAAAATGTTATTTTATGGTATAATTGGTTTTGTCATTTCATTCACTTCAATTTATTTATTTAATTTCTTATTTTTGTTTATTTTTTTCTCGTACCTTAGTATAACTTCAATTTATTTGGTGGTTATAAAATGTGATCCAGTTCATGAGATTCTCTATTTTCATCAAAAATATAAATATTCGTTTCAAAACACATCATATCAATGGATGAATCATCAGCAGATGAAGTCAGAATCGATAGCAGAAATTACGTCCCACTCTAGCGGTGACATAGTGATGTTTGGTCACTCTCCCGCCGGCCTTCACAGGGAGCTTTATGTGCTACAATCATATTGTCAGTAAAACTCTTTAAAAATCTTTAAAAATCAAGACTAAAATCGTGATTCTTTTTCATCGTTGTCCAAAGTAAAATAAGGTGGTGAAATTTCACATTAACAACGAAGAAATGAAAATAGCAAATCAATACAAGACCGTCCTCAACTTGACAAAATCAACATCGCCCACTTCATAGAAGATTATGAAATCCAAGCACATCTAGTAAAGTAGCCGATTTATGGTAGACTACATTCTCGAATGCCCGACTACCTACATCAAAATGTGGTCCAAAGTGGCTTGTGTACATACCTAACTATACCAAGTACTTAGCCAAGGTACCCACCATGCCCAGCAACAAACTTACTAAAGCAGGAACTTTAAGCATCCTAGTAATCTTGTACAGACTAAGCAAGACATAGGCTTGACTGTCAACTAGTGCCGTAAACACACATACCAAACAGGGCTGATTAATTGAGCCTTAATCCGCCACTGGTACTTTCGCCGTTGATCGGCTTAAGAATGCTCAACCACAATAAACAGGGCATTTTCAATATATCATGTCATTGGTTTTTAAGATTGTTCTTTTGCGTGGAAGTTAAACCAGGATAACAGAAATGAATGGGTGTCAAAGATTCCTGTGGCACCAGCTCAAATTTGGCTATTTTTAGGGGGAAAAAAGCCTAGTTGCTATATTGTACCTCTTCCGACGTTATGACAAGTGGTAAGAGATAATGGTAGAACTAGGGAGGAGACTGTAACTTGTGCAAGTTCTTACAGTAATTTTTATCATGGACTTTAACCAAGCAGCCAATACCTAACTTGGAAAAAGAACCAGCAAACTAAACGTATATTTTCTCAGTCGAGGTTAGGAAGCAGGAGCTGAAAACTCGATCTATCGTGTATAAAGACTTTTGAGACCTCAGATTTTGTATATCACTACGGCCAGCTAGCAATAATTAACCTTACTACATAATCAGATATTTAGAAGCTTAAAGCTGTTACGAGTAGGTTTATTAAATTTTATTGAAGTTTCTATAGTAGAGGACAAAAAAACTTTAATGTTGTTTGTTGTGTCAACCTCTTAATTACGAATAATTAGAAGCTCCCCTCTTCTCGGTCCAGAAAATATCTACTTATGTTTCTATTATTTAATAATAAAGCTTATGACGTCAGTCAGAAAGGGGAGAGAAGCTAGTGAGGGAAACAGCCGCAGGTGGGGGAACCATCCCCATCACGGCTGGCCTGCCTATATAACCCGGCCGTCGTGGGGCGGGCCACAGAACATATAGAACCGGCACTTGGAGCACAGCTCTCTCTCTCTCTCTCTCTCTCTGCACTGGTGCCTGCTGCTCTACTCAAACCATTGCCTTCACATTCAACTACCTCTGCATCTCTCTCTCTCTCTCTCTCTCTCTCTCTCTCTCTCTCTCTCTCCTAGCCTCGCTATGTTTTAGTCCGGCGTTGTCAGACCCCACACCTTCCTAGTGGGAATCTCTGCTTTCATCTTCTCTGCCCTCGCTAAACTAGCACCTCCTTGGGACAGCCCTCACCTTCGCGGACAATGGTTGCCGTGGCCTTACAAACTTTACCTAGTAGCGTCTCCCACGGCAATCCAGTCTGCTTCTCTCCGGTTCACACTCACCTTTGGCATCCGGACGGTTTTTGCCTACCCTTAGATACCGAGTGTGAATTCGTGGTCATTCCAAGACCACATAAACTACCTATAAACCTTCCCTTTCCTTTCCTCACTCTTCCGTTCCTCTTCTCCTGAACATAGTGACCTGTCGGGGCACACCTTCTAAGATCTTATGGAGTCAGATCAACACGAATTAAGCCCACCGACTAGGATGCCAGCAGAGGTGACAGACCACAGGTTCACCTGTCTTTCTCTTTTTTAGCGCTCGCCGGACAGCGGCTAGAGGTTGTAGCGGCGGGTGTCCTGTCCCCACTTTGGGGATATACGACATCTAACCCGACATTGTTTATAGTCTGACATAATGGCTACATGTAAAATTGAGAATTACGTAGATTATGGAATATTTTTACTGCTCCCATACCCTAAGCCTTTTAGTCAAACAAAGTTATTATTATTATTGAATCTGATCCACCTCATAAGAATATCTAGAAAGATTTACTTTTATTCTGTATTTGTTGTTTTCAAAATACATCACACCAGTGGACAAATCGACTAACACAAGTGTTGTTCCATTACGGTTCATAGTATTATCTCAAATATTTACCAGTTTGGATGTTAAACCCTGTCCAAACGTAAATAGACATAAACTCAACAATTTAAGCCAATACAAAAAATAATACTTTATGAGTGGAGATATTCCATCTCATTTATCAAGTGCTTTCTTTTCTATGCCAATTGTTATATTCAAACACGTGTAGTATGTGCCAGAAAGCGGCCTCTGGCCTGACATGGCACGCGGTACCGAAAATTAGTGAAGTATAACGAGGAGGGAACACTTCTCATATCACGTAAAAATAAATAATCTGAATAGCGCTCGTGGGAAGTTTATTGGTTGAGTGAGTAAACATTTTAAGACAACCGGGTGGATCTTCACCAGATTCTCTCAACATCTACTGATATTCCAGTTGATAATTGCTGAACGGACGATCGTTTTTGGTTAAAAAAATTATTATTGTAGTTTTCTTTATACAAAAATTAGTATTCTGGCCACTTTTTAATCATTAATAATTTGTAATTAAGGAAAAATACATTTATAAGTTATAAACATTAAAAATAACCTCTACTAATAATCATTTTTTTTTTTTTTTACGGGTCTCTTATGAAGATAATGATTTGTTCAACTATTTATTAAATTATTTAACAAGACATTTATATTTTCAGCATCGGGATCGACCCACCTTAAAATAATACAATTTATAAGGTTGTAACAACACAGAATCACGGACTAGTTTTAAACTGGTTTGTGATTATTTACTGAGCATGTGCGAATGATACCTGATCAGGGATTTAGAACATGGAACGCTTTTTCCAATCTCTTTTTATTACTATTGACTCATTCAGAAGGTTACTTGATTGTTACATTACATATCAGGCTTGTTGCACTGCAAAAACGCGGAGCTTTTGGTTTTATTTTTTATCTGATATATAAAATATACCAAATATGTAGGTTTCACAAGGTAAAATGCAGTCATATTAATATTTTCTTTATACAAAAATTAGTATTTTGGCCACTTTTTAATCATTAATAATTTTTAATTAAGGAAAAATACATTTATAAGTCATAAATATTAAAAATAACCTCTACTAATAGAGATTTTCAACGATTAATACTTTTAAAATGAATAATAAATTATTAATGGACAAAATAAAAGTTAGCATTTTACGATTAATAATTTGTAATTGAAGTAGTGAAGATTTACATAACTTAAATTATATCTAACCACATTTATAACCTTCATTTAACTGCGAGCGGGAAAACAGGGGAGGATGACTGGACTTGTCTCTGATTTTGTAGCCCTTACTCCAATCCTCGGTTCGTTTTGACGATCACGAACCATTTTCAAACTAGGTTTTAAGCGTGTTGGAACGGCACAACCTCAACTTGGAACTCCTCTCATACTCCCGTCAGTTTGATGATGGTCAAGGACTCGCGTTGGAACAAACCTATAGTTCGATTTTCGCATTCAGAGCATCCCTGCCTAAAATTTTGCGTATTTTTAAAATATAGGAGAAAATTCCAACCGCCTGTCACGTGGCAGTTCGTCACTTGTCATGAACTTTTTTAATTTAAACTTCCTTCCTTCAACAAGTTGAACTTATAGTATAATGCTCCACTGCTTATGTTAGATCACATTGTTTTGTTTTTTTCAATTCAACACCCCATTATCTGAATATAAACATATTTTATTTTTATGGATAGTATTCCCTTATCGCTATTGAATAATAAATACACGAAGTTAAGCTAAAGAACGAATATTTATTATCTCTCTCCTTGTTTTGATACGTATCATTCACAGAGGTCAATGCGATTAGCTTTACTCTTGAATTCGTGTAAATTACTTTATTAAAGCACTTGATGATATAAATATTGTATATTATGACATGTTAAACTGGCTTGAATGTCAATTGTTATAAAAAAAATAAAACGCGATGTACATTTTTTTTCTGTTTTATTCACTCTGGCAGAATAGTCAGCACTTATTTCACTGATTATCAATGAAATTTCCACTCTTACCTCCATACTAAATATAGGCCTTGTTATAGAGCGAAAAAATATGATTGAAAGACTAAATCAACTACGTCAGTTGAGTAGGATAGCCTCACAATAACTTAACCGAATTGTTATTATTATGATTATGTAATCATAAGGGCACTATCATCACAGCAATAATTTATATTTCATCCAAATTCTATTCGAAGGACGATTTTTCACTGAATATTTTGCCAGTAAGTGATATTAATTTTATGTAAATAATAACTGTACGTTACATCAAAGATTTATTTTTTTAATTTCCTTCAATTATGAGCTAAATTATATAAGCGAAATAAATGGCCAAATATTGAATGAACACTGGTGGTTAGGGTGCTTAGTTATTATGTGCTACTTATTATGTTCATGAAAAAAACAATTCAGCCTTCAAAAAACAATGTAACTTGAGAAATCTTTAAAAAAAAGAAAAACGATACCCCGTTTTTTCACACTAACGTTTTGTTTAACATCTTTTCCGATAATATACAACCAAAGGATTTACAGCATAACCCTGAGTAATTTTTTAAATATATTATAAATTTCAGGATGATTGGCCATTTCTTGCGTCCACTATCCTAGAAGACAAAAAACAACAATTAACCCGTTTGAAAGTTAGTCATCTCCTTTCAGGCTTGACGATGAGATTGAAGTTATACTACTGTCGGGGTGTCAACAATTGTCGGGGGGCGTCATTAGGGGAGTGCCTGATCACTCTAGCCCTGGTGACAAGTGCGGATTGTTGTAGTTTATAACATGGACCATGTTCCATGTAGGCGTTAATATCTGACTCCATTTAATGATAGGGATGTGTCCCGACAAGACACTGTGTTCAGGATGAGGTTCAGAGGCTCATAAAGAATAAGACCAGTTTTCAGAGTTCGGGCGAGAGATCGGCAGCGTAATAGTACAAGTCGTCAGAGGTCTGCTAGAGGCTGTGAGGTGACTGCCCAGAGGTGTGGCAGAGAGAGAGAGTAGACTAGTGGAAGGCTGAGTGGCCTTACTGCCAGGGCCCCGGGGCCCTGGCATATCGCGACGAGTGATAGCGGCTATCTAGATGAAGAGACTAGGAAAGAGTGGAGAGTGACCCTACCAGGGCCAAGCGGTCCTGGCGTAAACCGACAAGTAGTGCGGCTGAGGAGACTAGGAAAAAGAGTGTTTTTTCAGGGCGAAACTCCCTGATATAAATATTGTACCCCCCTCCCTCGTGGAAGGCGGAGTCGGTTGAAAGGGGGAATGTTTTATGATGCCCAGGTGACCAATCCCCCTTGATTTTATTGACTGTTGGTCTAAAAGGGTGTGCTTTATGATGTCACACCTCCCGAGCTACGTGACCGCTCGTCCCTTAAAAGACTGTTTCTGGCATGATTTTATGACCACCGGAAAGTGACTGAAGGTCTTAGTAATAACCGTGTAAAACCGTGTTTGTTTTATTAGGGCAGAATGCTTACCCTCTCAGGTTTTATTGCAGGACCTTCGGCCCTCTGTTACTTCTTTCACGACTACCGACCTCTCTATGATTTATTACAAGAAGTTTACAAGGATTTGCATTTATATTATAATACATTATGCACCAGAGTATAGAGTAATTTACATATATTGTTAGCGCTCGCTACAACTACTTAATCGGTGATTGGTTTCTATATGACGTTTATGCAGTTTATAAAATGTTCTAGTTTCTTTTGAGACCCCAAACCAATTGTATCGGAATAGGATATTGAAAATAGCAGCAGTTGAAATTGTTTAATAATAAACATTTTACGTCCTGAATACCAAGAACAGTAGAACCTCGCTGATCCGACATCCGGGTAGTTCCCCGGGTAGTTCGGAACCCCTGGCGACTAAACCGTCGACTCGCCACGATGAGAATATCTCTGAATTTGTCAACTGATATTCTCTCTTGTTCTTTCAGACGCAATTTTTTCAGTTTTATACTTTCTTTAGGGCGAGGTGACTGCCTCAAGATAATCTCACAAGAAATAGGAGTCGGAGTGACTACAATCCAATACTGGCGACGTAAAAGGAAGGAATTGGAATCATTTTTAAAGACAATCAACGATAATCAATCATCACGAAAGACGTTTAAAAAAACGAAAATGAAAGTATCAGGTGACGCAATATGGATTTGGTTTAATCAAAAACGGGAAAAAGGGACTCCATAATCAGGGCCGATAATTCAGGAGAAAGCAATCGCCTTACATGGAAAAACAATTCTTCGGTTGTTACGTCTACTGCCTCAAAAGAGTGACTCCAAAGGACGAAAAATCGCTATGGGATTCGACAATTTTCGATTTCGGGAGAAAAGCTTTCATCGGACGTTGCTCGGAAATAAGTTTAAACAACTTGCTTTAGAAAATATCTTGCGGTTAATCCGAACATTTAGCCGAAGGGGCTACTTGGCGCGGTGTTACCCCACCACAAACGGGCGGACGGGGGACTAAACACTAAATTGCTTATTGCTCAAGGATTGACATTATCAAAGTAAAGGGATCACGTGGATAGACGATAAGTTCTGCACAGAGCGGCAACAGTGCTTGACGTGTATTGCGGGTCTCAAGCGTTACGTTATGAATGACGATAGTGGACTTCGTTTAAAAAAATATTTATATGTATGAAAAGCGAAGTTCAACAATGAATGTTCACCACACTTTTTTAAAATGTTTTATTAGTCCGAGGCTTTAATGTACTGAACAGGTTTTTGAATATTTTTTTTAATTCATGCATGCGTTGAAGTCCTGTATTGGGATCTTCTCATAATCTTACAATATTGAAAATAGTTAACAATACATAATTTTAAATGTTGATAATTGCTTATGGATGGTTGTTGTTTTTTATAGGTGTAAAACCAAGTGTATGAAAACTATAAGAGGGGTGATGACAATAACCCCCCTCCCCGAAAAAAAAAACAGTAAAAAGACTGAAATTCTGTTTACCATTTAGAAATAATAAAAATAAATAAATGTATTATACTACTTACATTTTTTAGTAAGTCGAAATAAAAAAGAAATGAATAGAATCAAAATTATACTCTTATCTGCAGTAGCTTGATACTACTTCATCTCACATCAGCCACACACAACTTATCTTGAGGTCCTCTGTATCACTGATAATGACCAATTAGACACCGATTTTCTGGTGTAATATGCACAAATATTTACTAATAAGAACATAGTGTCACAAATGACGAAAGTTGTACTCTCATTTAAAGAAGATGTGTGTATGAAAAGCGGTCTTCAACGAAGAACTCCAAATCACGCTGCCTTGATCGCATTCACACAACGCATAAATAGAACCAATGTCAAAACATTGGCATCTGTTTCAATAGCCCACCGGCCCATCTGCATTCTTTCAAAATTGCTGCCACATTCATAGACACACAAACACATGCCTGCATCCGATATGCAGAACACTGCTCAATAGAATCATCAATTATTGAATACATGATTATGTAATAGCTGAACCCAGTGGCAATATGGATAGATAAAAAAGAATTTTATTAGAAAAATTATGCACAATGACAGTAGCAGCTTGACAAAGGAATTGGCACAGTAACAAATGAAGATTATTATCTGCAACCAGATATAGTTGCACTTGCCAAATCTAAATGAAACCTGTCATCATTTTTAACTAATTCCTACTTAAAATCGAATTAAAATTATGTATAAAATTTATATTTTAAAAATCTGTATAGCTTCAACTGAAATACTGCTGGTAAGGTAATTTGTACTTTACTTCGTTGGCAAGAAAAAAAAAAAGAATTGGACTCATTTCTCTTATGAAATCGCTTAAAAGTGACAATATTTTCGCGTGATCTACAGGTTTTTGCTGTACCGAAGGGAATCAGTTGGAAATCTTAATGACTTGTTTCGAGTTATCTGAAGTTTGGAATAGTTTTCGTACGGCACAAACGTGTGCTTAACTCTGAAACAAGTACAAGGAATCGTAATAATTCCAAACTGTGTACTCGAATATAATCTACTGCTGATTAAGTTAGGATACAATCGTGGGAAGTATGCGAGAAAAAAAATTTGAGACCCCTTTTAACTATAGCTCTTAACTCACAACGCAGCTAAAAAGTTACATTCCCTTCTCTCCCCCCCCCCAATACTGCCGACTACAACGAAAATAAAAGATACTAAAAACGAAGGTTTGAGAGGCAATAGAGCCAGTCCCTGACCCAATCGTATTCTTGAATCCGGTAATTTAAACAACACGAATTGTGGGTTTGAGTATACAACTTTAAGATTTCATATGGATCGATCATGACGACTAATGATTTGCCTGACACACCTACAGGTCACTCACCTTTAATCTAAATTTTTTTTTTTCTGATAAGCAAATATAAATTCCCATCGTACGTGGAGCACGCTACTCAAATGCAATTTTTTTTTGTATGGGGAACCCCTGCATTTCTCTCCCCGGCAGGGAGCTGGTTGATATTTTTTTCCTGGTATTTGAACCAGTGTTCGTGAGATAACTCCAACGTGCCACGCTTTGAAACGTCCGTGCATAGCATTAATGAGGAAGTTGCATTTATACTACAATTCTAAAAAAGAAATTGAAAAAGAAAAAAAAACAGTTTGTGCGTGGAACTGTGGCCCCCTTTGCCGCCCTTTCTAAGTCAATCGATATCCACAGTGGTTATAACAATTACTGGACATTAATAAATAAAAGTATTTCTTTTGTTTACACTGTTTGTAAAGATACTGATAACATTTAAAAGTGTTTATATATATATTGTTTTTTTTTTATTAGAATAGTATTGCTTCAAAATTTATACCATCAGATGTTTTTCTATGGAAAGTATCGTTAGATCTTTTTAAAGGCAGGCGACGTATCTTCACGTGGCCATCACAAATTAACGGGACAAATGTCGACGTCGAGTCTGGGGCTAAATTGTGTTTGCTATGAAAAGCGATGTTACAACATTAATGTTCACCGCAGCTTTTTAAAATGTAGCCTTTGTTGTAAGTTCAAGCTTTAATTCGATTTTTCATCATTATTTTTTTAATTTATGTATAAATTAAAGCCCTGTATTGGGATCTTAAAACAATCATCCTATAATCTGACAGTATTAAAAATGATAATAGCTAGAATAATAGTAATAGAATAATAATAATTAAATAATAAAATGACAATACGTCCTTTTTTTTTTTAATAAAACGAATTTTAAATGTTGATAATTTCTCATTAATAAAATATAAATGCCAAGGAGGTGATAACAATACCTCCCCCCCCCCTGCGAAAAAAACCAGTAAAAAGACTGAAATTCCGTTTAAAATATAGAAATAATAATAATAAATAAATGTATTAGACTACTTACATTTTTCGGTAAGTCAAAACAAAAAAATAAATTAATAGAAAGAAATTAAACACCTGGGGTGGACCCCCTCCAGGGACGCTGCATATTTTTAATTACTTATTTTGTTTTTATAATTTGTTTTACATTAATTATGGACTAATTTGTACTGTCGCTGCAATTTTTCAGTCACGTCTGCCAAGCAGTATACTCAGTATGACCAGCCTCACTTTCGCACTCTTTTTCCGAGCAGACATTACATTCTTCGAAGTATAACTGCCACTCGTTCATTCAACACAGGCCGACGAGAGTCTTCCCAACTCGAATTCGAGCCTGACCATGCCATTGCAGAAGCCTGTAACTGCTGTCTTCTCTGGTGGCACTGTTTATTCCCCACAGAACATTGAGTGAAACATTTTCTCATCAGTATTGGTGATGTATGCCTCATCTGCATCACGAGTGTCCAATACGGACCGTTCTTCTTCCGTTTCGAGAGATACTGAGGTATTTGGAGGTCCGTTTTCGTGTCCCTGCCAGTATAATTTTTCATTGGCTATTAATTATCATCATATTTAGAATAATGAATTGTAAATATGGTATTAATGAGAAAATTTATCTCAATTAGTTATTGCCTAATGAGGCAGATTGTAATTTTAGCACAATAAAGAAGTTATATACATATATAGGTTTCTGGTTTCGAAAAGAAAATAATAGTGATTAAGATGAGGCATGAATGTTTGTATCTCGGCTCCTTGATTAGATGAAACGGAAATGGAAACTACGTTTAAAGTAGAATCTCTTTTCTTTGCTAATCAAAAGTTGATGGAGGTGACTTGGAGAAAGGAAGGTGCCGCTCCTTGCAAGGCTAAAATAAGTCATTAGCCTACAAATCTCTTCCCAAATGACTCCTAAATTACTTTGTTACGAAACCGAAGACATGGAATAAATCACATCTAATCCTTTCGGCTGGTTTTAAATGTATGCAATTAATTGTTGCAGAATAATGATGGAACTGCTTGTTCCCATGCCGATGATTTAAGCCACAACCGTAAATGCAAACCGGAGCTATCTGTGACTGTAATGTCTTAAGTGGACCGCCATGTAAATGGAGTATAAAAATGGTAAATTGTTGGAATGTGGGTCGACTGTGAGAGGCGGTGCCAATTAGAGAAGGGTTCAGACAAGCAGTAAACCATTGTCTTGACCTCGGTAAGGGAACAAAACATAAACCCACTGAAGTCCAGTGTACTCTGGTGTTCAAGGTACTCTGTTAATGAAAAAGAGATACTCCAACCCCTTGGCAAGACAGGAGTGCGGTGTAGACAAGGAAAAGTGTTAAGACAAGTAAGAGCTTTTTGGTTCTTAGGCCTCAGCCCTCGCTTGGGCTTTAAGCTCGTGAACGCCTCTCTATGTTGACGGCATCGGTGAATGGAATTTGCTGGTTGGGGCGTCATCTCGGAGTCTGAGGAATAGGACGCTCGTCCAGCGCGATCTGATTCATGATGGAACGGCGCGAAGGCAGCATTGTTCATTACCCCAGCGTTATATGCAGTGGAGAAAAGATGATTTTCTCTCGTTCAAGTAGGGGGTCGTCATGTCATTAGCTTTCTTTTCCCCAACGTTAATGTGTTTTCTCTTAGGGCACTCTTTTCTAGCCCTGTGGTGTGTCTCGGGGATAGCAGGGAAACAAGAAGCAAGGATAAGGTTATTGTTCTGGTTATAGTATATTGTTCTGAATTTATGGTTTAGTAATAGCCCAAAGAAAGCGGACCGAATTTCAAACGAGAACAATCGTATTCCGTTTGCGATCGTAAAATTGATTCAGTCCTGAAATTTCAAAGCTTTATTCAACAACAGATTGGGCTTTTCAAGATTTCGTTAATATTAAACATGATATGACAACAAAATAACGGAGTGATTCCAAGAAGAAAGTTTACCAGTTTTAAGTCCAAACAAACCAAGCTAAGGTGTTATATTTTTATTTCAATTTCGTTGAGTGACCAATTGGTATTTAACCATATTTATTCCCATTGTGTAGTAGGACACATTTCAAACTTGGCTTTGAGCTGTCAATAAATAGGCGTTAAACGTCTGGAAAATAGTGAGGAAGGCCCATTTTTTCCTGGAATCCACTAGTTTTGTGACAATTTACAGGATTTTCTCCTTGAGAGAAGAAGAGTTTAGGAACTAATCCCTGTATATGTCATTTAGAACCGCACAAAATGGAGTTAGAACTGCACATTTCGTGTAGAACTACACGTTAATCTAAAAAAAACAAACACTGATCTTAAAAAGTAGAGCAGATAGAGGAAACCTGATTTCATATTTAGATCCAGCGCTCCAAATATAGCTAAAATCATTTCTAAATCATAGGCACCAATATTGTTTTGTTTTTCTTGTAGGCCTTTGTCAAAATTAGAAAACAAAATCAATGTTCGTTTTTAATTCATAATTGAGCCCAGCTATTTTTTCTATATAAAAGCATTGTTATTTGTTTGTATACTAGTTGGTATTTGTGGCTACCATGCTTCGTTCAGTGGCAATGGGTTTTTCCACTGTATCGCGTCGTCTGGGCTCTGTTATTTTCAAGCTCCACCTCCAACATCTTGAATTACAGATGTAGTACTGATTCCTAGAGAATAAATTTTCATGTTCCCATTTTACAGTGTTTCAAATAAGGTACCTTATTAATATTCTTCTGTGAAATGTAGTATTCAAATGTATTAGCCGAACCTTGGGTTATTGGCCTCGTTATTTTGTTGTCATATCATGTTAAATATTAACGAAAACTTGAACAGACCAATCTGTTGTCGAATAAAACTTTGAAATTTCAGGAGGACTGAATCAATTTTACGATCGCAAACGGAATACGATTATTCTCGTCTGAAATTAGATCCTCTTTCTTTAGGCTATTACTAAACACTAAATTCACAAAAATTTACTAGGGTTTAAAAGAACTTTTGTGGACACGGTGTGACTACTGCAGTGGTTAAAGCCCAACCTCCTCCCCAAAAATACAATGAAAAAAATACAATTTAGTTCATAATTGATGCAGCAAAATTTCTTCTTATTCCGTCAGCCCAGGGCGAGTCTTGGCAGCAACGCCATTTTATTAAAAAACACAGTTTAATAAAATGTAGTCTCTGGGTTATTAAACGTTATAATAAAAAATAAATGGTGAGGCTATTGATTATTGGATCTGATGGTAGTTATTAGAGAAAGGCTCTACTTTTGAACAAGGACAGGTTGAGGCAATCGACCCTCGTTTGATTGTCTGCCCGCGTCATTAAAAATGATCCAGTCTATCTGAAATCTTACAAGTAAATTCAACCTCCAGTCATTGTTGTAGGTACTAATATACTATGCCCTAAATCCTTTAGATAATTTATGTCAGCAATATTTTGAAGTATTGGACTCTCACTGCATAAACCCATCATGGAAATAATAAGCATTAGATACTTCGTTCAACTTAACTATTGTAATGTAGCTCGGTTTCCCAAATATTATTCTTGGAACCTTATTTTGGATTATTTGAAGTTGGCTGATATTGGTATGACTGACTAAGCTTCAAATAGGCGCTGCATATTGTTAGTGTAGACTTTACTAACAAATTTTAAATGAGTAATTTAGTATAGGTATTAAGCTTATTACAATTTCTATACACAATACACCAAGTATGTACTCACAGTCGGATCAACAAGGCATGGCTCACTGACTAACGTGTTCAACACTACTAAAGTTCACGGGCCAACGTGTCGTCCACGTATATCACTTTTATTATCCCTCCCCCAATCAGTGTGGGTTTTTGTTTTTATAATAAATGTATGTATTACTGCTTTGTTTACGAGTAATTGCACATTAATTGGGATAGGTTTCTTCAATATGTTAAGTGTTTCAGGTACTCAAAGGGAGTTCTTGAGTATCTCTCGATATTGTAACGAGAATCTTCATGAAGAGTCACCTAGGTTGTCACCGTAGGTGGCCCTTAAGAGCCAGTGGTTTTACATCTCAAACTTACTTTCGGTTTTCTTCGACGGCTAACTACTCATATACCCTCACTAGTCTGGGTGAATCCCATCCAGACTCCAAAAAATATAACCTGGGTCCCCACAGTTAGAAGTCACCATGTTAGTTTTCATATGCTACAAAAAAAAAAAAAAAACTGCAATTAAGTTCACATGGGTATATAATTTTTAAAAGTGTTATAACTGTTTTTTAAAAAGGTGAGGTTACTGATCCTCGGATTAACTAGTTGAATGAATAAGGATGTAATGGACGAAACATGAAAGAGTTTGGTGCAGAGGTTATGAATCATCGGCCAGTGAGCGAGCTTGGCTGGTGACTCACCGGGCAGCGAAGTTTGGAGTTAGCTCATCAGCTGTTTGATCATGCCCGTCTCATTTCAATCTGTTGGATCATTTATGAGCGTCATCTTTTGGTCATGGGCCCAGTGGTGGGGGAGGATTTGTATGAAACATCTACGTGGCTGCAACTAAATTTGTAGAATAGAAAATAAATTATTCCGGGACCCTTATAAGTAACAATGATGTACAAATGACAAATTCTTTTTTGGTAAACAAAATGAACAATTACATCAAAAATAAAAATAAAGTGTAAACGTCAATATAAAATACTGTTTAAAAGCATACAGTAAATAATGTCATAGATAGGTCAACACATGAAAAAAAAAAGTTTGAAGAAGTCTGTACAATAAAATTCAACATTAAACCTTTAAATTAATGCATAAAAAATAGGATACAAGCTAAATATACAATAGTAAAAACCAAGAAGGGCGCCAGGCAAACATCTGGATATATATACATTGTACACAGATAGTCTGAAAAGTTTCCAACCTCAACATGAAGATGATAATAAAATAAATAAAAGCTAGTGAAATAAAATTTTCAGATCACCTCGTAAACAATGAAATAAAAATAGACATGGAAAGAATAAAACATGAAAATATATTGTAATGAATAAATCTTTCCCAGCAAGTTTCATTCTGAGTAATGAGGATTTGTTGGAATAGATGGGTTTTGAGGATTCGTAACGATGGAGAATGGCAAATATTAGGAGGGAGAGAGTTCCAGAGAGTGTTAGTGGAGCTAGTGAGGAAAGAACTATCGTTGTATGCTGCAATAGTGGTCCGGTAGTGCGGTAAATATCTCGGGATGTTATCTATTCACACACAACATCCTGTATTTCATATATATATAATTCATGAAATACAATATAGTTCATAAATTAAACAAATGTTACTCGGTAAAAATAAAAAAATTAAACTTTATATATTAGTTTTAGACACCCATGTCTGGCCCTAAATCGAGGCCAAACAAGATATACATATGTGCTTATGAAAAAAACTGCTTCACCGCTTCAAAATCAAAATTATTTTATTAATTCTAATAAATTATTTTATTCATTTTATTAAGACGACTTATTTCATTTCACTATTTTCACATTTCATTAGATTTATTTTCAGACGACTTTTTAAAGTATGATATATGACATTAGTTTTCGGAGTTGTAGTACTCAAACAGACACTTGTACGTAGGCAATTATATTTGTTAGAAAAAAAGCTTGGAGTCTCTCAAAATAATTTTTTTCATTAGGATACCGTACTTAGTGAACGTTTCACCTATTCAGGCGATATCAGGACTACAATGAGAACAAGATACACAAATTTACTTGTTTAGAAACAAACAATAACAAAATACAAGAAATACAAAACTATAAGACTTAATTTAATACAGATAAGATTGTAAAACAATAAAATAAAAAGAATATAACAACAAACCTGTGAAAGATATTCTAGAATGCATGTTTGCATTTGGTGCGTAAGGAGGAGAGAGGAGATGGTGGGGACCCTTAACACAAAGATATATAAGCAAATATCTCATTCGTCATCACCGCTAAGCCCCAACGTAGAGGCTCTATCATAGCTGATCGATCGTTTATATCTCTGTCTGTATGTTAGCGGTCATAAAAATAATTCAATCTATCACAAATTATATAGGTCCATAACACCTCGAAATATGTTAATTACTTTTTGGATATCAGTTGGTAAACGTTTACCAAGGGCTAAATTAAATACACAAGTCGGAGGAGCGATCGAAACAAATCTACCGAAACCGTGAAATCTATAATGGCTCCGGCCAGTTGCCGAATCTGAAATTTGAATCTGTAATTGGACAGTATTAAAATTGTCTTGCTTACCCTCACATAATTGAAACGAAAAAAGTAAACAGGAGAAAATATCGATTACAAAATTTAATAATTTAATTTTTCTTCTAATGTTACTTCAGCGCATCGGTCCATTGGTTGAAACATGCCGATATCGTACATAACTCTATGTTTGTGTAGGTGTATACAGTGAGACCCGGCTTCACATTTCAAGGGCATGTTTGTTTTAAAATATTTAAAATAATGATTTTAGCAATAAATACATTTAAATTAAGTTTAGTTATTGTTATATTATATCCTTAAATTATAACAAAGGAATTCTATAATATTTCTAGATAATAATCAAATATTTATTCTATTTTCTAATAAACCTATAAATACAAAATAAAATGTACGTGCGACTACAACTATTACCACAGCGTTATGTGAAGTTCGTAAATGAGTGTGAAATGTTTTAATAATATTCAAACGATTCAACCCTCGAAAAAGAGACACAAGACCAATAATAATTGTCAGCTTAATACCTATACTAAATTACTCATTTAAAATTTGTTAGTAAAGTCTACCATAACATACGCTGGTGAGTACCTTACCAATATCAGCTAACTTCAAATAATCCAAAAGAATAATATTTCAGAAACCGAGTTACATTACAATAGTTAAGTTTCACGAAGTATTTAAAGCTGATTATATCCTTGATCCTCGATGTTTTAAAAGCAATAACAACAAAATTTGTAGATAAACATAAACCCAGCGAGAGTCCAATGCTGACATAGATAAATTAATTTGTTAAGGGGCTTTGGTAGTATTATATTATGAAGAAATGTTTTTTTTTCTATTGGCATCTTGCGTCTTTAGGTTTATTAATTTAAATTTTTTCCTATATTACAAATGTATGTCTATGAAAATTTTATTCACAGCCAAAAGCGATGATGTATTTTTCTAGACTAGATCCATGGCGTATTACCGAAAAATTAATTTTATTATGAGAATAATTATATTTGAATTTGAAAAAATATGTATGTGCAGTTGTCCTTGCAACAAATCTGGCCCGGATATGTAATCGGTTTGTCCGTGAGTGGACAATAAATACATAGGTCCGTGAACCGGTCCCACTATCAGTTTCTATCTGGTTAACTTTTTTTTTTCTTCTTGATGTTCTGTCTTGTTAGACATAAGTCTCTTAAAACAGAATGGACGGTGTTTGTGCAATTTACGGTTGTTAGTTCGACGCGAAGTACTTTTAAATTGCATGGCAATACGGAATATCAAGCTCCGTTTTAATACACGTTTATGTCTTAAGATAATAAATACATATATCCATATACTTTAAAAAGATAATTCAAATATTTTACTCCAGTTATTTTTTGTAGTTGAGTAGAAATATATTTTTACTATCAAATCTTTACTGTGATAAAAATACAGTCTGCCTTATTGGGCAATACGTAATTGTGTTCAATACTCTCATTCATGCCGTATTTACAATTCTTCATTCATTACCTCATTCATGCAGTATTTACAAACAGCCCAGAGATCTCTCAAATCCACATGGTTGTCACCTCCCCCTCCCCCCGTCATGGGAAGTCCCCCACGCTCCTCCATCAGCCGCGTCACCGGATACGAGCCAGTGGAGGCTGATCAAGAGTGAGAGAGCCACAGACGCTCAGGCATGACTGAAGACACTGGCCATTGCCAGGTCTCCCAATGTCACGTATTTATACCAGGTCACGAGACCACTGCTGCTTTAGTCTCCGGTGAGGTTTATAGGGATGAATGGTGCAGTGCAATGACTGTGCTTGGGGATTAGGGTGATGGATAGGTCACTATATAATTTCATGAACTTGGAAAGGATGAGTTCAAGAATGTAGGTTATATTAAGATCGTTATGAAGGGTTTGTTGCTGAGATATATATCATATATTTAGGCATGTCACATCTGAAATCAAAATACTGTAACAGAATTATAGTCGGTAAAAATGGCAAGATCTCTGAGCCTCGGATCAGCTAATTATGAGCGGTTGATAATACAATATAAATTGAGAGATGTACCGTGGGTAGGTGGGGATGGATGGCTATGTGGGCTGGAGTGCGCGGAGGCTGGACTCCATTAAACCGCCCCCAAGCCCTGCTCCGAACTCTCCATATTTGGTCATCGTCACTCCAAGACTCTCTCGTCCAACTAGTATAGTGTAATACTCCAACAAAGAAATTTTTATATCATATTGATAATTTCCAATATGATAATCAACCTGAGTAATCAAGAAAATCTGAAAAGCGCACTAATGCTACTGTAATAATTACTATATTATTTGTAATTCCACTAATTTATTAAATTATCAACCCCTCAGTGTAACTCTTATGCACTTCTTGAACATATTTTTATTCAATAATTGAATGAACAGTACAGAAAAAAAAAAAAAAAAAAAAAAATCAAGCATCATGGGACTGAGAGATAATTTTATCGTGAAATCAAATCACCTACCTGGATGGGATTCGAACCCAGACCACTAGCGCGAGACTAGGACGTGCTAGTTCTGCTGTTTTTTGTTGTTGTTTTTTCATTGGTTGATAACCACAATCTTGCTAGTTGATACAAGAATCATTGTCCGCAATATTTTTTCATTAACTGAAAGCTAACTTAGACACGTAAAGACATTCATTTTATCCTTTAGGGCCTTAGAAATTAGTCTATTAATTTTAGTTTATTTTTTTGTTTCGGTTTTCCTACATATCAATTAGTGGATAATTTAGTTGTAGTTCAGAGCTAGGGCCTCTCTGAACGTTTGGCAATTTTATGAAATTATTCCGTGAACATAAAATGTAAAAAAGAATGAAAATTAATATTTAATTTTAAAAAATACTTGAAATTAGGTTATTTTTTTTTTACCGTCTAATTGGCATCAATTATTACCTAAATTCTTTTCTTTCTTTTTTAAGAGATATAAACGAATCAATAAAGGTAGAAAGTGAATGGTACAAACGGAGATGAGCTAAAATATTGACCAATAAAAACCTACTGAAATCGTGTCAAATGGAATTAAATATCGCTGTTTCTATTATTGACTCCCAAAACTTTACTTTCTGTCGAATCGTTGAATTTCTCTTTTTATGAACATCTTTAATATGTCTTAAATCAGAACTTTAAATCTCAAATAGCTTCTGAGCCGTGAGTGGATAATGTATAAAAGGTAGCGAAGTGAGAACTACATTTTTAACGTTTAATCATTTTACGCTAGGCAAGTATACTCGCGTACTTGCCGGAAGTACATGTTAACATACACGTGAATAGTGACAAATCCGCTCTATCTATCAATAATAAAAAATAAATACTTTAAAACGAGCAACAGCGATGCAAGACGACCCTTTCTCTTGATTGTCTTGATGGTTATTATAGATCGGGAAATCAGAAACAGCATTGATTGATGGAGGAAGGGGATGTTTATTTTATTCAGATTGGGGTTGAGGCTACTCCATGGACGGATTGGTTTTATCCTTTTACAACAGATTCTTTGATGCTTTCAGGAGTGTCTGATTTAAATTGTTTATCTCTTGAATAAAGCTTTCAGCGAATCCAACCGGTTATTTACCGGTCGGCGATCATTAGGTTTTGGACGCTAGGCTATTGGCTTCGTGGAGTAGCTTCGTTACATACTTTATATAATGAATATTCTTTTTTTCAAAATCTGATCTTGTTCAATAAATTTTAATATAATAAAATGATGAATTTCCATATGAAAGCTTTTATCAGACCAAATACAAAGTAATAATAAACGAGTGAACTTCGTTGAACTGGTAACAAAGGACGCTGGGATCATATGGCTGGACTATCGCACAACTTAAAAAGTTTATACAATGTTTTTGAGCTCAAATGTTCAATTTAAACTAAATGGATTTCATGGATGATAAAAATGATCCTCACATGTCAAAGTCCGGTTTTCACAGATTATCTGTCCTCCAGTTTTTCTTTTCAACCGACCCATTCCTTCTAAATCCCAGACCACCTATCTAGGACTTATGCCAGACAAGCGACTCGTTTGGGGCTCCCACATCACGTCCAAACGACAAGAAAATAACTGATGTATTCGGGTCGTTCTAAACTAAGTAGACTAATAGAATAGAAAGGTTTAAAGAATAGACTTCTAAAGAATAGAAAAAATGATACTGATCTACACCTACGGAATAGAAGTCTGCGAGAGTACCAGACCCTCCAGTATTCTTCTCATCCACTCCCTTAGGTGCATCCCTTCGCGCTGATATCATTCAACATCCCATTCATTTAAGATCTAGCCACCTCCCGCTACCGGAACTGCCATTCCCAACTCCCTGCCCATCCTAATCCGAATGCTAACGCTCTATACTCCCACCTCATCCCCGGCAAGCCAGGCGGATGCCTAAGGTAGGATCGCGAAATCCTCTAAACCAACTAGAATTTTGTTAATAGTGAGCTCTGTGTGATAAAATGACAGGCTAAGTGGTTTTAGCTAATAAGCACAGTCCCCCCCCCCCCCCCCGAAGTAACAAGACATTCAAAACTGAAGTCCTAAGCACTGCTTAAAACGCTTGTATTGTCTGCATGTAATTATTTCAATAAACATATTTCCTTAAAAAAAAATTAACATAAAGATCTGAAGTTGTGAGAAGCATGTGCAACACATCCTCGTTTGTAGCAACCCTACTGCACTTTTGTGAGTTACTGAATTGACACCTCACATAATGTTTGTTACGGGCATCCTGTGCTTTTTCGCAATATTGGCTTGAAATCTACTAATCTGATTCTCTTGACAACTGAGATAGGAAAAGTATTATTTGATGCTTGCATACCCTACTGTAGTGTGCCCTACTAATTATGTTCACATGAGTTATTGACTATAGTGAAACAAATTATGCAAAACCCACTAGGAAAATCGCAGCTGCAAATCATTTTATAAGGAGTCTGATAGCAATAAAAAAAATATATATTAACATTGAGTTCGACTTATAGGTCGAATAACCAATAGGTTTCTTCGAGGACTTTTTTGGTTTTTTATATTATTAGCATAAAAACATTAGATTGTGTACTACTACCTAGTAACGTTATTGTTAATTTAAAATTGAAACGTCAAAAAAATACTGTCAAAGGCATTAAAGTAATAATAATGACTTCTTTTTTTTCATAAACACAACATTATCCCTTGAATCTATTTGAAAGTAATGACGCTAAGAATATTTTAAACAATTGTATTGTATTTTATTGTTTATTTGATTGTATTTTATCTTAAAGAGGTGGCATATTTACTAAATCGTTTAAAAATTATGAATATGTGACAGGTTCAGTGGCGTGCCTCCAGCTTTTACCACCTCGTCGGTCGGTCCCTAATTTGACGCTCGGTCCAAGACGAAATTTTCGACATTTCAATAATTCTCTTAAAGCAATCGTCGCATTTAAAAAGTACTTTATTTCACAATTCTTATTTTTAGCTCCATATAACGTATCTTTATGTGTCCATCACCAATTTCAGATTTAATCCGTACAAATTTCTTTTTTCACTGACTAAGCGTAAAAACTTCTATGTCGAGTCGAGACGCCCGGGTCAGCCCGTTAAATTTCATACTTATTATAATTATTGATTCTGTCAACATTAATAAATTAGTATTTTAGAAAAAAATACCACCCCGAAATATGTGTCCACCCGCCGAAATATGGGCCCTGCTCCCCCCGCCCTCATCGCGACACCCCCCTAGGTGCGCTACTGACATTAGCAAAACTGTTAAAATGATTTTGCCACCTACCTAAGATATACTGAGACTTTATCGAGCTTATCAGTGCACCTTAGTCTATTATGGCTAAACAGGATTAATTTATTCATTTTGTTTACAATACTGACGTGCTAACATTATTTTTATCCATTATCTTATTAAATAGTTAAAGTTCCATACATGCTTATAGCTAACGTGTATTCACTATTTATAACTGTTCATTTCCTAATTCTTATAAGCTATTTCTCAATCTACGATTCCTACAGATTATCACGTTGGATTGATGAAAAAGAGATGTTATCACTGTATTCTTCACAAGTTTTAATAGTGAACGTGGTAAAATACAAAATATATCCTGATGCCGACAAAAGTCAAAAGAAAAAATAGGACGTCGTAAAATAAAACTAATAAATTACATTTGGAAATAAGGTATATTTATTTGGATATGGGTTCATTGCTGTGGGGCCAGGTATAAATCAATGTATTTGTCTGGAGTCGGCTTGTTGATAAATAAAGTATAGATTCCCCAAAAACATCCAGCAATAATATTAAATTGTTAGCTCTCAAAACTATATATTTCGGGATATGTATAAAATTTCCATTATCATATTTTAAGTGTTCTCAACCACGAAGAAAAACATAAATTCAAATCTAAAACACCTGTGATTTGCGAAAGTTCAAAAGTTATAAACCTACGGCACACTTTTTTTCGCATACTTTCTGTTACTATATCTAACTAACTATTTTATATTTAGCACAACATACTATTAAAATTTCAGATTAATTATATCATTTTTAAGACCGTATAAGTAACAGACAGACGTACTTCATACGAGCCCTTTCATAGAACATGCAGTACCACATCATACAGAATGGTATTAGAAAGACTTCCAAGTTTTTATTTTAGAACTAATAAAAATAAATATGAATAATGGTTTGCCAAAAATGATATTAGCAAGTTCCGGGATTTGAGTCCCAGCAAAGCAATTATTTTAATAATAATAGGATTTATCCCACTACTAAAATTTACAATAAATAAAAAACCTACTATAGTATTTGTTATCAGTTCACCTTATAATTACTGGTATCTTATCTCTGACATAATAAGAAAACAACGGCGGCCTTTTCTAATACAAAGCTGCCAATGAATCGATGGATAGATATATTTAATGAATAAGAGTCGATTGTCTATATTAGTCGATATGAAGCAGGTAGGGGTGGGAGGAGAGTTGACGTAATGTGCGCGTGCCCACTAGCTGTAGGACTCCCACCCCACCTCTCGTACTATTTAAGTCCTTATAAGCTTTCTGTGAGGTTAGTCCTCGTCGAGACAGGTTAGTGCATTCGTCGAGTATCTACGTTCAGTGTATTACATGGCTGACAGTGGTGTGAAGAGGAACATCCCCATCAAATTGCGCGACTTCAGTGTCATCGACTCGGAATTCTCTAACATACGAGAGCGGTTCGATGCTGAGATGAGGAAAATGGAGGACGAAATGACTAAGTTCAGATCGGAGCTGATGAACAGGGAATCAAACTTTTTCAGGACAACTACCAGGTAAGCTCCCCTTATCATACACAATTTGTTATAATGATAAACTTGTGAGACATTGCGAAGTCGATTTCAGTGAACAGCTTAGTGTCAAATTTTCGCAATTACTATGTGCTTATATACATACCTATAACTGGTACTCGACTTTTATTTATACTTATGCTGTACATAATGTACAAAACTTTACTGATATGTTAAAGTGTAAGAACAGCATAAAAGTATATTTTTACTGTGAAATGAATTCAGTAGCCACAGAGTATCCAAATGTTATATTTGTATGATAACTGTTACCTAGTTATATGTTAATAAGACTTTCATTTTCCAATTGATTTTCATGTCTATCCCATCCATTTGAAATTATATGCATAATAGCTCACCTCTTAGTTTAAGAATAAAAATAGATAGCATAATAAAAAATTGATCGACTAAACTGTCTAAAGTAGCCCTTTGGGTAAGAATAACGTGGGCTTGAATAGGTCATCTTAGACTCCAATAAAAGTTTCATGACCCAAAGCATTTCTTATTGCAATATTCATTCTAATTAAAATCATTCAAATATTATTAAATCAGGATGTTGCCATGTACAAGATTTTGTCTATTCGTGTATGGACTCATGGGTTCATTAACCAGCTTTAGGAATCGTTAATGACTTTTCAAGCTACAATAGAATTGTTGATGTTTTTTTAAATTAAACTTTGGTGTTGGAGAATTAGTAGTGCCTTGAATGTGATGGGGACCCATGGATTGATAAGAACATTAGTACTTGCTCTTTAAGACATAAATTACTTACTATTTAACTTTATCTACTCATCTAGCCTTTCATTAACTTTTTCAATTTATTCCAATAGCTAAGTCAATGAAATTTCATATTTTTGTCGCAGCTTAAAATATGTACTATATTTAAAACAAAATGTATATCGTTAGTTCAAATTATAGGTAACTTATTCACATATCATTTCTATTTAGATCTTTTTTTATGAATTATTATTTATTCATGATTCATCAGACAACATAATGTAACATGTACTTTTATTAGATAATTATTTTACCTGATATCCCTTCATTGTTTTCATATTTCTCTTAAATAATCTTCGTAAATAAGCATATGTACACATTTTGAAAATTTCAAACCAATTCATGACGAGCTTGACTCATAAAACATTATTTACTTTATAGAATTGGTTTGTATTTATTTCTGTTATTAATAGTTCATATAATTTGGTGGTATGATAGGGCATGTGTTAAATTTACATATTATACTCGGAACATTTTATTTTGGGTAGGCAATTATATTTAGAAACTAATGTGAACTCCTTGTGTTAATAGTTACATAGAACTATAACCGGTGCCTTTGTTTATTGCATTTCATTTCGTCATTGGTATATTGTGCTACTTGCTTTATGATAATTATTATGTGAATGCTTTCATTATGGATCGTGGTCCGCCTTCCGAGAATCAAGGTAATAAATATTAAGTTCTCAGTTTTTATTACATTTTTAATGTTGTTGTTTTTTTAGTTTGTTTATCTGTAGCTACAATAGTTAATTTTAATGGAATGTATCGCTTGTTACTTATTTCATTAATTTATGTTTGGTTTAAAAACCCTGAATCTTCTTCCCCTTAGTTAAATGTATTTTCTCAAAAGCGATATTAGTTCTTCAATCGACAATATTATCCTGCCTGAAAAATATCTTGTTTGTTTATATCTATAAAAAAATGTATTATCAGTAAAGCCAATTTTCTTCTTGGAATAAATATTTGATTTTCTAATTTAATCCTTTTACTTGTGTAAATACATCCTACCTTTTTAGTCATATGTTTTAAAAACTATAATAAAGACTAGTGAAAAAAAATATTGAGTTAGTGGAATTACGTGTTAGCTATGAATGAGCTCTTAGATCACAATTATTAATGATGGATCAGCAAATTGTAACTATTTTTAAGAACTTAATCTGAATATGTACAAAATTATTAAGAAATATTTGTGTAGGTTTCATTAAAATGATGGCTCTTTTCTAATTATTTGTCAGCACAGAGTTGTGTAACAAATTCTACCAAAATATCTTCAACAAAAGCAAGTTATTATTCTTTAGGAGTGTAGTGGACAAATGTTTCTAAATACCACCCAAACATATCTGAGAATTGCATCCATTTTTAATTTTTTTAACTGAAAGGAAGTTTGTCACCAATTTTGTTAGCAGAGCAATGCGTTCCGGGTCCACATGTCAAAATTGTATTCATAAGTTTACTTAATTACAATAAACGATAAAAAGCAGTATTAAATATATATTATATTTATATAAATATATGTCAATGTTTCATCAAACAAAAACTATCTGTCTTGTCACATGACGTCCCATTAGCATTTACAATCCTTTATCCATCTCTCTTAAGGCATGTAAATGTCCACATCTCTTATTTTTTTTATTTATCTCTAAAATGATGCTTAAAAAATAAGGGCCTTATATATTAATGCTCCTTCACCATACACCGTATGTAAATACGTTTATTAGTAAGTTTGTAACATAACTTTTTTCCTTACCAAATGTGATTTCCCACTATCACAAAATCATTTATTTTGATTCACTTCCAACTCAAAAATAAAGTGTAATCTTGCCGCCAACCATTTGGTTTATTCTTTTGAGTGAAGCAGGGAGGTTTATTTATCCCCTGATCCGATTTGTGTGTCAACCTAACTGGACAGGAACTGTGCTTTATGATCCGATATGCAGAATCCATACACTGAAATAAAACTTTAATACATTATTTAACTCATTTTTGGGGGGGGGGATATATGGTTTTATATAAAATATACCATGTATATATTGTAAAATCTATAGATATTGTTGAGTTTTAATACTCTAAGTGAGCTGTTGATAAAAATTTGGGAATTGTTTAATGTAATATGTCAAAATATCATCATTTGCCTTGCCAGTGTTACCTTCTCTCTTATGTAAAAGTAGTTTACATTCTATTTCGTAGTTAAGTGTTGTGGTTTTGTAATCCGTCTTTCTGCACCTCGACAGGGGGAAATCCTTCAGATGGAATTCTATTTAAGTTCTATGCAATATAATTCTTATTTAGTCTCAATAAAATAATTCCTATTCAGTAGGTAGGTCACTTTAATACGGTCCACAGTTAAATATATACATTATCTAAGTAATAGTGCACATCCGGGTGTAATAGACCAGTTATTCTTATTACCTACCCTAAGTAAACCTACCCTCTTTATCTTTGATCTTATCTTTATCTTAGAGTATGATCTTTGACCAATAGTTAATGATTAGTGAATGAATGTTTAGACTAAAATCTTGTCACAGGCTGGAGAAATCTGGAGTTTTTGATGATTTTCGTTCAATTTTTTTTAGATAAATACTCTTTTATAATCATTACTCAATGTTTAGGGTTCTTTTGATGAATTTTTAAGACAGGATATAAAATAAAAATATCATCCAGGACTAGGATTGAGTAAAGAATTATGATTCATTGTTATTGCTAACTAATGCAACTGTTGAGAAGAAACAAGTTTTAATTTACTTAAATACAAATTTGAATGAGGGTGCATGATATCTTGTGATAAATTGGTTAAAGATACATTAAGGAGGATTCTGCTCAAAAAAGTCAAGGTTCAAGCTAGAAAATTATAAATTGAAAATCAAACATGTATCAATAATCAATTAACTTTATTTTATATGTAGTGTATTCATACCCAGAATCAGAACAGAATAATTATTTTGTAGTTACACACTTTAAATGTTAAAGCCATCGCACCTAGTTAAAATGTTATTTGGTCCTTAATCAACCCCCCATGTCTTGGAAATATCACGTATTCCAAATCGCCCACCAATATATTTCTACCTAAGATTTATAATCTCAATTCCTAAAGACAATCACATATGACAGCCCTACTCAGAGTTGAATGGTAATATTGTTCTGCCTATTGGCAGTACTAACACAGGTCCCGTCTATCTGGCATTATTAAGGATGATAAAAAGAAGTACTGACTTTTTCCGATTTAAACCTTAAATTTTGCTTATTTAAGATTTACCATTTTCATAAAGTTATGTTTAGTTTGAATTTTTAATAAACTTTTAATTTTTTTACAAATCCTATTATCATTTGTTGTTACTCTTAGGATGTAACCTCAAATAAAGAAATTGATTAAATTGGTGAAAAAAAAAATCATTCAGTTTAGATGGAATGGAAGAGTACAGTACAGTAACTTCAATTTTAAATAATAGTTTTTATACCACAAAAAATATTTTAAATTAAAGATTTTATATTGCATGAATTTGACATTGTGTGGTTAAATCTTTTTTAATGTTGCACACTGGGCTTTCTAAGTGATAAGCTTTTGAACTAGAAAGTCAACATTAGTTAAAAAATTAAGAAATTGTGCAATAATAAAAACCCTATTCCTAAATTTTATGTATCTTAAGTACTTATGTGTACTCTGTTTATCAATGCATAACAACTGATTAAGTAAAGAATTATGATACCTTGTTATTGCTAACAAATGCAACTGTTGAGAAGAAACAAGTTTTAATTTACTAAAATACAAATTTGAATGAGGGTGCATGATATCTTGTGATAAATTGGTTAAAGATACATTAAAGTTCTCCTTGTTTATTATCTATGATAGTTTACATAAGTGGAAATTAATAGTGTAGCAACCTTTCTGAAGTATTTATGTTAGCTTGCCCTTAAATTATTTGCCATATTATGAGATTATTATGAAACAGGCACTCTCTAGATACAATGCAGCAAGTAAATGTGCATTTTCATGGACTATTCAGAAATGTAGATTTAGCTAAGTAATCATATATTTTACTTTCAGCATCAACCTTTGTATATTTGGAACTTATATTTTTATTTTTAATTAGTAATGTGCTTATAAATATTAAACATATTTTGTTTATACAGATAGCATTTTTTTTTTTTTAATTGCTGCTTATTGATTGTTTATATTTATTTAATATTTCTTTCTGTAACTTAAGTTTCTGAAAATATTAGTAGTGATTTAAATTTTGTATATTGAATAAGAATGAATGTATTTTTCTCAGTTTAGTGTGTTTATCACATTGAGTTTAATTATACAATGTGCTCAGCAAAAGTTCTGTCCTGGTATTTACACGGTATCCACATTCCAGTCTGCCATACCAATGCTCTGGGGTCTGTTTCATCAATGGTCAGCGCAGTGCACTTTCTTTTATTACCAACTTTATACAGACTTATTCTCTAGTCTTCATCTTTTCACCTTAAGACAATATAGTTTTGCCTTCCATCCTTTTCCACTCCTTGTCAAAGAGGAGAAAGTTCTTGTAATTTTCCACCTTGCCCATTCGCATCAGCAATTCAGACTTCAGCAGATTCTTACTCTCTGGAATCCATACAGGTAGGTCTCTACTAACTGTTGGGTTCGGTGAGTTCCGATAGTTGGAAAGAGACACTTAGCCTTCGGCCTGCCCTTAACTGATGATCCATTGCCTACCAGGTCTATGTCAGAATGGAAGAGTTCCTCGTATTCAACATGATTTAAAGGCATTAGGTTTCATTAATTGTTTGTTGAAACCAGGTCCATTTTTGTGGTTCTTCTTTATTTCATCTCCACAGCAGACGTGAAAGTTTATCTTGCTATCTATATTCATTATCTCTGATCTGTTATATAGACAGAAATATTTACATCCATTATCATTGATAGTTGATTTCAGAAAAAAAAAATTCTCTTCATAAACTATTTTCCATTAAATTAAATGCTTAGAATCAGTGATAATTAGGATATTATATTTAGAAAAGTGGTTGATTTGACCGGGAATGACCTACCGTTAGCATTCTTTTTCTTAGTCATGAAGGAGAAGTGATAAGGACCCCATCACCATAGTTTTCTGGCTCATCAATATAGTTGAACTTGTCCATTCCCTGTGTCTGAGTTATGACTCCTCTTATCTCTGTGAATTAAACCTATAAATGCTATTGGGAAACATAATTGATTTAAGATTTAAGTTCTTCAACTCAATGAGTTGTCAAGCTTTGACTAAACTTTTAAGTGCTTAATTTATATATATATTTTTAATTAAACTAAATGTAATTAAAATTGTTAAAATGTAATTAGTTTACTAAATGCAAAAATATATGTTATAAATGTTTATTGACATATTCAAATTTCGCAGCTCCAGCACCAACTCTGTGTCGTCAAATACTGGTGGTGGCCTTACAGCTGACAAAGGACAAAATTGGCTCCAGAGTTTAAATTCCCCTTTAATACAAGAGGAAGGCGACAATAAAATGTTGAAACTCAGGTTTGATGTTAGCCAATACCAGCCTGAAGAAATTGTTGTCAAGACAGTTGACAACAAACTTCTTGTAAGTATTTGTGGATGAATCAATAAGTTATACTCTAAAAATGCTTTAATACTATTAATAAAAATATGTTTATTATTCTGGGGTAATTTCCCTCACTTCATATTAAAATATAAAATAAAAAAATAAGTATTTGTGGATGAATCAATAAGTTATACTCTAAAAATGCTTTAATACTATTAATAAAAATATGTTTATTATTCTGGGGTAATTTCCCTCACTTCATAATGCATTAAAGAAGTTTGTGTATTATTTTTTCTAGGTCCATGCTAAACATGAGGAAAAAACAGAGAGCAAATCTGTTTACCGGGAATATAACAGGGAATTCTTACTTCCCAAAGGCACTAATCCTGAGTCCATAAAATCTTCACTAAGCAAAGATGGTGTTTTAACCGTTGAAGCCCCACTTCCAGCTCTTGCAGGCCCTGATCATTTGATACCAATTACTCAGCATTAATAGAGTACAACACAACATGCACTGCTTTCATGTGAAAAAAGATGTTCTTTCATAAAATTAGAAAGAATCATTTATATTTAGATTTATTAATTTGTCGGAGGTATAATATAGAAGTCATTAATTGTACCAAGACACAAGTTTTTATTTTTGTTTTTTAAAGCTTAATAAAACTGTTTAAATGTTAAATTCTTATTTATTTTTCTTTGAATTAGCTATTTATGTAAGTTAAGAAGATACAAAAGTTATTATTCTATGTTGTAATGATACAAAATATCTAATTATGTTTTATTTAAGTAATTTAATTTTTGTCAATAAGATATGTTATGCTTATGGTGCTTAAAAGCAAAGGGCTTAAACAAGTTCATTTTCTAACACCTTACTTCTTATTAAGGGGACACGAATTGTGACATGAAATAACATATTTTAATACACTGAAGAAATACTTTTAAAATAAACATAATATTCTTTAACTAATTTTTATTTTCCCCTTTCCTCATTAGTGTATTCATCATCATACTCTTATCGTTAATAATAGCTTAAAAATATGTATCTTTGATCATAATTTTGTTGTTTATTTTTATATATTTATAGAACTGAACTTTTGTGTCAAAAATGTTTTGAACTAATTGTAATTATATAAAGAACCTTCATAAATATTTGACAATGGCTAGAAACACACTTGTCAAACCAAAGTTAGAAACAGAGTTAGGTTCTAAACAACAACATTACAGCTGTCTAATCAGATTATAATCATATATTTCCATGCTGTTTCAATGCCACATTTTTGTATTACATATGATACACTTCACAAAACTAAATTGAAATCATAATTATTATTAAGTTGCTCATTATTTTTCAGTTTTGATATTAAGAGATTTCTGGAAGCTATCTATGAGTGTGGTAAAAAATATAAAATAGATTAGATTAAAAACAAATTTTACTCCAGGACTAAGTTTCCTTATTTAATGTTCAGATGAAAAATTCAGATCTGGGAAATAAAAAAAAACTATTACATCATAATAAAAAAATATAGCGATGTGAAATGAAATGTAAATATCCATAGGAATGATAATAATAATTATGAAATAAAATTAAAATTATTTAACTGCTTTTAGTAAATATCAATAGGATCAACCAGTAAGAAACCAACAACAATTTGCAGAAGCCTGTACAGTATCAAATTAAATTAATACAATACAAAACAAAACAAAAAAGTTTTATACAAGATGTCAGCCGACATAATAATAAAAAGTAATTAATACAATAATAAAAGTCCGGAAATATAATAAGCGCCCTGGAGTATATTCATTTTTTGTTGCTAATTGGGCTTACCCTAATCCACTGCTGTCTTATCCTTTTCTAATGAGAACAAGAAAGTACTGAGTTTAATCCTTGTGGATCTACCAGGTAAGAATTGATTGATCCAGCTGACGCACCCATCTGGCTGCCTTGAAAATACACCATTCAATAAAATTCAGAATACCTAGACATATTTTGAATTAAGAAAATGAATGTATTATTGAAAGGAACTTTTTTTCTTTCCACCTCCTGAAAAAATTAAACATTTGAGTAGCCAACTTTTTAGTACTAACAGTTAAAGGGGTGAATCTTAAAAAGCTAGGCATTAGAAAAAACAAGATAAGGTTTTATTTTATATAATATACAACACCAACTTAACATGTGTTGCCACGCACCACTGCCCAAATCTTAGTAGTCCAGTCTAATAATCATAAAAAATGAATCCTCGTGCAACATTCTGTTGTTATATTAAACCTCGATTTCACTAGCATGGAGATTTTCTGATTAAGGACATCAACCTTGAACGACTTAATACAGATTTTAATGGCCCTCTACCTTCTACAACGAGGAACTGTTATATGTTGATTATCGTCGATAAATTTTCACGTATCCCTTACTTTTATGCACCCGTGCCTGGATACAAGTTTGAAAATGGAAAAAGCTGTTTCACCTAGAAGAGCATTGAATACTAAAGGCCTGGAAATTGCTAGATGGGAAGTCGTTTAAGATGAGGCTTTGCATACCATCATATCCATATTGTGCACAGGGAGTAACGCTGTTCCATATGAAAGGATGTTCGTACTTCACTCTAGTAATTTTGCACGAAAGGGACCAGGTACTGCTATCCCTTCTTGGTTGTTAAACCCCGGGTTGGTCTAATAAAAAGGCTGGTAAGGGATTCCAAATATAAACCACCTGTTAAGGAAGGGCCTCTTCTGGAACTGAATTCAGAATATTTCCATACAAGATTACCTGATGGTAAAGAGACCAAGATATCTACAAGACTTCTGGCTTCTCCTGGTTTTACTAAACCCATTTTTTATTAAGAAACAGCAGATAATATTTGACGACCAAGTTCTGAAGATGATGGGCCAATTCCAGAATTACTACCAGTGGACACCAAATATGGAAATAATGTTCCCCCCATTGAGATTACTCTCAATAACGTGCCTCAGCAAGATCAAGAAAACTTTAGAAGAAGCTCAAAAGTTCGCAGATCTCCCTCATACTTGAAGAACTTGGACACCTAGGAGGGGGCGAATGAGGTAACATTGTGTTAACCTAATTACTTATGGTAACTTCCATGTGATCATAATAACAAATATTCTGTGATATAATGTCGACTACTAAAGTATTATATTATATGCAAGTTGTGATAAATTAATTTTTGTACAGTTTAATAAAGCCTTGTTCAGGTGTAACTTTTGTATATTTTATAACAGTAAGTGAGAAGGGTATAGGTAGGTGCTCCTTTCAAGACCACCCAATCCCCTTTCCTTCAGCCCTTACGACTTTTGTTCGCATTCCTGTGATCTCCACATTCAGTGCGTTCGTCCGCTTGCTAGTCAGACACGCCGTAAAGCCAATCTTTTACTCCTCTAGCCCAAGTGGTCTGAACGTGCTGCAACTTACAGACGAGTCACAATTAAATTACTTCAACACACCCCGTATGTGAGCGAAGCTGCTGAACTGTAGGTAATGTGACGGTAGTGAATGTCTATCTATCTGTGACGGTAGTCTAAATAGACTCATTGAACCAAGTGTTAAACGTAATCTACCATTTTATTACTTCTTATGCCGTTGGTCACAACTCACACTACTAGACAAAAGCAGTATAAAAATAAAAACGTATTGCAACTTCTTTCCTTAGGGGTACTGTGTCCCAGAATACGCCATCTACATTACGTGGCTCAATTAATCCAGGTTTCAACTTAAAAGGCCACTGTTATCTTACTCTTATAAAATCCCCGATTGTTTCAAAAATCAGTAAAGAAACTACCAATGATAAAATGCGCATCTGGTAGGAAAACTGACCATGAAGGACAGTGTTTTGAGGGATATGGAACTTCAGGCTAAATGGGCTCAACCACAATCAAACGACTTTCTGAACTAACGGATGGAACTGATTCGGTTGCGGACAAATAGTACCATGATAAGAAGGACGATTTTGAATTATAAGGGCTGCTGCAGACATTCTATAAGAAATCCGTTCTCGAGTTTAATGTGAGTGAGTACCCAACAACGGATGATTTTCTTAAAAATGTAGACAGTGATTCCGCTTTCTGTATTTCAGTTTTTCGAGCTTGTGATTTACATAGGCAAACATGGGCATTATGATGTCTGTATGACTGTCTTTCACGTCTTAACTTCCCATTGGAGTTGGTTTTTATTTGTACAAGAAATTTGAATCAAAACATATGGTAAACATGTCTTCACTTGGATTTTTCATTTTCATCGTCCTATGGTGGGATTTCTTGATTTGAAGTTTCTGCTATTGTGCACCCAGATATAACAATTGTGTCATGAATAGTCAAGTACAGGGATAGGCGAACTGACATGAATGAATTAATGGTTGGATCAAGAAGTGGAAAAAGGAAACTTATATAAAGAGGTGATATCTACTCTTTATTTGTTGATTTTGTTTTTTGCATACAGTGCTATAATAAATTAATTACATTGTTTTTAATATCAGAAATTAAAACTGTTTTAAATTATTAACATGCCAGGTGGTCTTCTCCTTGTTTCCCCCAAAAACCGTGTTTCTCTCTTAATGAAATTTACAGACTATTGGATGCTCCACAAAGTTGGTAATTATACTATTGTCTCTAAAACGCGCGAAAAATGGGTTATTAAGCGAAAAGTAACTCCTTTTATGGATTTTTTCAAATTCCACTCCATTTTCACGACTCCGTATCTCACACTCTGTTGGGAGAACTTACAAACATGAGTAGTGGATGTTGTAGTAAAAGTTATGGTCTACTAAAAATGATGTAGCAATATTTTCTGTAAATGAACTGGAATAAAAAATTTAAGAAAAACCGGGACAAATTGTGGGTTTATTCCATATGATGAAAAAACTCACAAGGACTAGAAAGTCGAAAAATTGCTTTTTCCATTAAAGGGTTAACCTCGGATTTACATTTCCAGGAGAGTTGGCATTAAACCGATGAAGGAAAATTAAGAAACATGTTCAAAATACGGGAAAGCTAAATGTAACAATCGTGGCAAAACCAGGCCAGAAACTTCAATCCTGACTTAATGTTACGATTCAATGGTGCTAAATTAACTTCAATGTTCATTTTATTATTTTAACGCATCTATTATATGTTTCTTGTAACTGATACATATGAACTTCTTTAAGAGTAAAGTGCAAATTTTACGTCAGCCAGCTATTTAAATTAAATTTATGTAAATACAAACATAACTTTATGTCTCGTCAATATTATATCGCAAGGATTATCTTGCATATACTTGCTTAAATTATAAGATTTGTGCCTTGTAAGCGATCAATTGTTCACTACTTTATAAATCTGCAGGTCTTTGTATGAGATAGATGGGGAAGTTTACTAATTAAGACATTTGAAAGAGGGAGACATTTCTCCAAAATATCTTAGGCAGTAAACATCCCACTCCTTCTCAAACAAGGACCTGATGTGGACATACATAACATGTCCAAATGGGTAATCCCATAGTTATAGTCATCAGTGACTATGCCACAAGGCCCTGACACCCTATGATAGTTTTTTGGTGTATATTGAGATAGCTCTTGTAGAATTTTGTTGAACCAAATAAGGTAGCGCCAAGGACCGTTATTGTAGATAATTATTGGGTGTAGCTCGTTGATTGACTACTATTCATGCACACACCATAGATTGACCTGAACTTGATGGTAAAATTAACCTACCCCGCCAAAGAAGTACTGGGGCATGGTGACTTCCAAACTTAAACGTTACTTTAAATTATTAGCTCATTGTGTTAAAAAAAAACAAAGGACTGTTTCCCCCCTTAAGTATTCATTTGTTATTGTATTCAAAAGTTAGATTTTATGTTTAGGTGTATTTGACAAGGATTGTATATATTCTATAGTATATTTTCCGGATTTCATTCAATGGGGACTTGCAGATTGTAAGTATAACCTTATAAAAATAAGAACATTCAATTATTAATCTAGGAAAAAATATGATAGGTGGACATTTGAAAACTGGGCCTCATGACCTCAGGCATCCTGGCCATGTCACTGTTTTTTTCTTTGACTATTAATTATTAAAACAGAGGGCTTACAGACTTAACTATTAATGAATACTAAATTTTAGTGTGAAGCTCGGAAGATCTTAACTAATTAGTGTAGCATAGGGACCTGTTATTAACTGAATATTCCCTTTTATTCAACAGTGACCTGTTGTCACCTAGAAAATTGTTGACTGTGATTCACTTGTCCCTTTCTGTGATGCCAAATTGCACCTATTTCTGTACTTATTTTTATATTAACTTTTGTCATAACCATAATGGTTTTTAAGCTTTCAATGTCAAATACCTAAAATGTTATACTAATTATATGTGAATTAAGCTTGATAATTTTATTTTGTGGTAGAATGTGCTCGCTGTGACAAATGTCAATGCATTCTCATTGCGATATAACAAAATTTTAGTTTGAAGATTGAGAAGTCTATAGGTTGATAGACTATGGGTATGGCTATTAGTCCTCTGAGTATTTTAAGTAATCTGTTTGTTCATCAAACATTCACTGCCTTGTTATATTCAAAATTGGGCGCATTTTTAATTTCTACCACAATTGCAAGTTTGTTTCCAATCTTTGCCTGTGCAGTGAGATCGTGAATCTAAATTTATGCACAATTGTACTTAACCACCTATATAGTGATTTGTACATGAAGGCTGACAGGTTTAGAAGTTAACCATTAAACCACTGGTTAAACAAACGTACCATTTTGACAGTTGGGCTCATGACGTTCTTAAAGACTTATAACAAACTTACTTTTTTTATACAAATATAAATGCATGTGGTTTAGTTAAATAAGGTTTAATAAAAAATAATCTACGATCTGTTAATTGAAATGAAAACCAGATGTATGGACCATAAACAGAATTCATGAATGAATCACTGCAGTAAGTTAGTGTAACATTTTATCAAATTAGCTGTGAGGGTATTATCAAGACTAAGGGGACTGTGTTTTGGGTCTGATGGTATGGAAAACGTAGGCAAGTGGTCTCAAATCGGTGCTAATTCTCCTTTTTGCCTTTTATCCTTTACAATACCAGATGTGGGGCTCTGGCCTCTCAGAGATGTGATTATCTTTATCAGGTGGAAAATTATGCTCTTCTCCATCAGTATGTAGAGAAGATTTCAAGAGATGGCGATCACCCAGTAGTCTGGGCTGGCTAATAGGACCTTTCCTTTGGTCTAGTCCTCATAAATTCATGTATCTATTTCTAGGTTTTTCAACTAGCACTGTTGCTAATAGCATTTCTAATTATTAATAACTAACAGCAAAAGATAAAATATGCTCATGCCATGATAGGGTCATCCTAATTATGCATTGCACCTCCTGACTATAATCGACTAACTTAACGAAATGACAGGAGGATTGGCCCTCACCCTGCCACCCCTCTCCTAATCCTTCTTGGAAATTCCCCCCCTCCCCTCCATCTATATAACTTAGTTTTTCACTAATTAAAGCCTTATGAATAATATTTTCCTGTACTAGTTGAATTTTATTTTAAGTTAAGACTGCACCGGTAATTCCAATATCAGCGATACATACACCCACAAAATATGGTTTACAATACTTTCCTTTTTGAAATTATTGTTATAAAAATTAATAATCATGAAAGTTAAAATTAACACCAATGAGACTATTGTAAAAATTTCAAAAGATGTGTATCTATCCAAATAAAATAAAGATGTCAGAAGATTCAGAAAAAGATACTTATTTTTCAATTTTCAAACTAATAAAATTTCTTATTAGCATCCAATATCAAATTAGCATAAATAGGACTTAATGCTGAAAAAATTATTAGAGATATAATTTCTCCTTACACTAACATTCCAGCGCTTATGGGTATAGGGTTTCTCGTAACTTGTGGTGTTCATATTCCGGTTATTCAGTTTGATCAGTATTATTTTCAATTTTTTTTTTTTGGCATTGAATCTAAAATTATTGTCCTCACTGTTAATACTATTTGATAATAATTACTTACCCTTGTCATAAACTATTTATAAAATCTTATCTAAGATATTTACATCAACATCCTTTCATTACCTACTCTTAATATTATACAAAAGGTTGCCTTATATTCTACCATTACTTTTAATTTTAACTATTTAAAAAAGTTATTTTATCTAACCTATTTGACTACAACGACTATTAGAAATGAAGTTTAAGCGATAAAAATACTTGGAATTTTGTTCTTTTTAACATGTAATACAAATGAACAGTATAGCAAAGTATACCCATTGAACAATTAGGATGAAAAACACAAAAATTCGAATAAACTATCCCAGGCAGTATTGGGTAATTCTGCAAGCTAATTATATTTGGAATTACTATTATTAAAAGAAGGAGGTTGGTAAATATTTGTGTAAACAAAAACGGCATAACTGAAGTATGGGTAACGAATGTTCAACTCTGGCAAAGCAGGAGGGAAAAACATGTCAGTAGGATTTCCACCCCTTACTAGGCCTCTTCACTGCCTGTGTCATTTCCTTTCGTGGCTATAGATTCTAGTTCTTAGATCATGTTACTCCCACCACAGCAAGGTATCTAGCACTCCCACTGTGCCTCCTAACTTGATACTGAATCTTTGGTTATGATTCATCCTCTATAGCACTGATAGCACTATATAACTTATCAAGTAAATAACTGTTACTTTACTGTTACATTAATTATTTCTAATTATTAATAACTAACAGCAAAAGAAAAAATATACTCATGCCATTGGGACTCGAAAAAGGGTCATCCTGAATATCTAGTCAAGGGCTTTTCCAACTGAGCTCTACCCTTCCTTGAGCGACAACCTCTCTTGATACTGAATCTTTGGTTATGGTTCAACCACCATAGGACTGATAACACTATATAACTTATCAAGTAGACGACTATTGGTATGGTGTAGGTACCACTATTATTTCTAATTATTAATAACTAACAGCAAAAGATAAAATATGCTCATGCCATGATAGGGTCATCCTAATTATGCACTCAGGGGTTTTTCCAACTGAGCTCTACACTTCCTTGAGCGACAACCTCTCCAATATGAATTCTCATTGACCAAAATCTCCTAAAGACTGCATGCACTGTACCCAGTGGACATAAACTCAAACAGCAGGAATACAGTGTGACCCCTAAATTAATTTTCTGATGGCTAGTTTGTCAATGTCAAAGAATAATATGAAATATTAGACAAATTTTAATATATATTATTCTAATATTTATTATTTTTTAATAATATTTTAATTATATATTTTTTCATATAATTTAAAAAAAACTTTATATTTATAACTTTAACGTTATCTCAGGGTTCTGTTAATAATTATATTAGGAAACTTCTGGCAAAAGGAATATTGGTTTTATTTACACACATTGAATATATAAAAATTGATATACAAAAAATAAATACGTACGTAGTCAAAGTATAATATTAAATCTAATTTTACGTAATTATACTGGCCAGTGTTCTTTGTGAATAATCTTCGTGTGGTTCGGATCAGCATACTTGTTCTTCTCTGCTTTGCATGTTCCGTCCGGATTGTCTTACTGGAGCGTCCTTTCTTCGTGCTGAGTGAAAGTGATGGACCACGAGGCGCCAGCGTAGGTCTGCTACCTCCTCTACCCGTTCCTGACGAAAGAATGTGTCCTTTTTGTTCTATGTCGGTCTCTATCTTACATACCGCTGCCTTCTTGACTTTCAACTCGTTATTTTAATGCCAGTTGTTTTGAATATTTATACTTTGCTTAATTTAAGTAGTTTATAAAATAAATGTTTACATCAGTTATGATATTTTTTTTATTATAAATATTAATAATTAATATGACGACAATAAAACGTTCATACTTTCATAGGCATGAACGACGGATCGTTATTACGGTTTCAACGCTTGCTTTTTCCGAGTTTATTTAAACAAACACCATTAAAAATCATCATTTTAAAATATCACAACAATATATATCGGTTTGAATGAAATGAGAAATTTTTGTTGCAGTGTACGTCCTACTATTATGTATAATTATTAATAATTAACAGCCAAACAAATAATATACTGGCAGAATCAGGACTCGAACCTGGATTCAATCCAATATCCAGTAGGTAGAACCTTGCCTCGAGTGATGACCTGCCCAAAACTAGGACCCTTCAATCCCCTACACCAAAACAAATTTCTCATTGAAAAAAAACAATATATTACAATGTTTGTAATATCTGCCTTGGCCTAATTCATATTAGGGAGGTCATCACTCAAAAAAGGATAGCTTAGTTGGAAGAGCCCCCAACTAGGTATTAGGGAGGACCCAAGTACCAATCCCTTTGGGGGTTGTTTGTGGTGATTCGCCGCGCTTCCCCATGAGCGTTTGCGCTCCACATTGTTATAGACGATCCACTTTTCGTCCCCTGTCATCATTCTCTTCAAAAAAGGATCGTTTTCTTCACGTTTCCGCAACGAATAGCAGATGTAAATCCTTTGGGCGAGGTTAGCTTCACTAAGTTGATGGGGAAGTGTCGTGACGACAAAAACCGAACGGACTTTTTGGCCAACCTAGCTCTCAGGAAATTAATTTAGGGGTCACACTGCCCCCTTGCCTGCCTCTGTGTCCATAGGGTTTCTCACTTGTTAATTTCCAAACCTTGAGATCATAGATAAATAATGAGATGAATAATAGAGCTTACATCTTTTCATAATATGAAACCACTTTATTATTTAATTATACTTGTCCATTATATTCAAATAATAGTGTTAATAATGCGATGGTTTTTCAAATAATTCCATTATAGCATCCTTCTTCCTGGCTATTTCCGGGATCATTGGGTACTATTTGTGTTTCTGGATGCTAAATATCTTATAATTCTAAAGGTATATAATTTGTTTCAATTCGAGGTTTAGCCACCCTGATTATTTTCATAGTATGCTGTAAAAATCTCAGCTTTACCTCCGACAAACTCCACGTTCTTGACTGGTTTTTTTTCTTAGTTCGTAAAATGAGAGGTTTTTTTTCACATCTAGTAGTACTTACGATAATTTCAGAATAGTGTAAGCTCTAATAATCATGTGGATTCCTGGCATCCCCCAAGGGTGCAGAACATGGCATAGTCCAAATAAGTCTCCCCAACAAATGTCTTACAAACTTTGATAAAATTAACTATTGAGCTAGATATTTCTTCCTTCCCTTGTTTGAATAGGTTGGTTATGTCCAGAGGTAGAGCAAACGTTTTCCGTGGTATGGAGTACCAATAACTTTACGAAGTACTGCCATATATGTTGGCATGAGTTGAGTTGTAGAGTTACTATAGAATAAATTTAACTGCCCTTGTTATATTCACTGATGTCCAGTCGGTGAGAGCTAGCAAATAATTTTAGTATTTTTTCAAAATGATCCCACTTAGTTTAGGTGGACAACTAATTAAAATTGTCAGAGAAAATTGTGAGGAAAATAAAAAATAATTTGTTACTATTAGCCAAACAAAACATATATTGATAGGGGAAGGATTAAACCTGCTGGGACCTCCTGATATCTGGCCAGACACTTTTTCAACAGAGCCATCTCTAGGAACTTTTAGCCTAATCAATTTACACATAAATAATTTTAACATTTTTTTTTCAGTTCTACTGTAGTTAAGACAAAAAAAAAGGGTAGGAAAATATTGTGATCAAGAAATGAATCAAGAGTAAATTATTTCATGTATTTTACATACAATGTCTTTAAATTATTTACATTCGAACTACCAACTGCTAATAACTTTACATTAAAAAAATTAAGTGAAATTAGACAAAAAACTCGATTAACAGCAGATGTTGTAAAGGAAACTTGGCTATTGAAATAAACCTATAAAAATTACAAAGTAATTAATAAGACAGGTTCGACCAAAAGGACATATCAAATAAATAATTATTGGCTTTGAAAAGTTTATGCATGTCACTGTTTCCAAAAAGAGCAGTTTGTAGCAACATCAGCAGGCTTTTCAGTCTAGTACTTCATCAATCCAATACATACATTAATTAAAATGACAACAAATCAACAACTAGTTACACAGGGCTTGAAATATATTGTGAGTTAATTGTTAGCCATTAGTATATAAATGAGTACAACAATTTGTTGGATAGATTTAATTTTTCCAAGGAGCATTCACAACATTTGCAGTACCTCTTCTAAACTCTGATCACAACCCGGTTTCCTTCTTACTATGTAAAACCAAAAGCATAATTTAAGAGTTTTTTCGATCCATCATATCTAATAACTTAGATTTAATAAAGCCTAACATTGAAACTATGACCAACAGGGCTTTAAACATAATAAAAGTAGAAAGCAACATTACTATTTTGTGGGCTAACCATATGATCGCCTTAGAAGAACTTCCTTATATTATTAAATTTATAATAAAAATGTAAAACTTTATTCGTAAAATAATACAAAATTTCTATGTAAAAAGCTAAAACCTTTATACAAGAAATTAAACTCTATAGTTAAGTCTAGGTTAAATCTGTGGAGGAATAATAATTTGTTCGCCTATGTAAAAAAAGGCCATTAAATACAATAAAAACATCTCAGACAGTATTGTTCTCACCTAAGTTCGATAGTAGACTTATTTACTCCGATGAAGATAAAGCCAGACTGCTCGGTAATCACTTTAAAAATAACCAAAATCAAAACAGTAACCTCAGTACTAAAAATCATCAAGTAAACAATAGAATTATAAGACAATTCATCAATAAAAAGCACCACTTCCCACTTAATAGTTTTTTTTTAAAAAGTCACCTAAAGTTCATCATTACTAAATTAAATAAACAAATAAGGTTTGGGGCCTGATAAAATTTCAAACCAAATGATAAAGGGACCCCCAAATAAAGCAATAGTCTACTTTACATTCAAAATAAACTAAATGCTGGAGTATCAATATTTCTTTCCCCACTGGAAAAAGAGCAAACTTTTTAATCAAACCGAAGCCAAATAAAGTCCACAGCAATCCCAATGATGACTGAATGCATTAGGTAAAGTAGTTTAGTAAATGATTTCTAACAGTAATATTTTACTGTCTAAAGTAAGCTTGTGCCCTACCATTTGGTTAGAATGTTAAATATTGATTATTATAAGGGCAAATCTTATAAGATATGTAAGATAATGTTGACAAAATATAAATTTATATTAAATTACCATTATACTCTCAAGGTAGCGCATAATCTATTGTTTACAAGAAAGCTACAATAGGTCCATTAAAATTATAAAATGAACTTTGGAGTTAATTGAGCAACATTGATTCATAACATTACAGTTTCTAGCTTGGTTTCAAAAGAATTGCTGGATCCAGTTTTCATTATGTTTCTTAACTTTACTTATCAGTTTTACGCCAACTCTCCTGGAAATATAAAACCAAGATGCACCATACACTGACTTCATTCTACATTATGTGTCAAAAAGTTGCTCACTAATTAATAAGAGCTCATTGATGTCTATTAAAGGGGAGCTTTTCACCAGACAGCCACATTAATTCCTCTTTAAGAATTCTAGACATCTTGACCACTCTCAATGCTGCCCATAAATCACAAGCTCTCACCGACTGGACATCAGTGAATAATATAACAAGGATAATATGAGTAAATTTCAATTATGATACAAAGGCAGTTAAAAATATTCCATTGTAACTCTACAACTCTACTCATGCCAACAAATATATATGGCAGTACTTCGTAGAGTTATTGGTACTCCATACCACGGAAAACCTTTGCTCTACCTCTGGAAGTAACCAACACATTCAAAGAAGGGAAGGAAGAGACATCTAGCTCAATAGTTAATTTTATCAAAGTTTGTAAGACAATTGTTTGGGAGACTGATTTGGACTATACCATGTTCAGCAAACCCCCTTGGGGGATGCCAGGAATCCACATGATTATTAGAGCTTACACTATTCTGAAATTATCGTATGTACTACTAGATGTGAAAAAAAACCTCTCATTTTACGAACTAAGAAAAAAAACCAATCAAGAACGTGGAGTTTTTTGGAGTCAAATCTTAAGGTTTTTACGGCATACTGTGAAAGTAATCAGGGTGGCTAAACCTTGAATAATTAAATAACTATCTAGAAAAAAAATGACATGACTAGAAATGAACAGATGGGCTTTCATATGAATCATTCAACTATTTGACAACTGGTTCCTCTTTCTGGCACTATCCACATATTTAAGAAAACATACTAGTATAGTATTTATAGATTTAGGAAACAGCTTTGGACGATGTGTGGGATAAAGCTTTAATATGTAAATTAATCTATTATCAAGTGTCCAGTTACTTAATTAAACTGATTTTTATATGATAGGAAGATCCTTCCGTGTACACGTAAACAAGGCGAGCTCTACTAATACCCTTATGTTTTTGGGGCTGGCACATTATTGGTTATTTCCCCGCATTTATTCAACATCTATATTAATGACTTAAAGTTAAATCTTCGTGGCCATGAGACACAAGCACTCCGAGGTTCGAAAATTCGATGGCAATAGTTAATAAAAAAAAACTTGACAGACCTCTGCTATTGACGTCTGCATTGCTAACCAGGAGTACGGTCTGTACAAGTAACCTCCTTAAAGAGAATAAATTCCTAAGAATAATTACAAATTTAAACCGTCTTCCGCGTACATGATTGATAAACACCGAGATTAATTTTATTTATAACGTAATAAAAGTAAAATAACTTACTCAAACGAAGATTGTAAAAATGGCTACAATAATTTAGTAAAACATGTTGTTTGTTCATAATGTTTCAACTAGTATGAAGATGCGTAAATACATTTACTTTATCCTTAAGGACCAAAAGAAATTAGTATTTTATTTTAAGCTTTTGTTTAGGTTTTCTTACTTACGAATAAGTACATCTTTTAGTTTTACGTGGTAATTTTATTTTAGTCTTAGTTTAGAGACTTTATGTCGTCTGGCAACTATATGTAATGAGTTCATGTAACAAAATAAAATAAAGAGGGGGAAAAAAGAGTTTGTTTTAGGTTTTCATTAAATTTGTTAATAAGCGTTTTTCGGAATGTCAGCATCAACTCTTTGCGCGATATGGAAGGGGATACTAACTGTTCAAGACATTTTGGAGGTAGACGTTTCTTTAAAATGTTTTGCGCAGTTAACATCCCACAAATGAAGACATACACGGTTCGTCGAAACGTTATTCAATAATAAATTTTGCGGAAACCTAATAACTCTCATTCATCAACCTAAGCCGATATCCCATCAAACTAACCTTTTCTATTCATACTTACAAACTGTTTCTGTTATTTACGTCCAACGAATCATTTCCATTCCTTATACTAATGGGGAATTCTGATTTACTGTGGCATGGCTCTGGTGGAATGTAATTGAACCAAGTTAGGTGATGACAAGGTTGCCTAACCCTGCTAATTCCTATGGGTTTAATAGGGTGTCCGGCCTTTGTCCCACAGTCGACCCTGGCGTTACTTTGCTTAGTTAAACTGATCTATATCTATATCTGACCATAGCGATGCCTTAGTACATCAGAATTCCCAATCAGTTATAAGAATGGAACTGGATTTTTGGGCCCTTATTGCAGGCAAGTAGTGGAGGTAGTTCCATAATTGACCACCGTTATTTCACTCTATAGGTTAATCTGAACTTTGTGGTCATACTAGGCTACCTTGCCAAAGAAGTCAATAGTTGATATGATATGATATTGATATTGACTGCACTCAAGCATTCGACTCAGTGTCCCATGGGGCGCTGTCAAATGCTCTGCGACCGGGGATGGGCATGCTCCGGGCGGAGCAACTTTATTTAATTCTGGCTAGCTTCCTGAACAGCAGATGGGTGCGGGTGGGTGATAGCTTCTCTGAAGCTGTGCCACTGACCTGTGGAGGTACCCCAAGGAGCCGTTTTATCCTCAGTACTTTTCAACGTGTACACGTCTGAAATTGTAGGAGCCTGATATAAAAACACAACAGTTACTGCTTTCGCTGATGATATAGTGGTGTACAGTAGCAACATGACCACCAAGGTAGCTCTTAGACAGGCTGAAGTAGCCTTTAACCAGATCACTGAGAGATTGGGGAGACTTAATATCTCTGAAAACGCGGGTAAGACTGACTGCGTAATTTTCTCTTTCCAAAAGGGAAAAAGTCCTCTGCCTACTAGTTACACAGTAGGAACACAGCAAAACTCACTAGCCAACAACCTAGTATATTTGGGCATTAAAATGGACAGGCAACTCCGTTTTAGTAACCATTTTGCGAGGAAGTTGAAGTAAACTCACACGAAGTCTTACCGCTTATGCATTTCTTGACTTCCCCCAATCTATCACTGCGCCTAAAGCTCATGATATATAAGAGTGTACTCAGGCCTGCTCTGCTGTATGGTGCACTACTTTTTCGTTATCTGACGTATATGACAGCTCGGCGACTTCAACGATTCCAAAACGGTGTACTGATGAAAGTGGTCAGACACTTCATTCGAGCAACAGTGAGCTTCACGAGATCTTTGATCTGCCTATGGTAGATGAATTCATTCAACGTAGACATATCAAATTTTTTGACTCACTAAAGTACTTGACAAACCCGGTGTTTAACACGATAACCCATGCTCCATTCCACTGTGGGTATCTGCGCTTCTTCAAGTAGCTTACTCGGTCCTACTTGAGTGGAATCTCATGTACTGTTTTTCCTGTGACCCCCAATCTCTCCCCTTCCTTAAAGAAAATGTTCGTATATTCTCTCTTGAGCTCCCCTCTCCAATCCTCCGCTCGCCTAATCACCCCTACTCGCGCCCTACCGTCTCTCCCTACGTCCCTCCCTTGTCTCAGACACCTATATGTTTTCTTACCTAAGCGAATGTCACATTGCCCCTCCCTGTTCCTAACCTTCGCTCCCACTTTCCCTAACAGATCACATCCTATGATCCATATTGCCGGGGCATCTTTTCCACCACATGGACCTACAATTTCTCCTCGCTACGATCCCATCTCTCTAACCCTATTATTGCTTCCCCTTCGACCCAGCAGGGGCCCCCCAGGGTGACCAAGCTACAAGAACGTACCTGTATTTGAGGCATCCTCCCTCCTCCACACATGCTCTCTAGTGTCTCCCGAATCATTATTGTATTGGTACTCCCGGTATCCACTAAGCACTGCACTCCACTCACCACTCTAATTATAGGCAGACCACTATGTGCGCCTTTTACACAATTATTTATTAACGTGCGGTCACCTCTCTGCTGCCACTCTTCTCAGATCTTGCGTTCTCCCCTCTCCTCCGTCGCCTTTCGTCGACCGCTCCTCCGGGCACTGCCGCTTCCACAGCCCACTCCACTTCCTGGTTCTTCCCTTTCATTGTCCGTTTCGGAGGTTTCTGAAGTCTCTGTAGCCTCCGACTTTTGTCTTTCCCTCCTCCACACTCTCTGAGCATTTATTTCCAATGGTTCAGGCCGGTTCACGTTTCTGCATCGGCTCATATATGGGCACTGTCTTGCTGCGTGTCCCTCCGTGCCACACTTGAAGCACCTAGTGCGTGGGCACTTTGCTACCGGGTGTCCTGTCTTCCCACACTCATAACACTTCCTATCTTCCCTCCTCCTGGGGCGTCCCGTGTTTCCTCGGCTCCTTTCTCCCACTGCTGCTCTCTCCCGTGATGATTATATTGAGCCAGCAGTGTTTGTTGGTGATTTTTCGTCTCCCGGAACATTTTAAAAATGCCCTCTTCCGGGGTCCACCTTCCCCCGCCGAATGCTTTCTTCAGCCGTTCTTTCACTATGGTCCATGAGGTCTCCTTGTCAGCCTGGATCATGTTCAGGATACTCCGCTTAACTCTGCACACCAGAGCTGCTCTCAGTGAATCGGTATCTCCTTCAGTTATTAAGTCCTCCGTCCGTTTTCCCTCTATCCGCATCATCAGCTGGTCACCCCCTTAAAGAAGTGATTCATTTCCCCTGTCTCGTCTGCAAATCTCTCCAGATCTGAAATGGACTTCCTCATATCTTGAGCTATGATCGCCTGAATCTTCGTCCACGCTAATGTAGTTGCATGAGCCGCTGCCATGGTCGTTTGAGGCAACTGCGGTATATCTGCCGCTCCACTCAGCACCACTGGTTGTAACACTCCCCAGAGGGTGTTCAGCATAACACATGCCAGAGCATGTTCTCATAAAAAAAATGTACACAGAGAGGAGACGATAAAGAAAAAAAAACTAGAGAGAAAGAAAAAAAATACGCCGCCGTATGAGGTTCCCGGCTTTTGGCACCAGTTAATCGCTGGTGGTTAAGATAGATAAAAAAAATAATAAGGAAAGAGGGAAACGCAACGACACACTCGGACTCCAGTAAAAGACTGCTTTATTGTTGATGATAATCCGACATACATAGGATCATGGATTGTTTACGTCCTATGATCCCATTAATATGCGACATAGTCATGCCTCTGGCTTTAACTTACATATATACACCTGAATCAGTTGTAGATCTTTTAATTTTCCTATTATAATTATAATAAATATAATATAAACAATTATAATACCTTAATTTTCAGTTTAGTTTCTGGAGACGTAAGAGGAAATTTCAAGTGTCTATTCCAAAAAGTTGAGAGGTCCATAAAAAAATGCGGATCCTTTGCTTTTTTGTTATGCACAGGAACTTTTTTCAATGAAGATGGAGACATCTCTGAATGGGAATATTTCAAAAGCAATCCAGACAAAAGTAAATATATCATCTAGTAATTATTTATTGAAAATAAATTGTTTGCAAGTCTTATTTATTATTCAAGTTGTTTTTCCTTTATAATATTGAATAATAAATAGTAAAGTCTGGGTTGGCTGAGACCATGATCCTCTTTAATAAATATTGCAAATTTCTGAGAATATTGTGCATTAATATTTGGCACAAGTAGAGGTGAGGAAAGACAATTCATGGATGGAGTTCCTGTTGTTGCTGACATGATAAAGGACTTTTGTCGAGGTATTGTAGTTACTGAGCTACAACAGGAACAAACAATGCATCACCTGAAGGGAGGGTCTTTTAAAGCGGAGATAAAAAAAAGTGGAGCAGTGGGGGTTAACTTATGCTCCATTTTTCTGGGCCACTTGTATAGTCTAATGCAGGAATTGAGAACCTTCCCATACCCTAGAGCTGTCTAGAATAGCTGCAACATAAGACTACATTCAGGATAACTTTGATTTGATACACTTCAAAAAAATATTTTGTAAAACTTTAATTACTATGCAATAATGAAAACAATTAAAATATCAAATAGACATTAAATAAATTGACAATTAATTAGTTGATAATAAAATAAAACAACTTATACTTCAAATGATCATTTGTTACAGTTCCAATTCAGGTATATATTTTGGGACCTAATACTCAAGAAGAAATAAACTTTTATAGTTCTACTACAAAATGTTCAAGCATAAATGATAAAATAACATTTGTGGGTGAGTATGCATGTCATTTTTTTAGTATCTTGAGCATGACACTTTCAGTAATTAGGTGATATTGATTTTTTTTTTTTATCATTTGTTAATTTTTCATTCAACCAACCATTAATGTGTCAGCCATTTGTGGACCTACAGAACTTTTACTACATAATACTACTGCGGTTTTACAACACTTCAGGGGACTAATGTCCTTAAATATCTACTTCTTACAGTTGTGTATGTTTAGCAGGGTCCCTCCCTCCAATCATGAATTCCCAGAAGATTTCTTGTGACATCTTGCTATCTTAGCTTGCTCCTTCTTGTTCACCACACTCCAGGAATTTCTTCAATCAAAATGAATTTAGGGAGGTTTGTGTCCTTTGACCTTTCCAGGTGTCCAGCCTTTATATACTTTAAATAAAATAAATAATCAGTAGTGGAAAAATGATTTAATTACTGGCCACTTTAATTTCTCTTTAAGAATTCTAGACATCTTGACCACTCTCACTGCTGCCCATAAATCACAAGCTCTCACCGACTGGACATCAGTGAATATAACAAGGCCAGTTAAATTTATTCCATAGTAACTCTGCAACTCTACTTATGCCAACAAATATGGCAGTACTTCGTAGAGTTATTGGTACTCCATACCACAGAAAACCTTTGCTTTACCTCTGGACGTAACCAACACATTCAAACAAGGGAAGGAAGAAATATCTAGCTCAATAGTAAATTTTATCAAAGTTTGTAAGACATTTGTTGGGGAGACTTATTTGGACTATGCCATGTTCTGCACCCTTGGGGGATGCCAGGAATCCACATGATTATTAGAGCTTACACTATTCTGAAATTATCCGTATGTACTACTGGATTTACGAAAAACCTCTCATTTTACTAATTAAGAAAAAAAACCAATCAAGAACGTGGAGTTCGTCGGAGATAAAGCTGAGATTTTTACAGCATACTGTGAAAATAATCAGGGTGGCTAAACCTTGAATTGAAACAAATTATATACCTTTAGAATTATAAGATATTTAGCATCCAGACACACATATAGTACCCAACGATCCCCCCGGAAATTAACCAGGAAGAAGGATGCTATAATAGAATTATTTGAAAAACCATCGCATTATTAACACTATTATTTGAGTATAATGGACAAGTATAATTAAATAATAAAGTGGTTTCATATTGTGAAAAGATGTAAGCTCTATTATTCATCTCATTATTTATCTATGATCTCAAGGTTTGGAAATTAACAAGTAAGAAACTGCATTAGGTGATGTCCTTCACGCCATCTGGTGAATGATATACAGCTACTGATTCTACTCTTCATGAGCAGATGTTTCTTTATCATCCTAAGAGCTTTCATGGAGTTGCTATTCCTGAAATGATTGAAAAGTATTGTAAATAATTAACAGCCAAAGAATAGGTTTACTTCCAGAAACAGGACTCACACATGGGTCTTTCTTAACATCTAGTCAGGAATTCTAAGTTACTCTGCCTCAAGTGATGACTTTCCCTTTCCCAACATCAATACTCTTTGGCCAAACTCTTGTAAAGACGGTACACACTTTACCCTATAGACACAGAGGCAGGCAAGGGGGCAGTGTGAACTCTAAATTAATTTCCTGAGAGCTAGGTTGGCCAAAAAGTCCGTTAGGTTTTTGTCGTCACGACACTTCAAGCAGTCTAATATGTAGCTTACTTCAGTCCGTCCCTTGCGAGTGCGCTCTCGTCAGATACTAGACACTTCAATGTAGTTTGACGCGAAATTCCGACCTGATTGTATTTTGTGTGTTTAGGATCATCCTGAAAATGGAAAACCAAAACGAACATTATCGACACCTCATGCTTTTTTTATTTTAAAAAAGGCAAGAAAGCAGTGGAAACTTGCAGGAAGATATGCGATGTATACGGAGAGGATGCTGTTACAGAATGTGTTAAAACTTTAATAATACCCCTCTATAAAAGAATTTATCTCAACAGTAATGCATCAGGATATACCTGAAGCTTTAAAAGTGTTACCCCTAACCGATAGTACAGTAAAGCGTCAAATTGAAAAGATTGCAGTTAATGTTGAGACCAATCTGAGTCAACAATTAAAAACTTGTAAAGTAAAGAATGGTGCCTTTTATTTGGCAAATATTTTCAAGAGATTTAGTGAAATCCATATGAAACTTCAAGGAACTAATGAAACCCCCCATATGAATTGCCAAAATTTGTGACATTATTTATTGTCAAACTTGGTCATCTTTGTTATGAGCTATTGAAGAGAAAATTTCATCAGTTTCCCAAATTATTGTCTATGAAAGATTATGTTGAGTTAGGACCTGACATATAGAAAAAGCCGGGAGACCTATGGTTCTTTGTGTAAGCCTCTGGTATAAGCTTACATCTGTGTAAGTATAGTGGTTAAACAGTTATATTTATAATAGACATGCACATTGGGGATCAAGTATAGTGTTGGTTAGTGAGGTGCTAATTAATCTGACCTAGTTTACCTTTTTTCAGCGATTGGTGAAATAATGTGAATGAAGTTAATGATAAGACAGGTTTGTACCAGCTGTTACCATCTTGCCTCAAGTGCAGAGGTGTGGCCGGATCTTCAGTGATCTTTCCTTCCCTCCCGGTGGTCTGGGTTCATTTTGACATAGCCTTTTATGTGAGGTGATTTCTGGCTGTTGATAGGTATACCCTGTGACGAGGTTATGCGAGGATGCAATCGATTATTAATTGAAGGAAATACAGGCGCACTCTGTCAGGTGTCCTGACCTATATTGTAGGGCCACCGAAGTGGGGGACAGCTGATAAGGGCCTGGAAAACCATGATGAACTTGACATAGCCACATTAAACAGATGATTTAACCCCCTGGAAAAAATGAAAGATTCAGTAGCCATCTTAACTAACTTAAATTGGTTGTAGAAAAACAATATGAAGATATTATGACTCGAAGGTGTATAACTAGCTGTAAACTCCTTTTCCTGCAAATATTTAGGAGGTTGACACAACTTGCCAAGAAAAACTGTTATAACTTAGATATGAAGAAGAAGTAATTAGATAAGAGCGATAAAAAAAACTTTATTCACTATTTGATTTACAAATCAGCTTGATATTAAATTGTTATTACATGTTACGGTATCCTTTCCATGTTATTGGCTATAACATAATGATATAATATGTATATGTATATATATATTGTTATGATATTTTAATGTTATGATTTTTAATTGTGTTTTTGAAATAAACTCGGAATTAGCGAGCGTTGAAGAACGTAATAACAATCCGTGGTTCATGCCTATGAAAGTATGAACGTTGTTATTGCCGTTATATTAACTATTAATAGTTATAACAATAATATAAATAATGTCAATAATTTAATATAAATATTTTATTTTATAAACTACATAAATTAAGCAAAGTATAAATATCCGAACAACCAAAGAGGCCAATAGATCAAGATGGCAACGAAAGGTCACTGGCGTCTGACCCGGCATGAGAGCAGGACTCACTCTTGATCTTGGAACCGGCAGAAGTAAGGCAGCACGAGGAGGGACCCACGCTACGGCCTCGTAGTGCACGAGGAGGTTAGCCCTTTTCACTTTCATCCGGTGCGCATAGAACAAAGGACGGTCAAGTAAGACGATTCGGATCATGCGATGCAGCTTAGAGGAAGACAATCCGAATCACGCAATAGAAGACGACCATCGAAGGATAGCAACACAAAGAAACACTGGCCAGTATAAATACGTAAATTTAGTTTTAACAGTATTATTTATTACGTACGTATTTTATTTTTATATCAATTTTTAAATCAATGTGTGTAAATAAACCATTATTCCTTTTGCCAGAAGTTTCCTAAATTTTATTAACAGAACCTTGAGATAACGTATAAGTTAAATACAAAGTTATAAATTATATGAAAAAATATATAATTAAAATATATATAAATAATAAATATTAGAATAATATATATGTGTGTGGTCATTTTTGTGTAGTGAGGGTAGTTATTGATGATACGCATAGGTTTTGGGTTCATTCTATTTTACTATAGTTGGTTTTGCTAGTGGAGCTACACATCGAATCATAGGTTATGAGTGAAAGGAGGATGGAAGGTGGTGTGAGGAGTGGGCCTGTTGATTATAAACTTGTATTTATTGTTTATGGTAACTTACGACAGGTTTTTGCTTCTTGGCTGATCAAGTTAGTAAAACTTCCTCAGGCATATAAGAAAGCTGGTCGTCACAAAAAAAAAGTGGAGAGGATAAAAGTGCAGCAATGTAGTTAAATGGCTTTTGCAAGTTTTCATGATAGTCAAAAAAATGGGAGAGAGAGAAGTTAAATTCTTGAATTGTTGGAAGTTGTAAGTCATTGAGCATAATAATTATTTTTGTGTAGCGAGGGTAGTTATTTCTGATACGGATCCCTAGGTTTTGGGTTATTTTAAGTTTACTATAGTTGGGTTTGCAAGTGGAACTCCATACTGGTAAAACATAGGTAATGAGTGAAGGATGACTGATTTGTGGAGTATAAGTTTGTTTTTGGGATTTTTTGTTAAAATACAGGAACATTTTGCATAAGATTCCCCCCCCCCCTCTTAGATAGAGTAAATATGATTTTGATTATGGTGAATTTAAAAATATACGGTTAAATGAAAAAATGATTGCATATCCAAATGTGTGTAAAATGGTATTCAGTTTATTGATTTAAAGAAATCATTGCTGTTTTTCGGTTCTATACTGAGTTAAATTGGCTCTATCTTTCTTACTGCAACCTTTATTTCCTAGCTTCTTTCCTCTACCAAGTTATATGTCCTTTATCTATTACTGAACTCCTTCAACTCAAATCATCTATCCAATAGTCCATGGCCTTCGGCCTGTGCATTCTAGTGGACCCCACTGAAGCATTTCTGACAGATCTTTCTTTATTACATTATGCTTTTGGGAGAACATTCCTCCAATAATCTGGCACACCATCCTTCAGGTCCTCTGCTTCCTATATCTATTCATATATGCTGTTTTGGCTCTTGTCATTTGTAACTTCTTTCTTAACTTTTATAAATTTCCTTTATGATTAATAAAGTTATCTCATATTATGCATCACATTATGATATAAATAAAATAAGCATATTTATATATATAGACAATAATTTTTTTTTTATTCTAGGTCAAAGTGGGATATTTACTACTTGCGAAGGTGTTAAAGTTGGATACGTAAGCGGAATAGAATCATCAAATAAAACCCCAGATGTTAAAAGTTTGCTTTCAAAAGGCATAGTTGATATACTTTATACATCTCAGTGGCCTTCTGGGATAACAAGCAATGGAAAGACTGATTTTAAACCTAAACTATCTTCTCCCTTAATCAGAAAACTTATTAAAATGCTTAAGCCACGGTACTGTTTTTCAGGCTGGGAAAATCATTTCTTCGAAAGAATCCCATTGTGTCATGCTGATGAGGATGGTAATATTGAATTGTTAACAAGGTTTATCGGATTAGCATATGTTGCCAATCCTAAAGAAAAGTGGCTTTACGCTGTAAACATGGACATAGAAAGAAAGATCTCAGCATCAGATGCTAATCTTATGAATACTTATCTTCAATTCCAGCCTTATGAAGAACAACTTGAATCTCCTGGGCCCTCTACAAGTAAGCATACACCAATACAATACAGGTGGTCAAGGCAATTCAAAGGAAATAAAACTAAAAGTACTTCAAAGCGTTTTCAAAACAAATTGAGGTGCTGGTTTTGTTTATCAAATGCAGACCAGGAATTTCATCTGATCATAAAGATGGGATATAAAGTAGTCTTGTCATTAGCAAAAGGTGGTCTTGTAAGAGATCACTTATGTTTAACCCCTATTGACCACGTGGCATCTATATCTCAAATTAGTGAAGAAATTAAATTGGAATTAAACCAATATAAAAACTCACTTAAGCAATATTATTTGAGTCAAAAACATAAGACTGTGGTTTTCTATGAGAGGTTTTATAAAACTCTTCATGCTCAAGTGAATTGTATTCCCGTAGAAGAAGCCTTATCTTCTAACATCAAAGCTTCTTTTTTGGTAAGTATTTTCTTGATACAGAGTTTATATGAAAATAAAAAATAAATTTTTCTGACAATGATAATAATAGCGTAATGCAGTTTAAAATTATAATACAGTTATTCCTGAACATTTATTATCATATGGTCAATCAGGGGATTGATTAGTTCCTTAAAACAGAAATTTGTGTTAAATTCATGCCTAAGAATAGTAAACTCTTTATGCAATTACGAATTTGCAAAACAAATTAATGATATTAATATATTTAAGTGTTATTAATTAAAAAAATATTAAAAGAAGTAATGAGGATGATAATAAGATATGATAATAATGAAATTTGAGGATATCCCCCAAGTATGTTCTCTGGTTTTGCAAGGTCAAAGGTGCCTTGCATGTCAAAGAAGAGCCTTGAGCAGTAATCATATGCTTTTCCTCCTGATATGCAGGAATATGTGCAGCAGACTGCACCCGTTTCTCCATTATTATTAGTGGCAAACACTTAGGCAAATTGGTTACAAGGCCTTGGCTATGGTGTACTATATTATAGGCTTAAACTTCAGATTAAGATTGGAAAGAGATCATTGTGATTAAAAACTGAACAGAAAATAGGTGTTGCCACCAACCGTGCTGTAAACGCCCAATAATAATAACTTCCAGGATTAATTTATGTAAAAAAATTATTTTTTCAATGTTAAATGTATTTATTTTATCTTTTGTTGATGTTGTAGGAGAGAGCTTCAGAAATTGGAATAAAACTGAGTTCCTATACACCCCAGACCAATATTCTTAAACATACATCGAAAGATACTCAGTATTTTTATGTAGAACTTCCCGATGGCGAAGAGTTGTTTTTTGAGATTTCTCCGCAGTCAGACTTTCCATTAGACTTTGCGAGGTCAATATTCAATTTTTTTTTTTTAACTTAGGCATATAATCTTATCGTTCTTAGCGCAAATTTGTTATGAGGCAATGGCTACAGGATTTTTATTTTTATTGGGGTTTTGCCTTCAAATACTCCCATTGAGGTCATGAAGGTGAAGGAAAAAGTGCTGGACAGCGAATTAGGTAACAATTGACATTCCTTAAGAGCCAGATGGGATTGATCTATTGAAAGATTGTCAGGGTGCCATGTCAACACAAGGCGATTGATGCCGCTGCTAAGGACAATAAAAGAGAAGCCATTGTAATCTATCGCAGTGAAATGAAAATCAGAACTTATGGTAATGTTGGGACATGTTCACAAAATAGAAGTAGGAGTGAGTATCATAAGAGATTAATAACATCAATGAGAGAAATTTTCCTTCTCCTTGTAAATAATCTTATTAAAATAAATTTTGGTATTAAAGAACAGATACCATTACTGTTCTAAGAGGAGTACATCAAGAAAGATCATTGTCATTTAGTTATAATTTATGTATAATTTGCATGAAAAATAAGAGCCAATAATTTTAACAGGGTTTGCTGGTAATCAATATGTGACAGCTTGTAATGAGAAGGTATGTTAATAAATAGTATGTGGTGTCAAAACAACCATGAGGGAAATTGGCTTAGATATCAATCCCAGGAAGAGCAGTGATATAACTGTGATAAATAGCTCCTTTAAGGCTTCAGGCTGTCCTTCTAGAATAAAGATGGCAAAGAATCAGTGGGAGAAGAAACTATTAAGTATTTGGGATGTACTTCGCATGAAGAGAACTGCCAATAAATGAAGATGAATCACATTAACTAAACAAAAATATGATTAAGCTAGACACCTAACACATGATAATGTCTAATAAAAATCTGAACATAGACTGGACTTATCATCAAAGATACCCAGCGTCAGGCAGCTTCTTTTAGAAAAATTTTTCAACCAATAGATGAAATGTTAGTGGTAAGGAATTTGAGCGAACCATCTTAAAGATTATCCTAAAGTCAAAAAATGGCCAGTAGAAAAGAAAATTCTGACTGGATTACATCAGACAAACACTCGAAAGTATGATGTGAACCCTACTTCAAGGCATCTCTGGAGTCGGTAGCAATGTAGGCTGTTGATAAAAATGTACCTTGTTGGATTATTGTCACTAAAAGTTGCTGAAAACCTGAACACCAGTCCACATGATGGGTAATTGTCCCCACCACATGAATCTTATTGCTCGAAGCCATCACTAGGTGAAGTATGGCATTATAGATATGTTAAAGGAAAGGAGCTAGTAATGCGATGACGAGTTCCACAGTGTCAATACAGAAGAGACAGTTAGATAAGCCGACGTCTTGCCATTAAAAGTAATACCAAAGAGACTAGTTGTTGACCCAACTGTGTGCTTCGAGAGCAATTACCTCCATTAGGCATTATATGGTAATTTAGATAAGAAAATGAATCCCCTTCTATCAAGAAAATTTCAGAGAAGAGTTCGAGGAATTTTTTTTTTATTAATTTTGTTTGTTTTTGTTGTTTTGTGGCTAGTTAGTTAAAATCTTAATCGTTTATTCTGTTTCAGAGAGGCATTAATAAAAAAATCTATTTTTGACAAGCCTGAAAGAGCATCCTGGAAAAATTGTATTGTGGAACTTCATGAAGAAAAAGCCATTGTTAAAGAGCTTCGCAGAGATTTACAATTTCTAATTTCTAAATATTAGTGATAAGTTATTATTGTTGACAAATTATAAAACTCTACATTTAGGTGTAATTACCACGCAGAATCTTAAAATGTTGTAAATATTGTATATTTATAAACTTAGGTAAAATATAATATTTATCTATAAAAATTTCTATTTATTTTTATTTGACATTTAGAAATTTGAATGTTTCACACTGGCAAGCAAGGAAGGTTCCTTCCTTATACAGGTGTATAATATAGTATAATTGTATAAGGCATGGGATTTCCTTGTTTCTGATTGGCTACTAGTACTACTTCCTGTGCTTTTTCTCCCGCTCTCCATAACCTTTATAACCATAACCCACTCTCCGTTCTCCTTTAACGTTTGAATGGAAGCAGGCCTGTTTTTGAGTTAGACCTACTTTTTAGTTTGGATAGCCCCCAGCAGGTTATTATAGCTGTTTTTATACTGCCTGCCCCTTTCCTTTCTTCCCTATTCTTCATTTCCTTCTAAAAGCTGCATGACAGCCCTTTGCCTATCTTTACCAGATTCATAAATATTGCTTTTATCCATTAGCTCCTCATATCTATACCTACAAAGAAACTCATACTTTATTTTTTTTTACCATTTTTATGGAGTAATGTCTCAAGATAAGATAAGAATGTGGAAGAAAAAACACTCTGATTTTGGGTTGTTTATTTGATCTTATGCTTTTGTAACTTAAATGAATTATTCTGAAGTACTTTTTAAATGTTATTGTAGCATTGCAAACAATTCAAACTCTTAAGCTCCACTACAAAAATTAGATTCCTGAAAGTTTTGTCACAATTACCTATTAGAATAATGCATTGTTTCTCTGGGTACCTGTTCATGCTGGAGTCAAAGTTTAAAACTTAAATTATCATACTTGTATGGCATGTGAGATACACGCCAGGACACGCCCGTTTTTTCATAAGAAAATATAAAAAAAAAAATTACTCTAATTTATTGTTGGCAATGTGTAATTAAAAGTTTCAGAAATACTGATGAAAAATATATACTGAATTCAAATAAAAAATGTAGGATAAGAAAGATAATCGATTCAAATGATCCAAATATAACAAATTATAAATAAAATATAAATTTGTATTCTATTATATTTTTAATCATAAACACATAATCCACTTTCAGTGTCCTCACTTAAAGAATAGATGAAACTAGCCAATAAAGTATTCTCTTCAAAGCCAAGCCATCTAGGGTCTATTTTTTTTCTCACTTTGTTGTGCCATTGAGGTGGTAGTTTGATAAAAAACATTGCCTGTTTTGATCACTAACTCAATCACAAATTATTGTTTGTTGGATGGAGGTGTTCCAAACTTTTTCTCAGCCTCACAATTGATTTTAACAAATCACTTTTATTTTAGAATTGGACAGACAGGGTATTCTCTTTGGGCCCTTGATTATATCAAACTGAATTTTAAAAAAACTAGATAGTTAAGTAAAATTCCTAGGAAAAAAAACAAACCAAAAATGTAGCTTTCCTAACTAGAACAGAGTTTGTCTTGGTCTAAAACCATCTGCATTCCAAATAACGATTCTTAGTTTGAGAAAAAGGTTCTTAGGGCTAATCATTTGAGGTTGAAGTATGTGGCTTAAGAGATTTTTGAAAAATTATGTAATTTTTGGTATAAACAGTTTGAGTATACTAAAAAATAATTGAAAAAGATCGTTTCAGTTGTCAACTGTGGTGTCACCATGGTTGCTGGGCTGTGTAACCAGATGTGCTGTTTGCCTGACATCTCTAGGCAGTCTGTTGAAGCAAGCATTAGTCGGTGGCTCAGGGGCAACAGCATTAGTTGTTCGGTCCAGGACATCCCTCTGAAATTTTAATTTAGGGTAACCTATAAAATTAGCAGTATGTGGCCCACCAGAATTGACACATATTTGTACCTCACTACATGCAGTAAATAACACTGCTTTTAGTAAATTAAATACATACAAAACAAAGGAAGTTAAATTTTTTGGCACTTTTGAGTTGTTTTTTTCCTTTTTAAAGCTGATTTCTCAAAAAACTCTTTTTTCCCCCATTTATTTTATTTTACATTACATAGACATATTAAATATAGTTGCCAGACGCCATATCACCTTTAAACTAAAAGTATAATAGAATTAATACATTAATAACTAAAGTATACACTTATTTATATGTAGGAAAACAGAAAGAAAAAAAACCTACAACTAATTTAATTTTTCATATAATAGATGTTTATTGGGTAATTAAATGTATTTTTTTTTAATTCATCCACCCTTTAAAAATTAATCACATAAAACCCTGATCCTTTAATGTTTTGAGGTGTGTATATATTGTACTGATTTTTACTTTTTAGCACTTTCTAATTTGAACTAAAATGAGGCTTGGGAATAATAACAAAAATATATCTTTGACCAAAAGTAATTTATTTAATAATTTATATCTTAAAATCTCAGGTGGGTTCCTTCCAATTGAAAAATTGAATTGGTGATGTTATATAAATAAATAATTACAGCATTGTTTTCGTTACATGTCTTCTTGCTTTGGTACCTTGTTGATTAAATAATTCATTTTCGGTGACTCACTTGACTTATTAAATGCTGTATCTTTCTATATTGTAACTCCCATTTATTTATTTTATCAATGATTTTGGCTGACTCTTTCAATGACTACTTAGCATAGCAGAAGGGCGAACATGCTCTCGCTGCAGCCCTATTACTAACAAAAAGGTAACTATGAGTGAAAAAACCATTAAGTGTTTATAATATGAGTATTTTCAGTGCTATATCTATATGCTTTAACAGGATCTACTCAAATTCAAAATAATGTTCACTTCTACTGCAGATTAGACATTTTTAAATCATTTCAGCATACCTATAGATTGGTAAATGCTGTACATTCGATCAATGGTACAAAGAAAAAGTATTTTTTTTACTTTCTCTAACATTTTTGTAAAACTTTATTTTCCTTTTTTTTTTTTTTTGTAAATTTTAGTATTTAAGATCGCAGTGCATGCTGCTTTGAAAGTGTTTATCCATAACAAACTTATGTTTTAACTGTTGATATACTTGAAAATTTTGCTTTTCCTTTGGGCTATTGAAGTAAGTAAGAACCTAAACAAGGTTCTCTGTGAATGGCTAAACTCTCGTAACGACTGTAAGCACCCTACAACTTTGGGCACACAAGCTAATAGCGGAGACACGTGTGTATGTATGTACTCCTTAATTTAAGTTACCGAGAGATAGTTTATCTATGTCACAGCATTAAATGAAAATATATATCGCTTTCATGTTATCAATTTTTGTTGTGTTATAGAATCCATTCATATCGTACTAGTTTGGTTGGTAGAGCACCCACTAGGAGGGTGAGGGGGAGGACCAGTATATTTTTTCTTTGGCTATTATTCATTAATAATAGTCATCTATACCGCAACAATAATTGACAATATATATTAGTCATATACATAATTGATGATTATAATTTGACAATAATTATTGATTTTAAAAAACTTGGGCCGGGGGTAATGAAAAAAAAAAACATCGATAGGGTTGATGTAGGTACGGAAAGTTAATTACAAAATAAATTAAAGAGTAGAGGACTCAGTACAGCTCCTTGAGGAACGGTTTAGGTTTAAGATCATTGATGCTGACAGGTAACTTTGTCTTAAGATTTCTACTCATAAGTAACTGTGAAGGAATTTCCGTAATTCAGGAGGTAAAGATTAAAATGCTGATCATTATTGAAACCTTTCTTAGGCATGTCTTTAACAACACCAACAGTTTTTCCTACAAGCTCATTGCTCTGAGGATAATTGTGGTTGGTTGCAATTATTTCAAAATAACTGTCTCACGATAATTTTGGATAACCCTCCTGCCAGTCGTTTCAGGTAACCCTAAAGTTTGAGCCGCGTAACGTTGTCTTCATCTTTCATCTTCCTCAAGAGCTACTTGTTTGCCAGTAACAACCGACTACTGTTAGACACGATTTTAAAAGAATCACAAACGCAAATGCGAGAAAATTTATGTAATGAAGATGAAAGGCTTATGTTGATGTTTAGTTACATCAGCAATAGAGAATTAAATGAATAAAGCTTTAAACTTTGAAAGAATCTAATCTAATTAACACGAATCTCTCTCTGATTTCTTATCAATTGTTTTTGCAAATAATAAATGTAGGTACAATCTAATTCAAATAAAACAAAAATATATTAAAATTTCAAAGTGCAGCACTTTTTTGTGGAGCAGTGTAAATTAAAATAACTTATATTTTCATATAATGCTAATAGCACAGGAAAATAGCCCTTAAAACTTGAATTAAGGAGTCGCATGTCTCTGCTGTAAGCCTCCATAGTGGGGCGCTTAGTTATTGTTGCAAAGAGAATTATTATTGGGGAGACCCTAATGTGTGCAGAACTACCTCCAGTATATTTTTTCTTTGGATATTAATAGTGGGATTTATACAACAAAAATTGACAATTCACTAAAACTATTAGTTTTAATTAAATATGAAAAAGCACAAGGTTTTTCGATTTCGAAGAAATAACCAACCAACTCTGAAATGAGAGTATTTATATACATAGGTATTCAAACCAGATTTTCCAGCTCCTGACATATGCCTATAATATTGACATTGTGGAAAGATCCTATCATGCCATAAAAAAAGCATTTATGGTCCTTCAGACTCTAGAAATGAGATTGAACCTTGCAATAAACTCAAGAAATACTGAAGTCATAGTACGGGCGAGGAGATGTCAAGTTGGAACAGATCACCATCGGATCCTACCCTTTTGAAATGGTTTAAGAATTTGCCTCTCTCAACGCGGAGGTTAAGAAGAATAATGCAGAGAAAGGCCTTAGCACAAGGAGCTTCTTTGGGCTGAGACACTAGACTAGTTCAGAAGTTGCCTTCTTACATGGACCACAAAGCTTACGTTATATAAAACTAGGGATGTTATGGCACGGTAAAATATTGTATTAGCTCCAACTCTGCCAACATATTAGGTTCCCTTAAGCATTCAAGCTCCGAGTTTCAATTCAACTGATGTACTTACTCGTCGCAAGTGCTGATATTTTATTTGTTTTTAAAAATACAATCACACATCTATTCATGGATCAAAATCTTATTTTATCTAAAACGTTGGAAAAAATATTATTGATAGTAGGCTTTTTATTTAAAAATTCAACCAACCAATTAATTGCACACCATCTGTTGGAATCAGCACAACCAACAAAAAAATTTTTTTTAAATAGACAAAAAAATAATTTGATTTTAAATAACAACAATAATTAGAATAAAGTTTTGAAGGTTTTAAAATCCTTTGTACTGTTATCAAATTTATAACTTCCCTATCTTTTATTGATTTATCGGGCCAAATTTAAAAATATTGTCAAACATTAAAATGGTCTTAAGTTTATTTTAAAATATTTTGGTATAAACCAATGAATAATAGTGATACTATAAAAAAAAAAAAAAATTGAAAGGAATTTTCTCTATAAAGATAATCAAATACTGAACCAAGTTGGGGGTGTCGTTTTGACTAATCGAATGCCGTACAAATACGCGAGACGGCAACTAGCGATCTAACTTATGTCTTGTAGCTAATACACTAACAACTCCGGATCCGGCTCCAGCTCCAACTAGTGAAGTGGGAGTGGAATCTAAGTGGACGGCAAGCAAACAGCACCGACTGGAGCTGTTATGGGGTCCATGCTGGAGCTATTCATAGTATATAAAGTATATACATAATGGCTTTAAGACATGGACCATTTCTAAGTCTGATGATACACTTACTAATTAAGTTAGATTACCATATATATGACTTAAGTCTGAATTACTACTATATTATTTAATATGACAGTCCGCTGGATTGCAGCTACTACTAATACTAAGAAAGGTGGGGAGGCTGCTGGAAGAGGCCTTGACTCACTATAACAGTTTTAACAGGAACTGATTATTATTATGGATATAACAAAAAAAAACTATAAATAGTTTTCCACCTTTGATTATTGGATAAATCTAAACTGTTAGGGATTTGGAGATAGTTTCATTTCATTATTGTTACAATAAATGAAGACATTTTTTGTGGGAAATAAAAAAATAAATAACAAAAATATTTTTATTAACAAAAATCAATTTTTATAAAAATTATATTTACAGTCTAAAAAATGTTTTTTTTGTGTTCATTAACATTCATTCTTAAAAAATAAAGATAGTATTTTAAAGTTCCGTAAATCATACCAACAGCACAATACAATGAGGTAAGTAACAAAGGTAGAAATGGGTATTTGTCACTGATTTTATACATTACATGTATTGTGTTTTCATAAATGAATAGGACAGTCAATCCTTGGATATAATTATTTTCTTTGATAGTAAGGAGTGGAAATGGTCCACCAGATCGAGCCTTGAATAAGTCTTTCAAAGCATAAAAAACATAATAGCTATACAAGAAAAGCATGACTATTTTTAAAACTAATTCATTCGGTGTGAAAATTAGGGGCAGCAGCGAATAATGTCCTACTATAGAAAGGAAAGTGAAGACCTCAGCATCATGACGTCCTAGCAATGCCATTATACTGCAACACAACAAATAATAAACTTTCATATAAATAACAAAAAATGTAATTAAATACATAAATTATTTATAAAATAGCTATCAATACTATTGATAATTACACCATTCATCATGTGCTGTGTTTTAGTGTGTATCCCAGTCTTCAGAACAAAATGCAGATGGTGATTCAAATAATTATAATAATAGCTAAAATTGTTATATTTGTTTTAATTGGTGGTTTTACACCCCTTTTAAAACAGGAAAGGATATCCTGACCTTTTGGGTGCCACTCACTTCCATTAATGGAGGTAAAAAGTAATTAACTGATTAGGGATTTTAACCCAGAGAACCATCATATCATGAAACCGTTACACTAGTCTCTACACCATATCAGAGCCAATAAAATAATTAATTAATAATTATACTTCTGGTGGTTACCCAGATGGACCTCTATACTTATCGTATGGTTCTGTTTTCGGACTCTCAGCAAAATTTCAGCAAGAAAGTGCTCCTGTTTGAGATTACAAGAGTGTGAGCTTTTTGTGAATTCCATTTTTTGGAATAAATTTCTCCCCCAATGAGATTTTTTTTTTTTATATGTAAAATATATTACATATACTTAGTATGCTAAGTTTTAAGTTTAAAGTTTTTACATAATTTAAGTCATATATAAAAAAAAACAATGCAATGAGTGGAATGATACAAATCATTTAGATACGAGAGGGCTCGTTTTTATAAAGGAAAAATGAAAAAAACCACGGGAAGGCAAAACTTAGTAAAAAAAAGGTTTTTACTGTCACCGATAGACTTTTATAGCCAATGTAAATTAGCGATTGTTTACGCCTGTAATTCGTTTATTTTATTTATTGAAGGGGAAAAATTATCATTCATTGTTTAAAACCGAATCGCTGACAAGTAATTATCTAACAAAGTACCCTCGTAAAATTTATTATAAATTTTAAAGTGTAAATTAGAGATAAATATTTTTTTTTTTGTTTAGTTTATATAACGAATTAATAATTATTGATAATATTATAAATGTTCTAAGAATATCTTTGTGTTTCGAATGTGAGTGTATTGATTTTGTTTAAGTGAAATATGTTGGAAGGTAAACGAAACGAATATAAACGGGACGCCTCCGAGGCCCCGTAATCGGATTAAGAACACTATATCCTTTATAGAGGATTAAAAGGACGGAGCACCGGTTGATAAGTCGCTCGCAGAGTCAGAGTGGATCCAGGTTTGAGTGGGCTAACACACACGCGAGTGCCCTCCATCATCTCACCGCCTTATCGGCCTATGGTTTACTTATCACCGCCTTATCGGCCGATCGTTTATGTGGAGCACCTCTGGGGAGAGTTCGACTGGGAAGTCGTAGCAGTGAGGACCTCGCTCAACTCTCCACTAATCGATGCCATCGATAATTAGCAACGATGACAGATTGGGTACCCAATGAAGCCGTCAAAAGTACTGTACTTTATTTACTATTAGCAATTTAAGTATTTTTTTTTAATCAGACAATTTAAGTATTTTCTGTATCAGATAGTTTAAGTATTTTTTTTTTTATCAAATAGTTTAAGGAGTTTTTCTCTATCAGATAGTTTAAGTATTTTTTTTATCAAATAGTTTAAGGAGTTTTATCAAATAGCTTAAGTATTTTTTGGGTTTTTAATCAAATGCTATTTGTTTATTATCATCTAATAAATGTCGGTAATCTAAATCTGTCTTCCCCTAGATATGTCAATTCCCTGTAATATTTCAGGTTCCCCTGTCCTTGGGTAATGCCCTCTCCTGGCATTAATATTTTCCCCAAATTCCTGTAAACATTTAGGGGGAGGAGGAAGAGAGAGAAAGTCGGGGGTTTACAAGTGGTGTCAGGTGTGGGGTGGATTGCAAGAAAATCCACTAATCCGGGATAATTTTTTATTTCGAAAATTTTTTTTTTGATAAATCCCTTTTAAAATGTCGGTTGAAAGTAACCTCCGACAGAGGATAGAAGAATTAGAGAAGGCTAACTTGGCTTTTGCCCAGTCGGAAGAAAAGTTGAAAAATGAACTCGAAGCTAGCCGGACAGAGATAAAGGAAGGAGGGACACCTAAGCCACCAAGGAAGGATTTGTCCTTGCAGGGTCTGATCAAGACGTGGGGAGGGGAGGCGAGTGCCAGGCCGGTTGACGAATTCCTAGAGTATGTGGAGGAAGTAGCAGCTTGTGGAGCTTGGGAGGACGTTGACCGAGTTCGGATTTGTAGGCTCAAGTTGCAGGGCCCGGCAGCCGCCTTTGTCAGAGGAAATGAGGAATTAAAGGGCATTGTCAGCTTTAAGAAGTTTGCAGACGCACTGCGAGAAAGGTTTGGAGATCCACATACTTTTGAATATTATGGAAGAATTTTGCAGGAGACGAGTCAACAGCCAAAAGAGAGGATCCAAGAATTTTCGGACAGATGCATTTCCTTGGGGGGAAAAATGACCAGGTCCGATCTATCTGGGAATGAAGCAAAGTGGTGGGCGCGGGAAGTAGAGAGAAAAGTGCTAGAAGCGTTCATGAGGGGACTCTCGGGTGAGGTGGGAAAACAGGTGTTGTTCGGACGCCCAGATACACTGAAGAATGCAGTGAGATTGGCGTTAGATGTAGAACAAGCCTTGCAAGAGCATCAACGGGGAAAGAACGTATATGTGTTGGAAGAGGCAGGGGGCAGGTCCGGCCCCTGCCATGAGCAGCAACGAGAGAGTGAGAGAAATAGGTATAGAAGCTCAGTGGATCCTATCGCCAGAAACGAGGACCAGGCCTCGGCACGGGGAGCTGAAGCGGTGTTTAGCTTAAAGGAACAGATCGAAGACGCTTGTATCAGCGCGATTCAAAAGGCGCTTCCCTCGAGACTAGGGAAATCCGATTCTCAGCGTTGCTATCGGTGTGGAGAGTTAGGACATTACGCAAGGGGATGCAGAATGCCACCACCGGCTAAAGGAGTAAGCAATAACCCGGGCCCCAGAGAAAGGGTAACTTGCTACAGGTGTGGACGGCAAGGGCATATAGCGAACCAGTGCAGATCCAAGCAGCTGCCCGCCGAAAAGAAATTGAACCCCGTGCAGGGGCCCCCTAATGCTTAAGGCCCGACGGTCACCCCCCGTCTGGGCCGGAGAAACCCAAGCCTGTGGATGAGAAATGGCTTACAGGGGTGGGAGCCGGAGTAGGTAAATTGATAAAACTGGACATGCTAATTGGGGGATATCTCCACCACATGATAGTAGACACGGGGGCCGAAGTGACGCTAATTCGCACGGCGCTTCCGGGAGTTCAATTAAGGCCCGCCAGTGTCCGAGCTAGAGGAGTAACAGGACAGGCTCTGCGTATTTTGGGGGTACAAGAGTTGATGTGCCAAGTAGACGGCCTGGAAGTGAAACATCAGGTGATGATAATCAGCGTGAACTTGCCCGGAGACGGAATCATAGGTTTGGATTTGCTAGAAAAGCTAGGAGCCAAACTGGATATTCGTAACCGGGAGGTGATAGTGACGCCGCCTGACGCTGGCCTGAGTTTTGAGAAGCAACCAGTCAACGTACATCCCCTTCACCAGTTGGGAGTGGCAATAAATTCCTTAGAAGCGAAAGGGAGAAGTACAAGGGAAACGACGCAGGAGGAGCCAATTCCAAAGGATGGATCCTCGTCCGACCTAATCCATGCCCAAGAAAGAAAGCACCAACAGAAGAGAAAAAAAAGGGCCAAACGCGGAAACCAGCAGGCCGCGAACAAAGCAGTAGAGACCCCGGGATCCCGCGAACAACCCGACAAGCACGATGAGACCAAGGGGCTAGAAATTACCAGCCCTGCTCGAATCGCAATCCCTTCGTGTAGTGAGAAACTCATTAGAGCAACGATCCACCAGAGAGAGAAGGCAGTGGTGGTTGTCAAGCCGGTACAATTGAAACAAGGTAGCTTAAGAGTAGGGCGAAGTATTGGGCTCGTAGAACACGGGGAGGTTTGGATCCAACTTATGAACTCGGGGCCGGTGGATACCTACCTCGATAAAGGGCAATTATTGGGAATAGGCGCGGAATGGCATACGGAGGAAAGAAATGAAAGGGACGTTCGGATACACCGAGTAGAGGGTAGCGAGAATGCTCTGGAAAAGGGGGCTCAACTATGGAATGTAGACCACCTCGGTGAGTCGGATAAGGGTGTAGTCGAGTCGCTGCTAGAAGAATTTAAAGATCTATTCGAAGAACCGGGAAAGGAAGGCTGCTCTACTGGGGTGAAGCATAGAATACCAACGGGGGAAGCTCCCCCGGTGATCAAGCGCCCGTATCGAGTGCCCTTCAACCAACGAGCGGTAGTAGACGAACACTTAGAAGAAATGTTACGCAAGGGAGTGATAGCTCCTTCCGACAGTGCTTGGGCAGCACCTGTCGTGTTGGTACCCAAACGAAGTGAAGACGGAAGGACCCAGTATAGATTCTGCACTGATTTCCGGGGGCTGAATGCAGTAACGCAGGTGGATGCTTACCCCCTACCATTGATTCAGGAAACATTAGAGATGTTGGGACAGAGTAGGCTTTTCACAACATTAGACCTTGCCAGCGGCTACCACCAAATACCGGTGGCCGAGGAAGATCGACCGAAAACTGCATTCACCACCCTTGGGGGGCACTACGAGTACCATAAAATGCCGTTCGGGCTTGCTGGGGCCCCAGCCACATTCCAGCGAACTATGGACCAGGTACTGATGGGAGTTAAGGGGACTGACTGCTATGTTTATTTAGATGACATTATCATCTTCAGTGGTGATATGGATGAGCACTGCACTCGATTAAGAAGGGTGCTGGAGCGACTGCGGGGTGCTAATCTGAAGTTGAAAGGACCAAAATGTAAGTTTGTGGTCAGGCAGGTAAAATACCTTGGCCACTTGGTAACCAGTGAAGGGGTGAAACCTGACCCAGAAAAGATCACGGCGGTGACAGAATTTCCAAAACCCGGTTCGGCTCGGGAAGTGAGAGGCTTCCTGGGTCTCGCTGGATATTACCGGAGGTTCGTACCTCAGTTCGCCGAAATTGCCAAGCCCCTCACCCAGCTGACGGGGAAGGGAATGTCATTTCACTGGGGGAAAGAACAAGACGAGGCGTTTACTGCTCTACAGGAGATATTGTGTTCTGACCGAGTGCTGATTTATCCTGATTTCCGGGACCCTTTCATTCTGGCGACCGATGCCTCTGGAATGGCAGTAGGGGCCGTCCTCTCACAACTCCGAAACGGACAAGAAAGGCCTATCGCCTTTGCCAGTCGACAGCTACACCCAGCGGAACAAAATTATTCGGCTACCGAAAGAGAGCTACTTTCGGTAGTCTGGGCAACCAAGCATTTTAGGTGCTATCTGTTGGGTCGAAAGTTTACACTTGTCACTGACCACGCTGCACTTAAATGGATGCTGTCCCTAAGAGACCCGTCCTCACGCTTGATGAGGTGGGCTCTCAGACTCGAGGAATTCGAGTATCAGGTCGTCCACAAACCAGGGAAGAAGCATACCAACGCGGACTCCCTGAGTAGGGCCGTAGCGGGTATAAGGACGTTCGACGAAGGAGCCCAACGGGTTCTTTGGAAAAGAGGGCAGGAACAGGACGAAGAATGCCAGAGATGGGTCAAAAATAACCCACGAGGGTTACAGACGGGGGCGGATGGTATAATACACTACGGAATAGGTGATGACCCAAATCAATGGAAAATTTTGGTTCCACTAGATCGCCGGCAACAGATCATGGAGGAACACCATAGTCGGCCATGGGTGGGACATCCGGGAAGAGAACGTACCCATGAATTGATAAAGAATAAGTACTATTGGCCCTCGATGGGGAAAGATATAGAAGAGTTCGTTAAGGGGTGCCACCCGTGTGCTCAGAGAAAGACCCCCCCTGGGTTAACAGCTCCTCTAGAGGCCCCCTTCTTTCCCAAGGAGCCATTCGAACTGGTTTCCCTGGATATCGTGGGGCCGTTCCCAAAGAGTAGCCGCGGGAATAAATATTTGTTAACTTTTATAGACCACTTCAGCCGATACACTGAAGCTGAACCTATAAGAGAACAGACGGTGGACGAGACCGCTCGGGTTTTTGTCGAGCGTATAATCACCAGACATGGGACTCCAAAGAAACTACTGACTGATCAAGGCAGGAATTTCGTGTCGGCGTTGTTCAAATCCATGTGCAAGGGCTTAGGCATACAAAAACTCCAAACCACCCCCTACCATCCCCAGAGTAATGGAATGCTGGAACGCTTTCATCGTACACTGGGAGATTCCATGGCTCACTTTGCCAGAAAAGATGGGCGAGATTGGGACCGGTGGGTCCCCTATTCACTAATGGCTTATCGCTCCATACCACATTCTGCCACGGGATTTTCGCCGAACTTCCTGTTATATGGCAGAGAGCTCCGCACTCCGGAAGGGGAATGGATAGAGCCTGTGGAAGCGTTGGAAAACGCCTTAACACAAGATGAAGCTGCAAGGATTAGGGTTCGTGTAGAACAGGCCTACGAAGAAGCCCGTGAAAGGATTAAGAAAACTTGGGCTCGCAGAACCGCGGCGGTTAACCAAGATAGGAGATCCCGAACTTTCACCGAGGGCGACGCGGTATACCTACATGTACCCGCGGTAAAACCAGGAAATTTAAAAAAATTTCATTGCCCTTGGACGGGACCATGGATAATAGTCAAGAAATGCAGTGCGGTAACCTATGCAATCAGGAATGAAACCGGCGGGACCCAGGTAGTACACGTGAACCGCTTGAAACCGGCTTTTAACAGTGGTCTCGAAACGGAGTATCCAAAGGAGCAACAGTCTGAATCGGAAGATGACGATGACGAAGTAAGGGATAAGGAAAGAGACCAAGAGGACTTCTGGCCGATCCCCCTAACCGACTCTGACGAGGAGGAAGAGCCCCATCCTAGAGAAAGGGCCATTGGGAACGATTCCCTATTGGCCACTAGCTCGCCAAGGAGGGATGTAGTGGCTCCAAGCTGGTGGCCTGAGGGCGAAGCGGAGGGGTGACCGAGTATTATCCGTACGGAGGAAGATGTTTCATCGAGCGAAAAGGAGCCCTCCCGCCCGGTTACCCCGTTGGTGAACCCATCGGAGGTCTCGGGAGAGACCTCGGTGGAAGATGACAGTACCAACTATCGAGACCCGACTTGGGAGGCGGATAGTACAGAGGCACCGATGTTGCCGCGCAGTCCCTACTTATTGAGAAATAATCGCCGGTCTAGCCGGGGAGCAGCAGGCACCCATTCAATTCCCCCGGACCACTGAACGTTGAGGGCGGCCATCGACAGCACCCACGCGAGTGACCGGGAGGGAAAAACAAAGAGTGAGGGTGTCAGTGCGTGTCACGAGAAAGAAAAGTGTTGACCTAGGGTCAACGCTTTTGGAAAACGGGGAGTGTTGTGACCGATAGACTTTTATAGCCAATGTAAATTAGCGATTGTTTACGCCTGTAATTCGTTTATTTTATTTATTGAAGGGGAAAAATTATCATTCATTGTTTAAAACCGAATAAGGGGTCTTGCGCTGACAAGTAATTATCTAACAAAGTACCCTCGGAAAATTTATTATAAATTTTAAAGTGTAAATTAGAGATAAACATTTTTTTTTTGTTTAGTTTATATAACGAATTAATAATTATTGATAATATTATAAATGTTCTAAGAATATCTTTGTGTTTCGAATGTGAGTGTATTGATTTTGTTTAAGTGAAATATGTTGGAAGGTAAACGAAACGAATATAAACGGGACGCCTCCGAGGCCCCGTAATCGGATTAAGAACACTATATCCTTTATAGAGGATTAAAAGGACGGAGCACCGGTTGATAAGTCGCTCGCAGAGTCAGAGTGGATCCAGGTTTGAGTGGGCTAACACACACGCGAGTGCCCTCCATCATCTCACCGCCTTATCAGCCTATGGTTTACTTATCACCGCCTTATCGGCCGATCGTTTATGTGGATCACCTCTGGGGAGAGTTCGACTGGGAAGTCGTAGCAGTGAGGACCTCGCTCAACTCTCCACTAATCGATGCCATCGATAATTAGCAACGATGACAGATTGGGTACCCAATGAAGCCGTCAAAAGTACTGTACTTTATTTACTATTAGCAATTTAAGTATTTTTTTTTAATCAGACAATTTAAGTATTTTCTGTATCAGATAGTTTAAGTATTTTTTTTTTATCAAATAGTTTAAGGAGTTTTTCTCTATCAGATAGTTTAAGTATTTTTTTTATCAAATAGTTTAAGGAGTTTTATCAAATAGCTTAAGTATTTTTTGGGTTTTTAATCAAATGCTATTTGTTTATTATCATCTAATAAATGTCGGTAATCTAAATCTGTCTTCCCCTAGATATGTCAATTCCCTGTAATATTTCAGGTTCCCCTGTCCTTGGGTAATGCCCTCTCCTGGCATTAATATTTTCCCCAAATTCCTGTAAACATTTAGGGGGAGGAGGAAGAGAGAGAAAGTCGGGGGTTTACATTACAAAGCTTTCAATATAAATATCCTAAGTTTTAAGGGATATTTTTTTTTGAAGCCTCTCTTTTTGACTTTTTCCATTTGGGCTATCATTACAAATAGATTAATCTGTAATTTTGACACTAGGTAGGTGGGTCATGCTACCCTGATGAGTTGTTTTCAGTTGGATGACAGATCCCACCTTAATTGGGAAAATCATATTTTGATACCATGTATCAACCCATAGTGGTCAGCACAAGCAATTAAAACTGGCAGGCCACATATCACATAATTTCTAGGACTGACTTAGAATTCTAAAATAGTGAAATTGTCAATGGGATTCAATGTTATAAATGCTTGAGAAGCATGGATTTTATCAATATACAACTTTCGGTCCCTCCTGACTATTACAGACAAATGAATGTCATTAAATAAAAAATAGCAAACAGAAAGTTTCATGACTGTTGGCTACTGAAAAAGAGAAAATAGATACTTATTGAGATAAATTTTCATTGATGACAGTTCACATAACATTTAGAATAACAAATTTTAATACTAGAATACAAAAATGTAAGTAAAGTAGTAATACCTTAGAGGAATTATTATCATTAGCACTGCTTTTTCATGTACATGCCAACCGAATAGAAAGGAACAACTGGTGCAAATAATCACAGCCCTTACAAAATGCAGTGGATTCCCTGGACTAGTCCATAATTTCCAGAGACAAGGCTAAACAGTTAAATATTATATCTATTATACATGTTATACTCTTTGCGCGATATGGAAGGGGATACTAACTGTTCAAGACATTTTGGAGGTAGACGTTTCTTTAAAATGTTTTGCGCAGTTAACATCCCACAAATGAAGACATACATGGTTCGTCGAAACGTTATTCAATAATAAATTTGGCGGAAACCTAATAACTCTCATTCATCAACCTAAGCCGATATCCCATCAAACTAACCTTTTCTATTCATACTTACAAACTGTTTCTGTTATTTACGTCCAACGAATCATTTCCATTCCTTATACTAATGGGGAATTCTGATTTACTGTGGCATGGCTCTGGTGGAATGTAATTGAACCAAGTTAGGTGATGACAAGGTTACCTAACCCTGCTAATTCCTATGGGTTTAATAGGGTGTCCGGCCTTTGTCCCACAGTCGACCCTGGCGTTACTTTGCTTAGTTAAACTGATCTATATCTATATCTGACCATAGCGATGCCTTAGTACATCAGAATTCCCAATCAGTTATAAGAATGGAACTGGATTTTTGGGCCCTTATTGCAGGCAAGTAGTGGAGGTAGTTCCATAATTGACCACCGTTATTTCACTCTATAGGTTAATCTGAACTTTGTGGTCATACTAGGCTACCTTGCCAAAGAAGTCAATAGTTGATATCACCATTTAAAATTATTAGCTCATTGTTTTTACGGAACATAGGACTGTTTCCCTCCTTAAGCGTTCATTCCTGTTGTATTCAAAGTTGAAGTTCATGATTTGAATTTTCGTAATATCTGCTAATTTATTGCAATGACTACTTGCAAATTGTAAGTATAACCTTTTCTAAATTGTAACATTCGATTATTAATCAAAGAAAATAGATGACAGTTTAGGATTTGTATCCAAAACCTTGACTAATAATTTTTAAAACAGTGGGCTTACAGACTGCAACTATTAAGTATTAATAAATACTGCATTTTAGTGTGAAGCTCTTAAGACCGTAATCAGAGTAGCTTAGGGTAACCTTATGTCCTGTTAATAACTGAATATCCTCTTTCATTCAACAGTGACCTGTTGTCACCTAAAAAATTGTTGACTCTGATTCACTTGTCTCTTTCTGTGATGCTAAACTGTTCCTATTCCTAATTTTTTTATATTTAACTTTTGCATAACCACAATGGTTTTTGAAACTTTTGAATGTTCTACTTATTATATGTGGATTAGGCATGATAATTATATTTGAATATATGCTCGCTTCAATGTATTCTCTCTGCGATATTTCATAATTTGACTGTCTGAAGAAAGAGAAGTTTAAGGTTGGGATATGACTGTCTTCAACATTCAAACATTCACTGCTTGTGAAAGAAAAAAATATATGAAATTTTTAATTTCTTTAAATGCATTTTGTTATCAATCCTCGCCAGTTCAGTGAGCCATCATATCTAGATTGTATCAAAAAAATTACTTAATCATCTATATGTCGATTTTACACATGAAGGATGAATGAATTGAAGTCAACTAATAAAACTAAGGCATGCAATTTGGACATATGATCTCTTGACATTCTTAAAGATTTATAAAAAAAAAAGTTGCTTTTGTTATTAAAATATAAATGCATGTGATTTAGTAAAATAAAGTTTAATGAAAGATTATCAACGATCTGTCCATGGAAATGAAAACTATATGAACTGACCATGAATGATAACTGCTACGAATGGGTGGAATGATTGCCACATCTTATCCATCTACCGTGGTTTTAAGTGCAAATAGCCTCTCAGTGTATTATCAAGATCAAGATAATTAGGATCTGGGTTTTGGGCCTCACAGGAATTGATAGTATTGAAAACGTAGACAAGTGGTCTCAAATTGGTGCTGATTCTCCCTTTTGCCTATTACAATACCAGTTGTGGGGCTCTGGCCTCTTGGATATGTGTTAATCTTTATCAAGTGAAAAATGATCCTCAACTCCATCAGTAAATTTTAAGACTACAAAAAACAAGGCAGCTACTGTCTGTCTTCACGAAGGCAAAAATCTTACTGCTGAGCAACAGGCAACTAAACTGGCCGACCAATACGCTAGGGATATTATGGCTAGGACGGGCTACTAACATATGCCTCCTCCGCTAGATACTGAACAGAACCACATGTTTGTATCACCGAGGCAGCTCAAGGTGATTCTTCGCTGGTGTCAAGGAAACCGAGTACCAGGGCACGACGGAATACAAAAAGTTCTGCTCAAACAATTGTCGAGGAGAGGGATAGTACAACTCGCAAACTTATTCAACTCTTGTATAAGATTGCGGTATTTTCCTGACAAGCCATCTTGTTTCAATTACTCAAGCCAGCGAAGAGCAGAGATCACCCAGTCCACGGCCACGGCTATGATTTCGATTGACTGCACTCAAGCATTCGACTCAGTGTCCCATGGGGCGCTGTCAAATGCTCTGTGACCGGGGATGGGCATGCTCCGGGCGGAGCAACTTTATTTAATTCTGGCTAGCTTCCTGAACAGCAGATGAGTGCGGGTGGGTGATAGCTTCTCTGAAGCTGTGCCACTGACCTGTGGAGGTGCCCCAAGGAGCCGTTTTATCCTCAGTACTTTTCAACGTGTACACATCTGAAATTGTAGGAGCCTGATATAAAAACACAACAGTTACTGCTTTCGCTGATGATATAGTGGTGTACAGTAGCAACATGACCATCAAGGTAGCTCTTAGACAGGCTGAAGTAGCCTTTAACCAGATCACTGAGAGATTGGGGAGACTTAATATCTCTGTAAACGCGGGTAAGACTGACTGCGTAATTTTCTCTTTCCAAAAGGGAAAAATTCCTCTGCCTACTAGTTACGCAGTAGGAACACAGCAAAACTCACTAGCCAACAACCTAGTATATTTGGGCATTAAAATTGACAGACAACTCCGTTTTAGTAACCATTTTGCGAGGAAGTTGAAGTAAACTCACACGAAGTCTTACCGCTTATGCATTTCTTGACTTCCCCCAATCTATCACTGCGCCTAAAGCTTATGATATATAAGAGTGTACTCAGGCCTGCTCTGCTGTATGGTGCACTACTTTTTCGTTATCTGACGTATATGACAGCTCGGCGACTTTAACGATTCCAAAACGGTATACTGATGAAAGTGGTCAGACACTTCATTCGAGCAACAGTGAGCTTCACGAGATCTTTGATCTGCCTATGGTAGATGAATTCATTCAAACGTAGACATATCAAATTTTTTGACTCACTACAGTACTTGACAAACCCGGTGTTTAACACAATAACCCATGCTCCATTCCACTGTGGGTATCTGCGCTTCTTCAAGTAGCTTACTCGGTCCTGCTTGAGTGGAATCTCATGTACTGTTTTTCCTGTGACCCCCAATCTCTCCCCTTCCTTAAAGAAAATGTTCGTATATTCTCTCTTGAGCTCACCTCTCCAATCCTCCGCTCGCCTAATCACCCCTACTCGCGCCCTACCGTCTCTCCCTACGTCCCTCCCTTGTCTCAGACACCTATATGTTTTCTTACCTAAGCGAATGTCCCATTGCCCCTCCCTGTTCCTAACCTTCGCTCCCACTTTCCCTAACAGATCACATCCTATGATCCATATTGCCGGGGCATCTTTTCCACCACATGGACCTACAATTTCTCCTCGCTACGATCCCATCTCTCTAACCCTATTATTGCTTCCCCTTCGACCCAGCAGGGGCCCCCCAGGGTGACCAAGCTACAAGAACGTGCCTGTATTTGAGGCATCCTCCCTCCTCCACACATGCTCTCTAGTGTCTCCCGAATCATTATTGTATTGGTACTCCCGGTATCCACTAAGCACTGCACTCCACTCACCACTCTAATTATAGGCAGACCACTATGTGCGCCTTTTACACAATTATTTATTAACGTGCGGTCACCTCTCTGCTGGCACTCTTCTCAGATCTCGCGTTCTCCCCTCTCCTCCGTCGCCTTTCGTCGACCGCTCCTCCGGGCACTGCCGCTTCCACAGCCCACTCCACTTCCTGGTTCTTCCCTTTCATTGTCCGTTTCGGTGGTTTCCGAAGTCTCTGTAGCCTCCGACTTTTGTCTTTCCCTCCTCCACACTCTCTGAGCATTTATTTCCAATGGTTCAGGCCGGTTCACGTTTCTGCATCGGCTCATATATGGGCACTGTCTTGCTGCGTGTCCCTCCGTGCCACACTTGAAGCACCTAGTGCGTGGGCACTTTGCTACCGGGTATCCTGTCTTCCCGCACTCATAACACTTCCTATCTTCCCTACTCCTGGGGCGTCCCGTGTTTCCTCGGCTCCTTTCTCCCACTGTTGCTCTCTCCCGTGATGATTATATTGTAACAAATTTCCTATTTTGTTACAATTTATTAATATAAAAAAAAAAACAAGTTCCATTCACTATGTTTTTAACAAAATTTAAATGGTTAGAAGTACCTTTTTTTTTTCAAAAGATGTTTTCTTTGGTATCCTGAAGTGGGCGAGAATAATTTTGATTCGACAGTGCCGGGACGAGGTGCTCTTTCATTGCCCGCTGGGGAAAAACTCTCGCCTGTTTTCATTTTCCTTTCCGGCTTTTCTCGCCCCGACCTTTTCATCGTCGATCGACTTCCACAAAGCCCCCACTTATTAACTATTTTAACTTAATAAATAATATGTTGTGATATGGCTCAGTCCATATTATTACATTGGACCACCCTGAGAAGAAAAAAAAAAATTTTTCGCTTTACCTCTGCAAATTTAATTCAAAATTTCCTCATATGGTACGACCAATCGTGAGTTTTTTGTGTTTCTTTTTTTTTTCTCTTTTAATACCCAAATTGTGTATACAAAGCATACATATAACAACCTGTTACCAATATTTTCAAATTGTATCAATTAAACAGGCATAGAATTATTTATCTTTCTGCTACAAGCAGTAAAAGATCATAATCAGAATTTTACTTAAACCACATTCACTCTATAAAATTTTATCCATTCATACCTTATTCCACCAACACTACTGTAAATATATATATATTTTTTTTTTTTTTTTTTTTTTTTTCATTTTAACAAACTATACTCCTATCTCCTCCTCACCTGTCATTGACTGTGGTGGGATATAAATTATGATTTTAGATCTATTCACCTTCTTGTGACTTAAAGAACTAACATTATTTACCTAATCTACTACCAATAAACAAACACGAGTGAAACAAGATTTTTTTTTTTTTTTTTTTTTTTTTTTTTTTTTTTTTTATTAATAGTGTTCATTTTAAATCTTGAAACCTTTTGAGAAACTTAAAATTTTCCTCAACATCACTTTTTTTTTTTTTTTTTTAAATTAATAAATAAGGGGAATAATATAATAATAAATAATGATTGTAAATGACTAGACTAATAGTAATAATTTGACTTTATCGAAGTCTACTATCTATTTACAACACGATACAAATAACGTTCTACAAACTACTCAAATTTCATGTTTTGAACCGTTTTAATAAGTTCGCATGAAACTTTCCTCTGATCTTTGTTCCATTTCCTGGGCAGACTAACAGGTAAGTGGTATCGCCGTAGCTCTTCTTAATCTTATAAGGGCCTTCGTAGAGTGGCAAAAACTTCGCTGTCTGCCTAACTGGGTCAGTTGGGACAGCCAACGCCCTTACCAGCACCAAATCTCCCTCTTCAAAGGTCTGGGTCACGTGAGACTTGTTAAACCTTTCCTGTTTCTTCCGTCCTTCTTTCCCAATTTTCTCCTTAACCCTTTCTACCAGTCGTCCATATTTCGCCGCTGGGATTCGCTCTGGCATTACTCTTCCAGTAATTCTCCTGTACTCCTTTTCCCATAATGTAGCCTTCTGCTTTCCAAAATGGACCTCAACTGGGCACACCTTGGTCGTTGAGTGACATGTATTGTTTATAATGTCCTCAATACGTTTCAGACACTGTTTCCATTTTGAGTGCTGTTCGCCAGCCAATATTCGGAAGTAGTTTCCTAGGTCTCTGTTCGTCCTTTCGCTGAGGTTACTCTGAGGGTGCCTAATAGAGCTAAATACTGTCTCGATTTCTAGCTCATTTACCTCATGTTTCCATTTCTTCGAAGTAAATTGACTCCCATGGTCAGACAAAATCTTCGTGGGTTTGCCAGCCTTTGCTACGAACCGTTTCAAGCAATTTATCGCAGCCAACGTGGTTGCGCGCTTCACTGCATACAATTGAACAAATTTAGAAAAATTGTCTATTATTAGAAAAAGCCACTTGACTCCTCCTCCTCCTGTTGGTAACGGTCCATAAAAATCGCAGGACACCAGCTCAAGTGGCTCCTGGACCCCTATGTATTTGTACTCGGCTTGGGTGTACCGATTCACCACTTTCTTGAATTGGCACTCCCGGCATCTGGTAATAATCTCTAATACTTTTGTGTACATCCGTTTATGGTGAAATTCGTCTTGTAAAAGGTGCACCATTTTCATCACCCCAATGTGGGCATATTTTTCATGAACTGTAGTTACGAAGTCTGCAAAGTGATTTGTCGGAATTATTATTTTAACCGTTGAACTTCCCTTTTCAGTGGTGAAGATTCCTTGTTTACATCGATATGTTACATCTCCAACCTGTACCCTTTCTATCCCTTCCGTGTTCAATTGAGCAAATACCCCTTTTGGCAAATCTGCCTCCGTGTAATGGGTCTTGAATTCTTTCAGCATTTTCGTACCCGTTGCCCTTTCTGCTTCGATCGTTGTGGCATTCAACTGGAAAGCATTATTTACCTTGTCTCCACTGCGCTGGTCTCCGATATTTCGGCTGGTTGCGTCAGCCACTTTGTTTTTTACTCCGCTGATGTACTCAATGGTAAAATTAAATTGTTGCAGGTACATGCACCAGCGCATGACCCGACTCGTGGAATTCTTGCAATTTCTGATAAATGACAGGGCCTTGTGATCTGTCTCAATAGTAAAAGTGACTCCGCTTAAATATGTCTCGAACTTTTTTACTGCCCATACAATGGCGAGTAATTCCTGTTCGGTGGTCGAATACAGCTGTTCTGCTCCCCTTAACACCCTACTGGCGAATGCCACTACCTTACACTCTTCTTCGTCGTCTTTTTGGTAAAGCTGTGCCCCGATCGCGTAACCACTAGCGTCGGTTTGCAAGATAAATGGTCGCTCAAAATTAGGATGTGCCAACATGACTTGCTCAATAAATGACTCCTGAATTTTCTCGAACTGCCGCTGTTCTATTTCGCTCCACTTCCATTTTACTCCTTTTCGCAGTAGTCGGTTTAACGGTTCAAACAGGTGAGCGTAACTTTTGTTGAATCGTTGGTAAAATCCGGTCAACCCCATAAAACTTTTCAAATCCTTTACGCATTTCGGTCTAGGAAATTTCTTGATTGCCAGAATCTTTTCTCCTTGTGGTTTTAGACCGCTGGTGGTCAAAACAAAACCCAAATACTCTACTTCTTTTTTAAAAAACATTGATTTTTCTAAATTCAGTGTGACACCTGTCCTTCGAATTATCTGAAATAATTTGTCCAACACGTCCAGGTGTTCTTCTGGGGTGACTGTCATGCACAACAAATCATCAACATATGTTTTGATTTGTTTTTTCAGGTCCTCTAACATAAACGATATGCCTCTGCTTAACGCCGCTAGTGACACACTTAGTCCAAAGGGCACCCTATTAAATTCATACACTTTCCCTTCATGCATAAATGCAGTGTATTTTCGATCTGCTGGGTGCAATTCGATTTGCCAAAATGATTTAGTCAAATCAATCATACTGAAAAAATTTTGTTGTCCACACATTTTTAGAATTTGGTCAATTGGCTCAGAACGCTCATAGTCTGGGATGAGTCGCTTATTTAGATTTCTGGCATCCAGACAAATCCGCACATTTCCATCTTTTTTATTTACTAGTACAATTGGGTTTATATACGCACTATTACTCCGACTTATTATTCCGTCGCTTAACATTTTATGGAGTTCCCGAGCTACTGCATCTGCTTTTCTAAATGGTATTTTATAGGGACGGGTAAAATATGGGCTATCGTCGTTAACTTTCAATCGATATTGGTACCCCTGAACCAAACCTGGTGTATTATGAAAGATTTCTTGATTATCTTTTAATAGACTTCGAAATCTTTGAATGATCTCGGCAGGAAAATTTGAATAATTTTCGACCATTTCACTAATCTTTTTCTCGATCTGCTGCTCCTGACTATCTTGGAAATCCTCAAAAAGGGCTGCTTGAACCGATCTCGCCCAAGTACTGGAATTTTCTACGAACCTAATTTCTCCAACCTGATCACTGGAAGGGTGTGTGAAACTCATTTTATTGGCTTTGGTATCCAATATAAAATTATGGGTGGTTAAAAAATCATACCCTAAAATACCAGTGTGTACCAACTTTGGCACCACAAAAAATGGAATCTCAAATTTTGTTTGTCCTGCGTTTACCGTCAGCAAAATTTGTTTCCTTATTGGTTTAGACCTTTGTCCTGAGGCTGTTACTATTACAGGCTTGATGACAGGCAAGGTTAAATGAGAAAATAAATCCTTCCTAGCCATATACCACTCCTCCTGAACACACGAGATTTCACTTCCAGTGTCAACCAGTGCCATCAACTTCATATTATTTTCCAGTTCGAGTTCTACCAAGGGACAAGTTTTCCGGTTCGTAAAAGTTTGCTCGAAATCGTCCTCCTCCAATGTCAACAGATCTTGAAATTCGCGATAAAGTGAATTGCCAAATTTTCCTGCTGGCGTTTCTCAATCTCTATTTTCGTGTGATTGTGTGGGTTGTTGACTTGATCCATGAGCATTTCTATTCGGTGACGAGCTGTGGTCATTACTATTATTTTGTTGAAACTGGAAAGTTGTCTGGGTTAATTCTGAAGTTGGAGAATTTCGGGACAAATTTTCCGGACTTGCGCATCGTATACTCGAGACATTTCTCGATTGAAAGTTTGGATTTTCCTGTTTCGTTGCCTCATCACGATAATTATAGTTAGGCTTATAATTATTCGAATTTCCCTGATTATTTCTGGGCTGATTATTTGAATTGTTCGAATAATTTCGATTTTGGGTAAACGAATTATTCGATTTTCTATTTTCAAAACGGCCTTGTTGCCTGAAGTTTTGAAATGTGGGTCGCCGATAATTACTATGATTTGAATTATTTTCGGAATTATTTACACGGGTTTGGGCTGAGTTAGGGATGTTTTTTCTTTTTTCATCAGTTTGACCTCCATTATTTTCGTTGAATCGAGGTTGAGCGTTTTTCTTCAGGTCCTCACTTATTTTTTGCTGGCCAATTCGGTCCAATACTCCCATAAAGTCTTCGATGCTTTTCACCCCTTTATTGTCGATTTTTTCCTCTACGGTGTAGCCAAAGTGTCGGGCAATTTTCAGGCAAATTTCTGCCTCATCTATCGGATTTTTCATTGATCTAATCCTGAGCACCATTTTGCACAAGTATTCCTTCGGGGTCAGGGATTTATTTGGATGAAACGCATTTCGATGAAGTTCATCCAATACAATGAGATCATAATTTTGATTCCAATATTTTTCTTGGAATTGCTTTTCAAACTCCTCCCATGACGAAATTTTTTGTTCGTTTAAGGAATACCACAATAAGGCATCCTGTTTCAGGTGTAGGCGGATAAATTCTTTTATTTCTACCGTGTTGCCCCACAGCTGGTATTGAATTTTAACCGCTGTTAAAAATTCCGCCGGGTTATCCAAACGATTGTCTCGGAAATGGTATTTATCTTTGGAAACTATCGCATTCTGACGGGCAATGGTTGAATTAAGAAGGCAAATCGCTTCTGTGAATTGTTCCCCCGACTCCATATTAGCCATGGGTACTCGACTGGTTCTAATTGTTTTTACTTCGTCAACTTTTCTGTCGACGTATTCTTGCATTGACGCGGTGTTATCCGTAAACCCTTTTTTCACGTACTGGTACACTGTTGTCATGCTTTGGTTCAATTGTTCTTCGACAATTTGAATTTTTTTTTTATTTTGCACACCAACTTGTTGGAGTACACCCATATCACCTTCGGCCACGGTTACTCTAGCACTGAGACCAGCCAATGAGTCGTTGATTTCATCTTTCAATCTCTCTGAAAGTTGGGTTAATTTTTGTTCAAATTTTTCGTTCATTTGGATCGAGTTTTGTTCGATTTTTTGATCCATTTGCTCGAGTTTCAAATTTGTTTGGACGGAAATTTGCTCCAATTTATTGGAGTTTTGTTCAAATTTTTCATCCATTTTAAAAAAAAAATCTTTTTTCATTTCGGCGGAACTTTGGGCCAATTGGTCAAACTTTGCATTATTTTGTATCAGAAGTTTCATAATTCTATCCATTTGAGTGGCAGTTGGGTCCTGACCACTGAATTCGTCTTTAGGGCTCAGTGGATCGGGTTGTCGATTCGTATGATCCTGTGGATTAATCGGATTTGACGTCTCTGTCTCCAATTTACCACTTCCTTCACTATTTGTCATGGGTTGGTTCTCCATTTTTAATTGTGACCTTGTTAGAGGCATTTAAATTTTAATCTGAAATTATTATTATTTATTTATTTATTTATTTTTTTTTAAAAGTCTACTGTACTTATCCACTAACAAAATTTGCCGACTTTCGTTGTCCTGGCAACATTAAAATAAATCTTGTCGACTGTACGGGCGCCACTTGTAACAAATTTCCTATTTTGTTACAATTTATTAATATAAAAAAAAAAACAAGTTCCATTCACTATGTTTTTAACAAAATTTAAATGGTTAGAAGTACCTTTTTTTTTTCAAAAGATGTTTTCTTTGGTATCCTGAAGTGGGCGAGAATAATTTTGATTCGACAGTGCCGAGACTAGGTGCTCTTTCATTGCCCGCTGGGGAAAAACTCTCGCCTGTTTTCATTTTCCTTTCCGGCTTTTCTCGCCCCGACCTTTGCATCGTCGATCGACTTCCACAAAGCCCCCACTTATTAACTATTTTCACTTAATAAATAATATGTTGTGATATGGCTCAGTCCATATTATTACAATATTGAGCCAGCAGTGTTTGTTGGTGATTTTTTGTCTCCCGGAACATTTTAAAAATGCCCTCTTCCGGGGTCCACCTTCCCCCGCCGAATGCTTTCTTCAGCCGTTCTTTCACTATGGTCCATGAGGTCTCCTTGTCAGCCTGGATCATGTTCAGGATACTCCGCTTAACTCTGCACACCAGAGCTGCTCTCAGTGAATCGGTATCTCCTTCAGTTATTAAGTCCTCCGTCCGTTTTCCCTCTATCCGCATCATCAGCTGGTCACCCCCTTAAAGAAGTGATTCATTTCCCCTGTCTCGTCTGCAAATCTCTCCAGATCTGAAATGGACTTCCTCATATCTTGAGCTATGATCGCCTGAATCTTCGTCCACGCTAATGTAGTTGCATGAGCCGCTGCCATGGTCGTTTGAGGCAACTGCGGTATATCTGCCGCTCCACTCAGCACCGCTGGTTGTAACACTCCCCAGAGGGTGTTCAGCATAACACATGCCAGAGCATGTTCTCATAAAAAAAATGTACACAGAGAGGAGACGATAAAGAAAAAAAAAACTAGAGAGAAAGAAAAAAAATACGCCGCCGTATGAGGTTCCCGGCTTTTGGCACCAGTTAATCGCTGGTGGTTAAGATAGATAAAAAAAATAATAAGGAAAGAGGGAAACGCAACGACACACTCGGACTCCAGTAAAAGCCTGCTTTATTGTTGATGATAATCCGACATACATAGGATCATGGATTGTTTACGTCCTATGATCCCATTAATATGCGACATAGTCATGCCTCTGGCTTTAACTTACATATATACACCTGAATCAGTTGTAGATCTTTTAATTTTCCTATTATAATTATAATAAATATAATATAAACAATTATAATACCTTAATTTTCAGTTTAGTTTCTGGAGACGTAAGAGGAAATTTCAAGTGTCTATTCCAAAAAGTTGAGAGGTCCATAAAAAAATGCGGATCCTTTGCTTTTTTGTTATGCACAGGAACTTTTTTCAATGAAGATGGAGACATCTCTGAATGGGAATATTTCAAAAGCAATCCAGACAAAAGTAAATATATCATCTAGTAATTATTTATTGAAAATCAATTGTTTGCAAGTCTTATTTATTATTCAAGTTGTTTTTCCTTTATAATATTGAATAATAAATAGTAAAGTCTGGGTTGGCTGAGACCATGATCCTCTTTAATAAATATTGCAAATTTCTGAGAATATTGTGCATTAATATTTGGCACAAGTAGAGGTGAGGAAAGACAATTCATGGATGGAGTTCCTGTTGTTGCTGACATGATAAAGGACTTTTGTCGAGGTATTGTAGTTACTGAGCTACAACAGGAACAAACAATGCATCACCTGAAGGGAGGGTCTTTTAAAGCGGAGATAAAAAAAAGTGGAGCAGTGGGGGTTAACTTATGCTCCATTTTTCTGGGCCACTTGTATAGTCTAATGCAGGAATAGTCTAGCAGTCTAGAATAGCTGCAACATAAGCATAAGACTACATTCAGGATAACTTTGATTTGATACACTTCAAAAAAATATTTTGTAAAACTTTAATTACTATGCAATAATGAAAACAATTAAAATATCAAATAGACATTAAATAAATTGACAATTAATTAGTTGATAATAAAATAAAACAACTTATACTTCAAATGATCATTTGTTACAGTTCCAATTCAGGTATATATTTTGGGACCTAATACTCAAGAAGAGATAAACTTTTATAGTTCTACTACAAAATGTTCAAGCATAAATGATAAAATAACATTTGTGGGTGAGTATGCATGTCATTTTTTTAGTATCTTGAGCATGACACTTTCAATAATTAGGTGATATTGATTTTTTTTTTTTTATCATTTGTTAATTTTTCATTCAACCAACCATTAATGTGTCAGCCATTTGTGAACCTACAGAACTTTTACTACATAATACTACTGCGGTTTTACAACACTTCAGGGGACTAATGTCCTTAAATATCTACTTCTTACAGTTGTGTAGGTTTAGCAGGGTCCCTCCCTCCAATCATGAATTCCCAGAAGATTTCTTGTGACATCTTGCTATCTTAGCTTGCTCCTTCTTGTTCACCACACTCCAGGAATTTCTTCAATCAAAATGAATTTAGGGAGGTTTGTGTCCTTTGACCTTTCCAGGTGTCCAGCCTTTATATACTTTAAATAAAATAAATAATCAGTAGTGGAAAAATGATTTAATTATTGGCCACTTTAATTTCTCTTTAAGAATTCTAGACATCTTGACCACTCTCACTGCTGCCCATAAATCACAAGCTCTCACCGACTGGACATCAGTGAATATAACAAGGCCAGTTAAATTTATTCCATAGTAACTCTGCAACTCTACTTATGCCAACAAATATGGCAGTACTTCGTAGAGTTATTGGTACTCCATACCACAGAAAACCTTTGCTTTACCTCTGGACGTAACCAACACATTCAAACAAGGGAAGGAAGAAATATCTAGCTCAATAGTAAATTTTATCAAAGTTTGTAAGACATTTGTTGGGGAGACTTATTTGGACTATGCCATGTTCTGCACCCTTGGGGGATGCCAGGAATCCACATGATTATTAGAGCTTACACTATTCTGAAATTATCCGTATGTACTACTGGATTTACGAAAAACCTCTCATTTTACTAATTAAGAAAAAAAACCAATCAAGAACGTGGAGTTCGTCGGAGATAAAGCTGAGATTTTTACAGCATACTGTGAAAATAATCAGGGTGGCTAAACCTTGAATTGAAACAAATTATATACCTTTAGAATTATAAGATATTTAGCATCCAGACACACATATAGTACCCAACGATCCCCCCGGAAATAGCCAGGAAGAAGGATGCTATAATAGAATTATTTGAAAAACCATCGCATTATTAACACTATTATTTGAGTATAATGGACAAGTATAATTAAATAATAAAGTGGTTTCATATTGTGAAAAGATGTAAGCTCTATTATTCATCTCATTATTTATCTATGATCTCAAGGTTTGGGAATTAACAAGTGAGAAACTGCATTAGGTGATGTCCTTCACGCCATCTGGTGAATGATATACAGTTACTGATTCTACTCTTCATGAGCAGATGTTTCTTTATCATCCTAAGAGCTTTCATGGAGTTGCTATTCCTGAAATGATTGAAAAGTATTGTAAATAATTAACAGCCAAAGAATAGGTTTACTTCCAGAAACAGGACTCACACATGGGTCTTTCTCAACATCTAGTCAGGAATGCTAAGTTACTCTGCCTCAAGTGATGACTTTCCCAACATCAATACTCTTTGGCCAAACTCTTGTAAAGACGGTACACACTTTACCCTATAGACACAGAGGCAGGCAAGGGGGCAGTGTGACCTTTAAAATAATTTCCTGAGAGCTAGTTTGGCCAAAAAGTCCGTTAGGTTTTTGTCGTCACGACACTTCAAGCAGTCTAATATGTAGCTTACTTCAGTCCGTCCCTTGCGAGTGCGCTCTCGTCAGATACTAGACACTTCAATGTAGTTTGTCGCGAAATTCCGACCTGATTGTATTTTGTGTGTTTAGGATCATCCTGAAAATGGAAAACCAAAACGAACATTATCGACACCTCATGCTTTTTTTATTTTAAAAAAGGCAAGAAAGCAGTGGAAACTTGCAGGAAGATATGCGATGTATACGGAGAGGATGCTGTTACAGAATGTGTTAAAACTTTAATAATACCCCTCTATAAAAGAATTTATCTCAACAGTAATGCATCAGGATATACCTGAAGCTTTAAAAGTGTTACCCCTAACCGATAGTACAGTAAAGCGTCAAATTGAAAAGATTGCAGTTAATGTTGAAAATAAACTTAAAAGTACTCTCAAAACTTTTCATTTTCTGTACACAATTTGACGAGTATACCATTGCAGATAATAATTTTTATTAATGATATGTAAGTTATTTTGATTAAAACAATACATGACAAAAAGAAATGCTATTCGCAATAAATCTCTTTCCAGATACAATAGAACTAACAATATTCAATGCTGTGTAATCATACTTAAATAATATTACTTTGAACAATATTGTTACATGGGTTCCTGGTGGGGCACGATGAATGGTAGGTCGTATTGTGTATTTGTTGCTTATTTGAAGTGCGACTTGTCAAAATGTCATTGTGTATTGCCCTGATAATATCTTGTAAGAAAATATTTAAGTACAAGTCTCCATTCACTTTTAGATATAATAATTAGAGCTTTAAATAGGATTTAATTCAATGCCAAACATTATAGAATGTTTAGCTAAGTAGGAAAATAATGAGGATTTTATTAGGTCACTTTTACACACAGAAGTTCAGTGGCTGTGAAAGGCTACATATTTGTATCAGTATATGATAGCTTCATACAATTTTTCGAAAGAATTAATGAGACCAATCTGAGTCAACAATTAAAAACTTGTAAAGTAAAGAATGGTGCCTTTTATTTGGCAAATATTTTCAAGAGATTTAATGAAATCCATATGAAACTTCAAGGAACTAATGAAACCCCCCATATGAATTGCCAAAATTTGTGACATTATTTATTGTCAAACTTGGTCATCTTTGTTATGAGCTATTGAAGAGAAAATTTCATCAGTTTCCCAAATTATTGTCTATGAAAGATTATGTTGAGTTAGGACCTGACATATAGAAAAAGCCGGGAGACCTATGGTTCTTTGTGTAAGCCTCTGGTATAAGCTTACATCTGTGTAAGTATAGTGGTTAAACAGTTATATTTATAATAGACATGCACATTGGGGATCAAGTATAGTGTTGGTTAGTGAGGTGCTAATTAATCTGACCTAGTTTACCTTTTTTCAGCGATTGGTGAAATAATGTGAATGAAGTTAATGATAAGACAGGTTTGTACCAGCTGTTACCATCTTGCCTCAAGTGCAGAGGTGTGGCCGGATCTTCAGTGATCTTTCCTTCCCTCCCGGTGGTCTGGGTTCATTTTGACATAGCCTTTTATGTGAGGTGATTTCTGGCTGTTGATAGGTATACCCTGTGACGAGGTTATGCAAGGATGCAATCGATTATTAATTGAAGGAAATACAGGCGCACTCTGTCAGGTGTCCTGACCTATATTGTAGGGCCACCGAAGTGGGGGACAGCTGATAAGGGCCTGCAAAACCATGATGAACTTGACATAGCCACATTAAACAGATGATTTAACCCCCTGGAAAAAATGAAAGATTCAGTAGCCATCTTAACTAACTTAAATTGGTTGTAGAAAAACAATATGAAGATATTATGACTTGAAGGTGTATAACTAGCTGTAAACTCCTTTTCCTGCAAATATTTAGGAGGTTGACACAACTTGCCAAGAAAAACTGTTATAACTTAGATATGAAGAAGAAGTAATTAGATAAGAGCGATAAAAAAAACTTTATTCACTATTTGATTTACAAATCAGCTTGATATTAAATTGTTATTACATGTTACGGTATCCTTTCCATGTTATTGGCTATAACATAATGATATAATATGTATATGTATATATATATATTGTTATGATATTTTAATGTTATGATTTTTAATTGTGTTTTTGAAATAAACTCGGAATTAGCGAGCGTTGAAGAACGTAATAACGATCCGTGGTTCATGCCTATGAAAGTATGAACGTTGTTATTGCCGTTATATTAACTATTAATAGTTATAAAAATAATATAAATAATGTCAATAATTTAATATAAATATTTTATTTTATAAACTACATAAATTAAGCAAAGTATAAATATCCGAACAACCAAAGAGGCCAATAGATCAAGATGGCAACGAAAGGTCACTGGCGTCTGACCCGGCATGAGAGCAGGACTCACTCTTGATCTTGGAACCGGCAGAAGTAAGGCAGCACGAGGAGGGACCCACGCTACGGCCTCGTAGTGCACGAGGAGGTTAGCCCTTTTCACTTTCATCCGGTGCGCATAGAACAAAGGACGCTCAAGTAAGAGGATTCGGATCATGCGATGCAGCTTAGAGGAAGACAATCCGAATCACGCAATAGAAGACGACCATCGAAGGATAGCAACACAAAGAAACACTGGCCAGTATAAATACGTAAATTTAGTTTTAACAGTATTATTTATTACGTACGTATTTTATTTTTATATCAATTTTTAAATCAATGTGTGTAAATAAACCATTATTCCTTTTGCCAGAAGTTTCCTAAATTTTATTAACAGAACCTTGAGATAACGTATAAGTTAAATACAAAGTTATAAATTATATGAAAAAATATATAATTAAAATATATATAAATAATAAATATTAGAATAATATATATGTGTGTGGTCATTTTTGTGTAGTGAGGGTAGTTATTGATGATACGCATAGGTTTTGGGTTCATTCTATTTTACTATAGTTGGTTTTGCTAGTGGAGCTACACATCGAATCATAGGTTATGAGTGAAAGGAGGATGGAAGGTGGTGTGAGGAGTGGGCCTGTTGATTATAAACTTGTATTTATTGTTTATGGTAACTTACGACAGGTTTTTGCTTCTTGGCTGATCAAGTTAGTAAAACTTCCTCAGGCATATAAGAAAGCTGGTCGTCACAAAAAAAAAGTGGAGAGGATAAAAGTGCAGCAATGTAGTTAAATGGCTTTTGCAAGTTTTCATGATAGTCAAAAAAATGGGAGAGAGAGAAGTTAAATTCTTGAATTGTTGGAAGTTGTAAGTCATTGAGCATAATAATTATTTTTGTGTAGCGAGGGTAGTTATTTCTGATACGGATCCCTAGGTTTTGGGTTATTTTAAGTTTACTATAGTTGGGTTTGCAAGTGGAACTCCATACTGGTAAAACATAGGTAATGAGTGAAGGATGACTGATTTGTGGAGTATAAGTTTGTTTTTGGGATTTTTTGTTAAAATACAGGAACATTTTGCATAAGATTCCCCCCCCCCTCTTGGATAGAGTAAATATGATTTTGATTATGGTGAATTTAAAAATATACGGTTAAATGAAAAAATGATTGCATATCCAAATGTGTGTAAAATGGTATTCAGTTTATTGATTTAAAGAAATCATTGCTGTTTTTCGGTTCTATACTGAGTTAAATTGGCTCTATCCTTCTTACTGCAACCTTTATTTCCTAGCTTCTTTCCTCTACCAAGTTATATGTCCTTTATCTATTACTGAACTCCTTCAACTCAAATCATCTATCCAATAGTCCATGGCCTTCGGCCTGTGCATTCTAGTGGACCCCACTGAAGCATTTCTGACAGATCTTTCTTTATTACATTATGCTTTTGGGAGAACATTCCTCCAATAATCTGGCACACCATCCTTCAGGTCCTCTGCTTCCTATATCTATTCATATATGCTGTTTTGGCTCTTGTCATTTGTAACTTCTTTCTTAACTTTTATAAATTTCCTTTATGATTAATAAAGTTATCTCATATTATGCATCACATTATGATATAAATAAAATAAGCATATTTATATATATAGACAATAATTTTTTTTTTATTCTAGGTCAAAGTGGGATATTTACTACTTGCGAAGGTGTTAAAGTTGGATACGTAAGCGGAATAGAATCATCAAATAAAACCCCAGATGTTAAAAGTTTGCTTTCAAAAGGCATAGTTGATATACTTTATACATCTCAGTGGCCTTCTGGGATAACAAGCAATGGAAAGACTGATTTTAAACCTAAACTATCTTCTCCCTTAATCAGAAAACTTATTAAAATGCTTAAGCCACGGTACTGTTTTTCAGGCTGGGAAAATCATTTCTTCGAAAGAATCCCATTGTGTCATGCTGATGAGGATGGTAATATTGAATTGTTAACAAGTTTTATCGGATTAGCATATGTTGCCAATCCTAAAGAAAAGTGGCTTTACGCTGTAAACATGGAGATAGAAAGAAAGATCTCAGCATCAGATGCTAATCTTATGAATACTTATCTTCAATTCCAGCCTTATGAAGAACAACTTGAATCTCCTGGGCCCTCTACAAGTAAGCATACACCAATACAATACAGGTGGTCAAGGCAATTCAAAGGAAATAAAACTAAAAGTACTTCAAAGCGTTTTCAAAACAAATTGAGGTGCTGGTTTTGTGCAGACCAGGAATTTCATCTGATCATAAAGATGGGATATAAAGTAGTCTTGTCATTAGCAAAAGGTGGTCTTGTAAGAGATCACTTATGTTTAACCCCTATTGACCACGTGGCATCTATATCTCAAATTAGTGAAGAAATTAAATTGGAATTAAACCAATATAAAAATTCACTTAAGCAATATTATATGAGTCAAAAACATAAGACTGTGGTTTTCTATGAGAGGTTTTATAAAACTCTTCATGCTCAAGTGAATTGTATTCCCGTAGAAGAAGCCTTATCTTCTAACATCAAAGCTTCTTTTTTGGTAAGTATTTTCTTGATACAGAGTTTATATGAAAATAAAAAATAAATTTTTCTGACAATGATAATAATAGCGTAATGCAGTTTAAAATTATAATACAGTTATTCCTGAACATTTATTATCATATGGTCAATCAGGGGATTGATTAGTTCCTTAAAACAGAAATTTGTGTTAAATTCATGCCTAAGAATAGTAAACTCTTTATGCAATTACGAATTTGCAAAACAAATTAATGATATTAATATATTTAAGTGTTATTAATTAAAAAAAATATTAAAAGAAGTAATGAGGATGATAATAAGATATGATAATAATGAAATTTGAGGATATCCCCCAAGTATGTTCTCTGGTTTTGCAAGGTCAAAGGTGCCTTGCATGTCAAAGAAGAGCCTTGAGCAGTAATCATATGCTTTTCCTCCTGATATGCAGGAATATGTGCAGCAGACTGCACCCGTTTCTCCATTATTATTAGTGGCAAACACTTAGGCAAATTGGTTACAAGGCCTTGGCTATGGTGTACTATATTATAGGCTTAAACTTCAGATTAAGATTGGAAAGAGATCATTGTGATTAAAAACTGAACAGAAAATAGGTGTTGCCACCAACCGTGCTGTAAACGCCCAATAATAATAACTTCCAGGATTAATTTATGTAAAAAAATTATTTTTTCAATGTTAAATGTATTTATTTTATCTTTTGTTGATGTTGTAGGAGAGAGCTTCAGAAATTGGAATAAAACTGAGTTCCTATACACCCCAGACCAATATTCTTAAACATACATCGAAAGATACTCAGTATTTTTATGTAGAACTTCCCGATGGCGAAGAGTTGTTTTTTGAGATTTCTCCGCAGTCAGACTTTCCATTAGACTTTGCGAGGTCAATATTCAATTTTTTTTTTTTAACTTAGGCATATAATCTTATCGTTCTTAGCGCAAATTTGTTATGAGGCAATGGCTACAGGATTTTTATTTTTATTGGGGTTTTGCCTTCAAATACTCCCATTGAGGTCATGAAGGTGAAGGAAAAAGTGCTGGACAGCGAATTAGGTAACAATTGACATTCCTTAAGAGCCAGATGGGATTGATCTATTGAAAGATTGTCAGGGTGCCATGTCAACACAAGGCGATTGATGCCGCTGCTAAGGACAATAAAAGAGAAGCCATTGTAATCTATCGCAGTGAAATGAAAATCAGAACTTATGGTAATGTTGGGACATGTTCACAAAATAGAAGTAGGAGTGAGTATCATAAGAGATTAATAACACCAATGAGAGAAATTTTCCTTCTCCTTGTAAATAATCTTATTAAAATAAATTTTGGTATTAAAGAACAGATACCATTACTGTTCTAAGAGGAGTACATCAAGAAAGACCATTGTCATTTAGTTATAATTTATGTATAATTTGCATGAAAAATAAGAGCCAATAATTTTAACAGGGTTTGCTGGTAATCAATATGTGACAGCTTGTAATGAGAAGGTATGTTAATAAATAGTATGTGGTGTCAAAACAACCATGAGGGAAATTGGCTTAGATATCAATCCCAGGAAGAGCAGTGATATAACTGTGATAAATAGCTCCTTTAAGGCTTCAGGCTGTCCTTCTAGAATAAAGATGGCAAAGAATCAGTGGGAGAAGAAACTATTAAGTATTTGGGATGTACTTCGCATGAAGAGAACTGCCAATAAATGAAGATGAATCACATTAACTAAACAAAAATATGATTAAGCTAGACACCTAACACATGATAATGTCTAATAAAAATCTGAACATAGACTGGACTTATCATCAAAGATACCCAGCGTCAGGCAGCTTCTTTTAGAAAAATTTTTCAACCAATAGATGAAATGTTAGTGGTAAGGAATTTGAGCGAACCATCTTAAAGATTATCCTAAAGTCAAAAAATGGCCAGTAGAAAAGAAAATTCTGACTGGATTACATCAGACAAACACTCGAAAGTATGATGTGAACCCTACTTCAAGGCATCTCTGGAGTCGGTAGCAATGTAGGCTGTTGATAAAAATGTACCTTGTTGGATTATTGTCACTAAAAGTTGCTGAAAACCTGAACACCAGTCCACATGATGGGTAATTGTCCCCACCACATGAATCTTATTGCTCGAAGCCATCACTAGGTGAAGTATGGCATTATAGATATGTTAAAGGAAAGGAGCTAGTAATGCGATGACGAGTTCCACAGTGTCAATACAGAAGAGAGACAGTTAGATAAGCCGACGTCTTGCCATTAAAAGTAATACCAAAGAGACTAGTTGTTGACCCAACTGTGTGCTTCGAGAGCAATTACCTCCATTAGGCATTATATGGTAATTTAGATAAGAAAATGAATCCCCTTCTATCAAGAAAATTTCAGAGAAGAGTTCGAGGAATTTTTTTTTATTAATTTTGTTTGTTTTTGTTGTTTTGTGGCTAGTTAGTTAAAATCTTAATCGTTTATTCTGTTTCAGAGAGGCATTAATAAAAAAATCTATTTTTGACAAGCCTGAAAGAGCATCCTGGAAAAATTGTATTGTGGAACTTCATGAAGAAAAAGCCATTGTTAAAGAGCTTCGCAGAGATTTACAATTTCTAATTTCTAAATATTAGTGATAAGTTATTATTGTTGACAAATTATAAAACTCTACATTTAGGTGTAATTACCACGCAGAATCTTAAAATGTTGTAAATATTGTATATTTATAAACTTAGGTAAAATATAATATTTATCTATAAAAATTTCTATTTATTTTTATTTGACATTTAGAAATTTGAATGTTTCACACTGGCAAGCAAAGAAGGTTCCTTCCTTATACAGGTGTATAATATAGTATAATTGTATAAGGCATGGGATTTACTTGTTTCTGATTGGCTACTAGTACTACTTCCTGTGCTTTTTCTCCCGCTCTCCATAACCTTTATAACCATAACCCACTCTCCGTTCTCCTTTAACGTTTGAATGGAAGCAGGCCTGTTTTTGAAGGCTGGTAAGGGATTCCAAATATAAACCACCTGTTGAGGAAGGGCCTTTTCTGGAACTGAATTCAGAATATTTCCATACAAGATTACCTGATGGTAAAGAGACCAAGATATCTACAAGACTTCTGGTTTTACTAAACCCATTTTTTATTAAGAAACAGCAGATAATATTTGACGACCAAGTTCTGAATTACTGCCAGTGGACACCAAATATGGAAATAATGTTCCCCCCATTGAGATTACTCTCAATAACGTGCCTCAGCAAGATCAAGAAAACTTTAGAAGAAGCTCAAAAGTTCGCAGATCTCCCTCATACTTGAAGAACTTGGACACCTAGGAGGGGGCGAATGAGGTAACATTGTGTTAACCTAATTACTTATGGTAACTTCCATGTGATCATAATAACAAATATTCTGTGATATAATGTCGACTACTAAAGTATTATATTATATGCAAGTTGTGATAAATTAATTTTTGTACAGTTTAATAAAGCCTTGTTCAGGTGTAACTTTTGTATATTTTATAACAGTAAGTGAGAAGGGTATAGGTAGGTGCTCCTTTCAAGACCACCCAATCCCCTTTCCTTCAGCCCTTACGACTTTTGTTCGCATTCCTGTGATCTCCACATTCAGTGCGTTCGTCCGCTTGCTAGTCAGACACGCCGTAAAGCCAATCTTTTACTCCTCTAGCCCAAGTGGTCTGAACGTGCTGCAACTTACAGACGAGTCACAATTAAATTACTTCAACACACCCCGTATGTGAGCGAAGCTGCTGAACTGTAGGTAATGTGACGGTAGTGAATGTCTATCTATCTGTGACGGTAGTCTAAATAGACTCATTGAACCAAGTGTTAAACGTAATCTACCACTTTATTACTTCTTATGCCGTTGGTCACAACTCACACTACTAGACAAAAGCAGTATAAAAATAAAAACGTATTGCAACTTCTTTCCTTAGGGGTACTGTGTCCCAGAATACGCCATCTACATTACGTGGCTCAATTAATCCAGGTTTCAACTTTAAAGGCCACTGTTATCTTACTCTTATAAAATCCCCGATTGTTTCAAAAATCAGTAAAGAAACTACCAATGATAAAATGCGCATCTGGTAGGAAAACTGACCATGAAGGACAGTGTTTTGAGGGATATGGAACTTCAGGCTAAATGGGCTCAACCACAATCAAACGACTTTCTGAACTAACGGATGGAACTGATTCGGTTGCGGACAAATAGTACCATGATAAGAAGGACGATTTTGAATTATAAGGGCTGCTGCAGACATTCTATAAGAAATCCGTTCTCGAGTTTAATGTGAGTTGAGTACCCAACAACGGATGATTTTCTTAAAAATGTAGACAGTGATTCCGCTTTCTGTATTTCAGTTTTTCGAGCTTGTGATTTACATAGGCAAACATGGGCATTATGATGTCTGTATGACTGTCTTTCACGTCTTAACTTCCCATTGGAGTTGGTTTTTATTTGTACAAGAAATTTGAATCAAAACATATGGTAAACATGTCTTCACTTGGATTTTTCATTTTCATCGTCCTATGATGGGATTTCTTGATTTGAAGTTTCTGCTATTGTGCACCCAGATATAACAATTGTGTCATGAATAGTCAAGTACAGGGATAGGCGAACTGACATGAATGAATTAATGGTTGGATCAAGAAGTGGAAAAAGGAAACTTATATAAAGAGGTGATATCTACTCTTTATTTGTTGATTTTGTTTTTTGCATACAGTGCTATAATAAATTAATTACATTGTTTTTAATATCAGAAATTAAAACTGTTTTAAATTATTAACATGCCAGGTGGTCTTCTCCTTGTTTCCCCCCAAAACCGTGTTTCTCTCTTAATGAAATTTACAGACTATTGGATGCTCCACAAAGTTGGTAATTATACTATTGTCTCTAAAACGCGCGAAAAATGGGTTATTAAGCGAAAAGTAACACCTTTTATGGATTTTTTCAAATTCCACTCCATTTTCTCACGACTCCGTATCTCACACTCTGTTGGGAGAACTTACAAACATGAGTAGTGGATGTTGTAGTAAAAGTTATGGTCTACTAAAAATGATGTAGCAATATTTTCTGTAAATGAACTGGAATAAAAAATTTAAGAAAAACCGGGACAAATTGTGGGTTTATTCCATATGATGAAAAAACTCACAAGGACTAGAAAGTCGAAAAATTGCTTTTTCCATTAAAGGGTTAACCTTGGATTTACATTTCCAGGAGAGTTGGCATTAAACTGATGAAGGAAAATTAAGAAACATGTTCAAAATACGGGAAAGCTAAATGTAACAAAACCAGGCCAGAAACTTCAATCCTGACTTAATGTTACAATTCAATGGTGCAAAATTAACTTCAATGTTCATTTTATTATTTTAACGCATCTATTATATGTTTCTTGTAACTGATACATATGAACTTCTTTAAGAGTAAAGTGCAAATTTTACGTCAGCCAGCTATTTAAATTAAATTTATGTAAATACAAACATAAATTTATGTCTCGTCAATATTATATCGCAAGGATTATCTTGCATATACTTGCTTAAATTATAAGATTTGTGCCTTGTAAGCGATAAATTGTTCACTACTTTATAAATCTGCAGGTCTTTGTATGAGATAGATGGGGAAGTTTACTAATTAAGACATTTGAAAGAGGGAGACATTTCTCCAAAATATCTTAGGCAGTAAACATCCCACTCCTTCTCAAACAAGGACCTGATGTGGACATACATAACATGTCCAAATGGGTAATCCCATAGTTATAGTCATCAGTGACTATGCCACAAGGCCCTGACACCCTATGATAGTTTTTTGGTGTATATTGAGATAGCTCTTGTAGAATTTTGTTGAACCAAATAAGGTAGCGCCAAGGACCGTTATTGTAGATAATTATTGGGTGTAGCTCGTTGATTGACTACTATTCATGCACACACCATAGATTGACCTGAACTTAATGGTAAAATTAACCTACCCCGCCAAAGAAGTACTGGGGCATGGTGACTTCCAAACTTAAACGTTACTTTAAATTATTAGCTCATTGTGTTAAAAAAAACAAAGGACTGTTTCCCCCCTTAAGTATTCATTTGTTATTGTATTCAAAAGTTAGATTTTATGTTTAGGTGTATTTGACAAGGATTGTATATATTCTATAGTATATTTTCCGGATTTCATTCAATGAGGACTTGCAGATTGTAAGTATAACCTTATAAAAATAAGAACATTCAATTATTAATCTAGGAAAAAATATGATAGGTGGACATTTGAAAACTGGGCCTCATGACCTCAGGCATCCTGGCCATGTCACTGTTTTTTTTCTTTGACTATTAATTATTAAAACAGAGGGCTTACAGGCCTAACTATTAATGAATACTAAATTTTAGTGTGAAGCTCGGAAGATCTTAACTAATTAGTGTAGCATAGGGACCTGTTAATAACTGAATATTCCCTTTTATTCAACAGTGACCTGTTGTCACCTAGAAAATTGTTGACTGTGATTCACTTGTCCCTTTCTGTGATGCCAAATTGCATCTATTTCTGTACTTATTTTTATATTAACTTTTGTCATAACCATAATGGTTTTTAAGCTTTTAATGTCAAATACCTAAAATGTTATACTAATTATATGTGAATTAAGCTTGATAATTTTATTTTGTGGTAGAATATGTGCTCGCTGTGACAAATGTCAATGCATTCTCATTGCGATATATCAAAATTTTAGTTTGAAGATTGAGAAGTCTATAGGTTGATAGACTATGGGTATGGCCATTAGTCCTCTGAGTATTTTAAGTAATCTGTTTGTTCATCAAACATTCACTGCCTCGTTATATTCAAAATTGGGCGCATTTTTAATTTCTATCACAATTGCAAGTTTGTTTCCAATCTTTGCCTGTGCAGTGAGATCGTGAATCTAAATTTATGCACAATTGTACTTAACCACCTATATAGTGATTTGTACATGAAGGCTGATAGGTTTGAAGTTAACCATTAAACCACTGGTTAAACAAACGTAGAGGTACCATTTTGACAGTTGGGCTCATGACGTTCTTAAAGACTTATAACAAACTTACTTTTTTTATACAAATATAAATGCGTGTGGTTTAGTTAAATAAGGTTTAATAAAAAATAATCTACGATCTGTTAATTGAAATGAAAACCAGATGAATGGACCATGAATGAATCACTGCAGTAAGTTAGTGTAACATTTTATCAAATTAGCTGTGAGGGTATTATCAAGACTAAGGGGACTGTGTTTTGGGTCTCTCAAGAGTTGATGGTATGGAAAACGTAGACAAGTGGTCTCAAATCGGTGCTAATTCTCCTTTTTGCCTTTTATCCTTTACAATACCAGATGTGGGGCTCTGGCCTCTCAGAGATGTGATTATCTTTATCAGGTGGAAAATTATGCTCTTCTCCATCAGTATGTAGAGAAGATTTCAAGAGATGGCGATCACCCAGTAGTCTGGGCTGGCTAATAGGACCTTTCCTTTGGTCTAGTCCTCATAAATTCATGTATCTATTTCTAGGTTTTTCAACTAGCACTGTTGCTAATAGCATGCATTGCACCTCCTGACTGTAATCTACTAACTTAACGAAATGACAGGAGGATTGGCCCTCACCCTGCCACCCCTCTCCTAATCCTTCTTGGAAATTCCCTCCCCTCCATCTATATAACTTAGTTTTTCACTAATTAAAGCCTTATGAATAATATTTTCCTGTACTAGTTGAATTTTTTTTAAGTTAAGACTGCACCGGTAATTCCAATATCAGCGATACACACACCCACAAAATATGGTTTACAATATTTTCCTTTTTGAAATTATTGTTATAAAAATTAATAATCATGAAAGTTAAAATTAACACCAATGAGACTATTGTAAAAATTTCAAAAGATGTGTATCTATCCAAATAAAATAAAGATGTCAGAAGATTCAGAAAAAGGTACTTATTTTTCAATTTTCAAACTAATAAAATTTCTTATTAGCATCCAATATCAAATTAGCATAAATAGGACTTAATGCTGAAAACATTATTAGAGATATAATTTCTCCTTACACTAACATTCCAGCGCTTATGGGTATAGGGTTTCTCGTAACTTGTGGTGTTCATATTCCGGTTATTCAGTTTGATCAGTATTATTTTCAATTTTTTTTTTTTGGCATTGAATCTAAAATTATTGTCCTTACTGTTAATACTATTTGATAATAATTACTTACCCTTGTCATAAACTATTTATAAAATCTTATCTAAGATATTTACATCAACATCCTTTCATTACCTACTCTTAATATTATACAAAAGGTTGCCTTATATTCTACCATTACTTTTAATTTTAACTATTTAAAAAAGTTATTTTATCTAACCTATTTGACTACAACGACTATTAAAAATGAAGTTTAAGCGATAAAAATACTTGGAATTTTGTTCTTTTTAACATGTAATACAAATGAACAGTATAGCAAAGTATACCCATTGAACAATTAGGATGAAAAACACAAAAATTCGAATAAACTATCCCAGGCAGTATTGGGTAATTCTGCCAGTTAATTATATTTGGAATTACTATTATTAAAAGAAGGAGGTTGGTAAATATTTGTGTAAACAAAAACGGCATAACTGAAGTATGGGTAACGAATGTTCAGCTCTAGCAAAGCAGGAAGGAAAAACTACTCTACTGACAAGTAGGATTTCCACCCCTTACTAGGCCTCTTCACTGCCTGTGTCATTTCCTTTCGTGGCTATAGATTCTAGTTCTTAGATCATGTTACTCCCACCACAGCAAGGTATCTAGCACTCCCACTGTGCCGCCTCCTAACTTGATACTGAATCTTTGGTTATGATTCATCCTCTATAGCACTATATAACTTATCAAGTAAATAACTGTTACTTTACTGTTACATTAATTATTTCTAATTATTAATAACTAACAGCAAAAGAAAAAATATACTCATGCCATTGGGACTCGAAAAAGGGTCATCCTGAATATCTAGTCAAGGGCTTTTCCAACTGAGCTCTACCCTTCCTTGAGCGACAACCTCTCTTGATACTGAATCTTTGGTTATGGTTCAACCACCATAGGACTGATAACACTATATAACTTATCAAGTAGACGACTATTGGTATGGTGTAGGTCCTACTATTATTTCTAATTATTAATAACTAACAGCAAAAGATAAAATATGCTCATGCCATGATAGGGTCATCCTAATTATGCACTCAGGGGTTTTTCCAACTGAGCTCTACACTTCCTTGAGCGACAACCTCTCCAATATGAATTCTCATTGACCGAAATCTCCTAAAGACTGCATGCACTGTACCCAGTGGACATAAACTCAAACAGCAGGAATACAGTGTGACCCCTAAATTAATTTTCTGATGGCTAGTTTGTCAATGTCGAGGAATAATATGAAATATTAGACAAATTTTAATATATATTATTCTAATATTTATTATTTTTTAATAATATTTTAATTATATATTTTTTCATATAATTTAAAAAAAACTTTATATTTATAACTTTAACGTTATCTCAGGGTTCTGTTAATAATTATATTAGGAAACTTCTGGCAAAAGGAATATTGGTTTTATTTACACACATTTAATATATAAAAATTGATATACAAAAAATAAATACGTACGTAGTCAAAGTATAATATTAAATCTAATTTTACGTAATTATACTGGCCAGTGTTCTTTGTGAATAATCTTCGTGTGGTTCGGATCAGCATACTTGTTCTTCTCTGCTTCGCATGTTCCGTCCGGATTGTCTTACTGGAACGTCCTTTCTTCGTGCTGAGTGAAAGTGATGGACCACGAGGCGCCAGCGTAGGTCTGCTACCTCCTCTACCCGTTCCTGACGAAAGAATGTGTCCTTTTCGTTCTATGTCGGTCTCTATCTTACATACCGCTGCCTTCTTGACTTTCAACTCGTTATTTTAATGCCAGTTTCAGGCGAACATGGAGGGTGCGGCAAAACTTCCCAGCTAAGCTCCAGTAACTTCTGCGGCATCTGCAAAGAAGTGTGCGGTCTGGCATTGTCGTGATGGAAGACAATCCCTTTACGGTCGGCTAGTTCTGGACGCTTCTGGTGGATCGCTGCATTTAATTTGTCCAGCTAGTCACAGTACACATCCAAATTGATGGTCCTGTTCGTGGGAAGAAGTTTGTAAAAGACAACACCCCTCCAATCTCACCAAATCAAGAGCATAACCTTCTTTGGGTGAAGTCCTGCTTTGAGGGTTGTTTGTGGTGATTCGCCGCGCTTCCCCATGAGCGTTTGCGCTCCACATTGTTATAGACGATCCACTTTTCGTCCCCTGTCATCATTCTCTTCAAAAAAGGATCGTTTTCTTCACGTTTCCGCAACGAATAGCAGATATAAATCCTTTGGGCGAGGTTAGCCTCACTAAATTGATGGGGAACCCAAACATCGAGCCTGCTCATGTAGCCAAGTTGATGCAGATGGTTTTCAACACTCGATTTGGATATTTTGAGGATAACTGCGATCTCCCTAGTTGTATAACAGGGATTGGTGTCAACTTATTCCTTCACTTTGTCGCTGTTAATCTCAGTTGCCGGCTAGAGCGAGGTGCGTCTTGAACTGAAACATTTCCTGATCGAAATCTTGAAAACTACTTCTGGCACACACGTTCTATAACAGCATCCTCTCTGTATACAGCGCATATTTTCCTGCAAGTTTCCACTGCTTTCTTGGCTTTTTTAAAATAAAAAAGCATGAGGTGTCGATAATGTTCGTTTTGGTTTTCCATTTTCAGGATGATCCTAAACACACAAAATACAATCAGTCTCGTCGGAATTTCGCGTCAAACTACATTGAAGTGTCTAGTATCTGACGAGAATGCACTCACAAGGGACGGATTGAAGTAAGCTACATATTAGACTGCTTGAAGTGTCGTGACGACAAAAACCGAACGGACTTTTTGGCCAACCTAGCTCCCAGGAAATTAATTTAGGGGTCACACTGCCCCCTTGCCTGCCTCTGTGTCCATAGGGTTTCTCACTTGTTAATTTCCAAACCTTGAGATCATAGATAAATAATGAGATGAATAATAGAGCTTACATCTTTTCATAATATGAAACCACTTTATTATTTAATTATACTTGTCCATTATACTCAAATAATAGTGTTAATAATGCGATGGTTTTTCAAATAATTCCATTATAGCATCCTTCTTCCTGGCTATTTCCGGGATCATTGGGTACTATTTGTGTTTCTGGATGCTAAATATCTTATAATTCTAAAGGTATATAATTTGTTTCAATTCGAGGTTTAGCCACCCTGATTATTTTCATAGTATGCTGTAAAAATCTCAGCTTTACCTCCGACAAACTCCACGTTCTTGACTGGTTTTTTTTCTTAGTTCGTAAAATGAGAGGTTTTTTTTCACATCTAGTAGTACTTACGATAATTTCAGAATAGTGTAAGCTCTAATAATCATGTGGATTCCTGGCATCCCCCAAGGGTGCAGAACATGGCCTAGTCCAAATAAGTCTGCCCAACAAATGTCTTACAAACTTTGATAAAATTAACTATTGAGCTAGATATTTCTTCCTTCCCTTGTTTGAATAGGTTGGTTATGTCCAGAGGTAGAGCAAACGTTTTCCGTGGTATGGAGTACCAATAACTTTACGAAGTACTGCCATATATGTTGGCATGAGTTGAGTTGTAGAGTTACTATAGAATAAATTTAACTGCCCTTGTTATATTCACTGATGTCCAGTCGGTGAGAGCTAGCAAATAATTTTAGTATTTTTTCAAAATGATCCCACTTAGTTTAGGTGGACAACTAATTAAAATTGTCAGAGAAAATTGTGAGGAAAATAAAAAATAATTTGTTACTATTAGCCAAACAAAACATATATTGATAGGGGAAGGATTAAACCTGCTGGGACCTCCTGATATCTGGCCAGACACTTTTTCAACAGAGCCATCTCTAGGAACTTTTAGTCTAATCAATTTACACATAAATAATTTTAACATTTTTTTTCAGTTCTACTGTAGTTAAGACAAAAAAAAAGGGTAGGAAAATATTGTGATCAAGAAATGAATCAAGAGTAAATTATTTCATGTATTTTACATACAATGTCTTTAAATTATTTACATTCGAACTACCAACTGCTAATAACTTTACATTAAAAAAATTAAGTGAAATTAGACAAAAAACTCGATTAACAGCAGATGTTGTAAAGGAAACTTGGCTATTGAAATAAACCTATAAAAATTACAAAGTAATTAATAAGACAGGTTCGACCAAAAGGACATATCAAATAAATAATTATTGGCTTTGAAAAGTTGTCAGGCTTGAAATGCATGTCACTGTTTCCAAAAAGAGCAGTTTGTAACAACATCAGCAGGCTTTTCAGTCTAGTACTTCATCAATCCAATACATACATTAATTAAAATGACAACAAATCAACAACTAGTTACACAGGGCTTGAAATATATTGTGAGTTAATTGTTAGCCATTAGTATATAAATGAGTACAACAATTTGTTGGATAGATTTAATTTTTCCAAGGAGCATTCACAACATTTGCAGTACCTCTTCTAAACTCTGATCACAACCCGGTTTCCTTCTTACTATGTAAAACCAAAAGCATAATTTAAGAGTTTTTTCGATCCATCATATCTAATAACGTAGATTTAATAAAGCCTAACATTGAAACTATGACCAACAGGGCTTTAAACATAATAAAAGTAGAAAGCAACATTACTATTTTGTGGGCTAACCATATGATCGCCTTAGAAGAACTTCCTTATATTATTAAATTTATAATAAAAATGTAAAACTTTATTCGTAAAATAATACAAAATTTCTATGTAAAAAGCTAAAACCTTTATACAAGAAATTAAACTCTATAGTTAAGTCTAGGTTAAATCTGTGGAGGAATAATAATTTGTTCGCCTATGTAAAAAAAGGCCATTAAATACAATAAAAACATCTCAGACAGTATTGTTCTCACCTAAGTTCGATAGTAGACTTATTTACTCCGATGAAGATAAAGCCAGACTGCTCGGTAATCACTTTAAAAATAACCAAAATCAAAACAGTAACCTCAGTACTAAAAATCATCAAGTAAACAATAGAATTATAAGACAATTCATCAATAAAAAGCACCACTTCCCACTTAATAGTTTTTTTTTAAAAAGTCTCCTAAAGTTCATCATTACTAAATTAAATAAACAAATAAGGTTTGGGGCCGGATGAAATTTCAAACCAAATGATAAAGGGACCCCCAAATAAAGCAATAGTCTACTTTACATTCAAAATAAACTAAATGCTGGAGTATCAATATTTCTTTCCCCACTGGAAAAAGAGCAAACTTTTTAATCAAACCGAAGCCAAATAAAGTCCACAGCAATCCCAATGATGACTGAATGCATTAGGTAAAGTAGTTTAGTAAATGATTTCTAACAGTAATATTTTACTGTCTAAAGTAAGCTTGTGCCCTACCATTTGGTTAGAATGTTAAATATTGATTATTATAAGGGCAAATCTTATAAGATATGTAAGATAATGTTGACAAAATATAAATTTATATTAAATTACCATTATACTCTCAAGGTAGCGCATAATCTATTGTTTACAAGAAAGCTACAATAGGTCCATTAAAATTATAAAATGAACTTTGGAGTTAATTGAGCAACATTGATTCATAACATTACAGTTTCTAGCTTGGTTTCAAAAGAATTGCTGGATCCAGTTTTCATTATGTTTCTTAACTTTACTTATCAGTTTTATGCCAACTCTCCTGGAAATATAAAACCAAGATGCACCATACACTGACTTCATTCTACATTATGTGTCAAAAAGTTGCTCACTAATTAATAAGAGCTCATTGATGTCTATTAAAGGGGAGCTTTTCACCAGACAGCCACATTAATTCCTCTTTAAGAATTCTAGACATCTTGACCACTCTTAATGCTGCCCATAAATCACAAGCTCTCACCGACTGGACATCAGTGAATAATATAACAAGGATAATATGAGTAAATTTCAATTATGATACAAAGGCAGTTAAAAATATTCCATAGTAACTCTACAACTCTACTCATGCCAACAAATATATATGGCAGTACTTCGTAGAGTTATTGGTACTCCATACCACGGAAAACGTTTGCTCTACCTCTGGAAGTAACCAACACATTCAAAGAAGGGAAGGAAGAGACATCTAGCTCAATAGTTAATTTTATCAAAGTTTGTAAGACATTTGTTGGGGAGACTGATTTGGACTATGCCATGTTCAGCACCCTTGGGGGGTGCCAGGAATGCACATGATTATTAGAGCTTACACTATTCTGAAATTATCGTATGTACTACTAGATGTGAAAAAAAGCCTCTTATTTTACGAACTAAGAAAAAAAACCAATCAAGAACGTGGAGATTTTGGAGTCAAATCTTAAGGTTTTTACGGCATACTGTGAAAGTAATCAGGGTGGCTAAACCTTGAATAATTAAATAACTATCTAGAAAAAAAATGACATGACTAGAAATGAACAGATGGGCTTTCATATGAATCATTCAACCATTTGACAACTGGTTCCTCTTTCTGGCACTATCCACATATTTAAGAAAACATACTGGTATAGTATTTATAGATTTAGGAAACAGCTTTGGACGATGTGTGGGATAAAGCTTTAATATGTAAATTAATCTATTATCAAGTGCCCAGTTACTTAATTAAACTTATTTTTATATGATAGGAAGATCCTTCCGTGTACACGTAAACCAGGCGAGCTCTACTAATACCCTTATGTTTTTGGGGCTGGCACATTATTGGTTATTTCCCCGCATTTATTCAACATCTATATTAATGTCTTAAAGTTAAATCTTCGTGGCTATGAGACACAAGCACTCCGAGGTTCGAAAATTCGATGGCAATAGTTAATAAAAAAAACTTTACAGACCTCTGCTATTGACGTACGCATTGCTAACCAGGAGTACGGTCTGTACAAGTAACCTCCTTAAAGAGAATAAATTCCTAAGAATAATTACAAATTATAACCGTCTTCCGCGTACATGATTGATGAACACCGAGATTAATTTTATTTATAACGTAATAAAAGTAAAATAACTTACTCAAACGAAGATTGTAAAATGGCTACAATAATTTAGTAAAACGTGTTGTTTGTTCATAATGTTTCAACTAGTATGAAGATGCGTAAATACATTTACTTTATCCTTAAGGACCATTAGAAATTGGTATTTTATTTTAAGCTTTTGTTTAGGTTTTCTTACTTACGAATAAGTACATCTTTTAGTTTTACGTGGTAATCTTATTTTAGTCTTAGTTTAGAGACTTTATGTCGTCTGGCAACTATATGTAATGAGCTCATGTAACAAAATAAAATAAAGAGGGGGAAAAAAGAGTTTGTTTTAGGTTTTCATTAAATTTGTTAATGGGCGTTTTGTCGGAATGTCAGCATCAACTCTTTGCGCGATATGGAAGGGGATACTAACTGTTCAAGACATTTTGGAGGTAGACGTTTCTTTAAAATGTTTTGCGCAGTTAACATCCCACAAATGAAGATATACACGGTTCGTCGAAACGTTATTCAATAATAAATTTGGCGGAAACCTAATAACTCTCATTCATCAACCTAAGCCGATATCCCATCAAACTAACCTTTTCTATTCATACTTACAAACTGTTTCTGTTATTTACGTCCAACGAATCATTTCCATTCCTTATACTAATGGGGAATTCTGATTTACTGTGGCATGGCTCTGGTGGAATCTAATTGAACCAAGTTAGGTGACGACAAGGTTGGGTTTAATAGGGTGTCCGGCCTTTGTCCCACAGTCGACCCTGGCGTTACTTTGCTTAGTTAAACTGATCTATATCTATATCTGACCATAGCGATGCCGTAGTACATCAGAATTCCTAATCAGTTATAAGAATGGAACTGGATTTTTGGGCCCTTATTGCTGGTAAGTAGTGGTAGTAAGGGTAGTTCCATAATTGGCCACCGTTATTTCACTCTATAGGTTAATCTGAACTTTGTGGTCATACTAGGCTACCTTGCCAAAGAAGTCAATAGTTGATATCACCATTTAAAATTATTAGCTCATTGTTTTTACGGAACATAGGACTGTTTCCCTCCTTAAGCGTTCATTCCTGTTGTATTCAAAGTTGAAGCTCATGATTTGAATTTTCGTAATATCTGCTAATTTATTGCAATGACTACTTGCAAATTGTAAGTATAACCTTTTCTAAATTGTAACATTCGATTATTAATCAAAGAAAATAGATGACAGTTTAGGATTTGTATCCAAAACCTTGACTAATAATTTTTAAAACAGTGGGCTTACAGACTGCAACTATTAAGTATTAATAAATACTGCATTTTAGTGTGAAGCTCTTAAGACCGTAATCAGAGTAGCTTAGGGTAACCTTATGTCCTGTTAATAACTGAATATCCTCTTTCATTCAACAGTGACCTGTTGTCACCTAAAAAATTGTTGACTCTGATTCACTTGTCTCTTTCTGTGATGCTAAACTGTTCCTATTCCTAATTTTTTTATATTTAACTTTTGCATAACCACAATGGTTTTTGAAACTTTTGAATGTTCTACTTATTATATGTGGATTAGGCATGATAATTATATTTGAATATATGCTCGCTTCAATGTATTCTCTCTGCGATATTTCATAATTTGACTGTCTGAAGAAAGAGAAGTTTAAGGTTGGGATATGACTGTCTTCAACATTCAAACATTCACTGCTTGTGAAAGAAAAAAATATATGAAATTTTTAATTTCTTTAAATGCATTTTGTTATCAATCCTCGCCAGTTCAGTGAGCCATCATATCTAGATTGTATCAAAAAAATTACTTAATCATCTATATGTCGATTTAACACATGAAGGATGAATGAATTGAAGTCAACCAATAAAACTAAGGCATGCAATTTGGACATATGATCTCTTGACATTCTTAAAGATTTATAAAAAAAAAAGTTGCTTTTGTTATTAAAATATAAATGCATGTGATTTAGTAAAATAAAGTTTAATGAAAGATTATCAACGATCTGTCCATGGAAATGAAAACTATATGAACTGACCATGAATGATAACTGCTACGAATGGGTGGAATGATTGCCACATCTTATCCATCTACCGTGGTTTTAAGTGCAAATAGCCTCTCAGTGTATTATCAAGATCAAGATAATTAGGATCTGGGTTTTGGGCCTCACAGGAATTGATAGTATTGAAAACGTAGACAAGTGGTCTCAAATTGGTGCTGATTCTCCTTTGTGCCTATTACAATACCAGTTGTGGGGCTCTGGCCTCTTGGATATGTGTTAATCTTTATCAAGTGATAAATGATCCTCAACTCCATCAGTAAATTTTAAGACTACAAAAAACAAGGCAGCTACTGTCTGTCTTCACGAAGGCAAAAATCTTACTGCTGAGCAACAGGCAACTAAACTGGCCGACCAATACGCTAGGGATATTATGGCTAGGACGGGCTACTAACATATGCCTCCTCCGCTAGATACTGAACAGAACCACATGTTTGTATCACCGAGGCAGCTCAAGGTGATTCTTCGCTGGTGTCAAGGAAACCGAGTACCAGGGCACGACGGAATACAAAAAGTTCTGCTCAAACAATTGTCGAGGAGAGGGATAGTACAACTCGCAAACTTATTCAACTCTTGTATAAGATTGCGGTATTTTCCTGACAAGCCATCTTGTTTCCATTACTCAAGCCAGCGAAGAGCAGAGATCACCCAGTCCACGGCCACGGCTATGATTTCGATTGACTGCACTCAAGCATTCGACTCAGTGTCCCATGGGGCGCTGTCAAATGCTCTGCGACCGGGGATGGGCATGCTCCGGGCGGAGCAACTTTATTTAATTCTGGCTAGCTTCCTGAACAGCAGATGAGTGCGGGTGGGTGATAGCTTCTCTGAAGCTGTGCCACTGACCTGTGGAGGTGCCCCAAGGAGCCGTTTTATCCTCAGTACTTTTCAACGTGTACACGTCTGAAATTGTAGGAGCCTGATATAAAAACACAACAGTTACTGCTTTCGCTGATGATATAGTGGTGTACAGTAGCAACATGACCATCAAGGTAGCTCTTAGACAGGCTGAAGTAGCCTTTAACCAGATCACTGAGAGATTGGGGAGACTTAATATCTCTGTAAACGCGGGTAAGACTGACTGCGTAATTTTCTCTTTCCAAAAGGGAAAAATTCCTCTGCCTACTAGTTACGCAGTAGGAACACAGCAAAACTCACTAGCCAACAACCTAGTATATTTGGGCATTAAAATGGACAGACAACTCCGTTTTAGTAACCATTTTGCGAGGAAGTTGAAGTAAACTCACACGAAGTCTTACCGCTTATGCATTTCTTGACTTCCCCCAATCTATCACTGCGCCTAAAGCTTATGATATATAAGAGTGTACTCAGGCCTGCTCTGCTGTATGGTGCACTACTTTTTCGTTATCTGACGTATATGACAGCTCGGCGACTTTAACGATTCCAAAACGGTATACTGATGAAAGTGGTCAGACACTTCATTCGAGCAACAGTGAGCTTCACGAGATCTTTGATCTGCCTATGGTAGATGAATTCATTCAACGTAGACATATCAAATTTTTTGACTCACTACAGTACTTGACAAACCCGGTGTTTAACACAATAACCCATGCTCCATTCCACTGTGGGTATCTGCGCTTCTTCAAGTAGCTTACTCGGTCCTGCTTGAGTGGAATCTCATGTACTGTTTTTCCTGTGACCCCCAATCTCTCCCCTTCCTTAAAGAAAATGTTCGTATATTCTCTCTTGAGCTCACCTCTCCAATCCTCCGCTCGCCTAATCACCCCTACTCGCGCCCTACCGTCTCTCCCTACGTCCCTCCCTTGTCTCAGACACCTATATGTTTTCTTACCTAAGCGAATGTCCCATTGCCCCTCCCTGTTCCTAACCTTCGCTCCCACTTTCCCTAACAGATCACATCCTATGATCCATATTGCCGGGGCACCTTTTCCACCACATGGACCTACAATTTCTCCTCGCTACGATCCCATCTCTCTAACCCTATTATTGCTTCCCCTTCGACCCAGCAGGGGCCCCCCAGGGTGACCAAGCTACAAGAACGTGCCTGTATTTGAGGCATCCTCCCTCCTCCACACATGCTCTCTAGTGTCTCCCGAATCATTATTGTATTGGTACTCCCGGTATCCACTAAGCACTGCACTCCACTCACCACTCTAATTATAGGCAGACCACTATGTGCGCCTTTTACACAATTATTTATTAACGTGCGGTCACCTCTCTGCTGGCACTCTTCTCAGATCTCGCGTTCTCCCCTCTCCTCCGTCGCCTTTCGTCGACCGCTCCTCCGGGCACTGCCGCTTCCACAGCCCACTCCACTTCCTGGTTCTTCCCTTTCATTGTCCGTTTCGGAGGTTTCTGAAGTCTCTGTAGCCTCCGACTTTTGTCTTTCCCTCCTCCACACTCTCTGAGCATTTATTTCCAATGGTTCAGGCCGGTTCACGTTTCTGCATCGGCTCATATATGGGCACTGTCTTGCTGCGTGTCCCTCCGTGCCACACTTGAAGCACCTAGTGCGTGGGCACTTTGCTACCGGGTGTCCTGTCTTCCCACACTCATAACACTTCCTATCTTCCCTCCTCCTGGGGCGTCCCGTGTTTCCTCGGCTCCTTTCTCCCACTGTTGCTCTCTCCCGTGATGATTATATTGAGCCAGCAGTGTTCGTTGGTGATTTTTCGTCTCCCGGAACATTTTAAAAATGCCCTCTTCCGGGGTCCACCTTCCCCCGCCGAATGCTTTCTTCAGCCGTTCTTTCACTATGGTCCATGAGGTCTCCTTGTCAGCCTGGATCATGTTCAGGATACTCCGCTTAACTCTGCACACCAGAGCTGCTCTCAGTGAATCGGTATCTCCTTCAGTTATTAAGTCCTCCGTCCGTTTTCCCTCTATCCGCATCATCAGCTGGTCACCCCCTTAAAGAAGTGATTCATTTCCCCTGTCTCGTCTGCAAATCTCTCCAGATCTGAAATGGACTTCCTCATATCTTGAGCTATGATCGCCTGAATCTTCGTCCACGCTAATGTAGTTGCATGAGCCGCTGCCATGGTCGTTTGAGGCAACTGCGGTATATCTGCCGCTCCACTCAGCACCGCTGGTTGTAACACTCCCCAGAGGGTGTTCAGCATAACACATGCCAGAGCATGTTCTCATAAAAAAAATGTACACAGAGAGGAGACGATAAAGAAAAAAAAACTAGAGAGAAAGAAAAAAAATACGCCGCCGTATGAGGTTCCCGGCTTTTGGCACCAGTTAATCGCTGGTGGTTAAGATAGATAAAAAAAAAAATAAGGAAAGAGGGAAACGCAACGACACACTCGGACTCCAGTAAAAGACTGCTTTATTGTTGATGATAATCCGACATACATAGGATCATGGATTGTTTACGTCCTATGATCCCATTAATATGCGACATAGTCATGCCTCTGGCTTTAACTTACATATATACACCTGAATCAGTTGTAGATCTTTTAATTTTCCTATTATAATTATAATAAATATAATATAAACAATTATAATACCTTAATTTTCAGTTTAGTTTCTGGAGACGTAAGAGGAAATTTCAAGTGTCTATTCCAAAAAGTTGAGAGGTCCATAAAAAAATGCGGATCCTTTGCTTTTTTGTTATGCACAGGAACTTTTTTCAATGAAGATGGAGACATCTCTGAATGGGAATATTTCAAAAGCAATCCAGACAAAAGTAAATATATCATCTAGTAATTATTTATTGAAAATAAATTGTTTGCAAGTCTTATTTATTATTCAAGTTGTTTTTCCTTTATAATATTGAATAATAAATAGTAAAGTCTGGGTTGGCTGAGACCATGATCCTCTTTAATAAATATTGCAAATTTCTGAGAATATTGTGCATTAATATTTGGCACAAGTAGAGGTGAGGAAAGACAATTCATGGATGGAGTTCCTGTTGTTGCTGACATGATAAAGGACTTTTGTCGAGGTATTGTAGTTACTGAGCTACAACAGGAACAAACAATGCATCACCTGAAGGGAGGGTCTTTTAAAGCGGAGATAAAAAAAAGTGGAGCAGTGGGGGTTAACTTATGCTCCATTTTTCTGGGCCACTTGTATAGTCTAATGCAGGAATAGTCTAGCAGTCTAGAATAGCTGCAACATAAGACTACATTCAGGATAACTTTGATTTGATACACTTCAAAAAAATATTTTGTAAAACTTTAATTACTATGCAATAATGAAAACAATTAAAATATCAAATAGACATTAAATAAATTGACAATTAATTAGTTGATAATAAAATAAAACAACTTATACTTCAAATGATCATTTGTTACAGTTCCAATTCAGGTATATATTTTGGGACCTAATACTCAAGAAGAGATAAACTTTTATAGTTCTACTACAAAATGTTCAAGCATAAATGATAAAATAACATTTGTGGGTGAGTATGCATGTCATTTTTTTAGTATCTTGAGCATGACACTTTCAATAATTAGGTGATATTGATTTTTTTTTTTTTATCATTTGTTAATTTTTCATTCAACCAACCATTAATGTGTCAGCCATTTGTGAACCTACAGAACTTTTACTACATAATACTACTGCGGTTTTACAACACTTCAGGGGACTAATGTCCTTAAATATCTACTTCTTACAGTTGTGTATGTTTAGCAGGGTCCCTCCCTCCAATCATGAATTCCCAGAAGATTTCTTGTGACATCTTGCTATCTTAGCTTGCTCCTTCTTGTTCACCACACTCCAGGAATTTCTTCAATCAAAATGAATTTAGGGAGGTTTGTGTCCTTTGACCTTTCCAGGTGTCCAGCCTTTATATACTTTAAATAAAATAAATAATCAGTAGTGGAAAAATGATTTAATTATTGGCCACTTTAATTTCTCTTTAAGAATTCTAGACATCTTGACCACTCTCACTGCTGCCCATAAATCACAAGCTCTCACCGACTGGACATCAGTGAATATAACAAGGCCAGTTAAATTTATTCCATAGTAACTCTGCAACTCTACTTATGCCAACAAATATGGCAGTACTTCGTAGAGTTATTGGTACTCCATACCACAGAAAACCTTTGCTTTACCTCTGGACGTAACCAACACATTCAAACAAGGGAAGGAAGAAATATCTAGCTCAATAGTAAATTTTATCAAAGTTTGTAAGACATTTGTTGGGGAGACTTATTTGGACTATGCCATGTTCTGCACCCTTGGGGGATGCCAGGAATCCACATGATTATTAGAGCTTACACTATTCTGAAATTATCCGTATGTACTACTGGATTTACGAAAAACCTCTCATTTTACTAATTAAGAAAAAAAACCAATCAAGAACGTGGAGTTCGTCGGAGATAAAGCTGAGATTTTTACAGCATACTGTGAAAATAATCAGGGTGGCTAAACCTTGAATTGAAACAAATTATATACCTTTAGAATTATAAGATATTTAGCATCCAGACACACATATAGTACCCAACGATCCCCCCGGAAATAGCCAGGAAGAAGGATGCTATAATAGAATTATTTGAAAAACCATCGCATTATTAACACTATTATTTGAGTATAATGGACAAGTATAATTAAATAATAAAGTGGTTTCATATTGTGAAAAGATGTAAGCTCTATTATTCATCTCATTATTTATCTATGATCTCAAGGTTTGGGAATTAACAAGTGAGAAACTGCATTAGGTGATGTCCTTCACGCCATCTGGTGAATGATATACAGTTACTGATTCTACTCTTCATGAGCAGATGTTTCTTTATCATCCTAAGAGCTTTCATGGAGTTGCTATTCCTGAAATGATTGAAAAGTATTGTAAATAATTAACAGCCAAAGAATAGGTTTACTTCCAGAAACAGGACTCACACATGGGTCTTTCTCAACATCTAGTCAGGAATGCTAAGTTACTCTGCCTCAAGTGATGACTTTCCCAACATCAATACTCTTTGGCCAAACTCTTGTAAAGACGGTACACACTTTACCCTATAGACACAGAGGCAGGCAAGGGGGCAGTGTGACCTTTAAAATAATTTCCTGAGAGCTAGTTTGGCCAAAAAGTCCGTTAGGTTTTTGTCGTCACGACACTTCAAGCAGTCTAATATGTAGCTTACTTCAGTCCGTCCCTTGCGAGTGCGCTCTCGTCAGATACTAGACACTTCAATGTAGTTTGTCGCGAAATTCCGACCTGATTGTATTTTGTGTGTTTAGGATCATCCTGAAAATGGAAAACCAAAACGAACATTATCGACACCTCATGCTTTTTTTATTTTAAAAAAGGCAAGAAAGCAGTGGAAACTTGCAGGAAGATATGCGATGTATACGGAGAGGATGCTGTTACAGAATGTGTTAAAACTTTAATAATACCCCTCTATAAAAGAATTTATCTCAACAGTAATGCATCAGGATATACCTGAAGCTTTAAAAGTGTTACCCCTAACCGATAGTACAGTAAAGCGTCAAATTGAAAAGATTGCAGTTAATGTTGAAAATAAACTTAAAAGTACTCTCAAAACTTTTCATTTTCTGTACACAATTTGACGAGTATACCATTGCAGATAATAATTTTTATTAATGATATGTAAGTTATTTTGATTAAAACAATACATGACAAAAAGAAATGCTATTCGCAATAAATCTCTTTCCAGATACAATAGAACTAACAATATTCAATGCTGTGTAATCATACTTAAATAATATTACTTTGAACAATATTGTTACATGGGTTCCTGGTGGGGCACGATGAATGGTAGGTCGTATTGTGTATTTGTTGCTTATTTGAAGTGCGACTTGTCAAAATGTCATTGTGTATTGCCCTGATAATATCTTGTAAGAAAATATTTAAGTACAAGTCTCCATTCACTTTTAGATATAATAATTAGAGCTTTAAATAGGATTTAATTCAATGCCAAACATTATAGAATGTTTAGCTAAGTAGGAAAATAATGAGGATTTTATTAGGTCACTTTTACACACAGAAGTTCAGTGGCTGTGAAAGGCTACATATTTGTATCAGTATATGATAGCTTCATACAATTTTTCGAAAGAATTAATGAGACCAATCTGAGTCAACAATTAAAAACTTGTAAAGTAAAGAATGGTGCCTTTTATTTGGCAAATATTTTCAAGAGATTTAATGAAATCCATATGAAACTTCAAGGAACTAATGAAACCCCCCATATGAATTGCCAAAATTTGTGACATTATTTATTGTCAAACTTGGTCATCTTTGTTATGAGCTATTGAAGAGAAAATTTCATCAGTTTCCCAAATTATTGTCTATGAAAGATTATGTTGAGTTAGGACCTGACATATAGAAAAAGCCGGGAGACCTATGGTTCTTTGTGTAAGCCTCTGGTATAAGCTTACATCTGTGTAAGTATAGTGGTTAAACAGTTATATTTATAATAGACATGCACATTGGGGATCAAGTATAGTGTTGGTTAGTGAGGTGCTAATTAATCTGACCTAGTTTACCTTTTTTCAGCGATTGGTGAAATAATGTGAATGAAGTTAATGATAAGACAGGTTTGTACCAGCTGTTACCATCTTGCCTCAAGTGCAGAGGTGTGGCCGGATCTTCAGTGATCTTTCCTTCCCTCCCGGTGGTCTGGGTTCATTTTGACATAGCCTTTTATGTGAGGTGATTTCTGGCTGTTGATAGGTATACCCTGTGACGAGGTTATGCAAGGATGCAATCGATTATTAATTGAAGGAAATACAGGCGCACTCTGTCAGGTGTCCTGACCTATATTGTAGGGCCACCGAAGTGGGGGACAGCTGATAAGGGCCTGCAAAACCATGATGAACTTGACATAGCCACATTAAACAGATGATTTAACCCCCTGGAAAAAATGAAAGATTCAGTAGCCATCTTAACTAACTTAAATTGGTTGTAGAAAAACAATATGAAGATATTATGACTTGAAGGTGTATAACTAGCTGTAAACTCCTTTTCCTGCAAATATTTAGGAGGTTGACACAACTTGCCAAGAAAAACTGTTATAACTTAGATATGAAGAAGAAGTAATTAGATAAGAGCGATAAAAAAAACTTTATTCACTATTTGATTTACAAATCAGCTTGATATTAAATTGTTATTACATGTTACGGTATCCTTTCCATGTTATTGGCTATAACATAATGATATAATATGTATATGTATATATATATATTGTTATGATATTTTAATGTTATGATTTTTAATTGTGTTTTTGAAATAAACTCGGAATTAGCGAGCGTTGAAGAACGTAATAACGATCCGTGGTTCATGCCTATGAAAGTATGAACGTTGTTATTGCCGTTATATTAACTATTAATAGTTATAAAAATAATATAAATAATGTCAATAATTTAATATAAATATTTTATTTTATAAACTACATAAATTAAGCAAAGTATAAATATCCGAACAACCAAAGAGGCCAATAGATCAAGATGGCAACGAAAGGTCACTGGCGTCTGACCCGGCATGAGAGCAGGACTCACTCTTGATCTTGGAACCGGCAGAAGTAAGGCAGCACGAGGAGGGACCCACGCTACGGCCTCGTAGTGCACAAGGAGGTTAGCCCTTTTCACTTTCATCCGGTGCGCATAGAACAAAGGACGGTCAAGTAAGACGATTCGGATCATGCGATGCAGCTTAGAGGAAGACAATCCGAATCACGCAATAGAAGACGACCATCGAAGGATAGCAACACAAAGAAACACTGGCCAGTATAAATACGTAAATTTAGTTTTAACAGTATTATTTATTACGTACGTATTTTATTTTTATATCAATTTTTAAATCAATGTGTGTAAATAAACCATTATTCCTTTTGCCAGAAGTTTCCTAAATTTTATTAACAGAACCTTGAGATAACGTATAAGTTAAATACAAAGTTATAAATTATATGAAAAAATATATAATTAAAATATATATAAATAATAAATATTAGAATAATATATATGTGTGGTCATTTTTGTGTAGTGAGGGTAGTTATTGATGATACGCATAGGTTTTGGGTTCATTCTATTTTACTATAGTTAGTTTTGCTAGTGGAGCTACACATCGAATCATAGGTTATGAGTGAAAGGAGGATGGAAGGTGGTGTGAGGAGTGGGCCTGTTGATTATAAACTTGTATTTATTGTTTATGGTAACTTACGACAGGTTTTTGCTTCTTGGCTGATCAAGTTAGTAAAACTTCCTCAGGCATATAAGAAAGCTGGTCGTCACAAAAAAAAAGTGGAGAGGATAAAAGTGCAGCAATGTAGTTAAATGGCTTTTGCAAGTTTTCATGATAGTCAAAAAAATGGGAGAGAGAGAAGTTAAATTCTTGAATTGTTGGAAGTTGTAAGTCATTGAGCATAATAATTATTTTTGTGTAGCGAGGGTAGTTATTTCTGATACGGATCCCTAGGTTTTGGGTTATTTTAAGTTTACTATAGTTGGGTTTGCAAGTGGAACTCCATACTGGTAAAACATAGGTAATGAGTGAAGGATGACTGATTTGTGGAGTATAAGTTTGTTTTTGGGATTTTTTGTTAAAATACAGGAACATTTTGCATAAGATTCCCCCCCCCTCTTGGATAGAGTAAATATGATTTTGATTATGGTGAATTTAAAAATATACGGTTAAATGAAAAAATGATTGCATATCCAAATGTGTGTAAAATGGTATTCAGTTTATTGATTTAAAGAAATCATTGCTGTTTTTCGGTTCTATACTGAGTTAAATTGGCTCTATCCTTCTTACTGCAACCTTTATTTCCTAGCTTCTTTCCTCTACCAAGTTATATGTCCTTTATCTATTACTGAACTCCTTCAACTCAAATCATCTATCCAATAGTCCATGGCCTTCGGCCTGTGCATTCTAGTGGACCCCACTGAAGCATTTCTGACAGATCTTTCTTTATTACATTATGCTTTTGGGAGAACATTCCTCCAATAATCTGGCACACCATCCTTCAGGTCCTCTGCTTCCTATATCTATTCATATATGCTGTTTTGGCTCTTGTCATTTGTAACTTCTTTCTTAACTTTTATAAATTTCCTTTATGATTAATAAAGTTATCTCATATTATGCATCACATTATGATATAAATAAAATAAGCATATTTATATATATAGACAATAATTTTTTTTTTATTCTAGGTCAAAGTGGGATATTTACTACTTGCGAAGGTGTTAAAGTTGGATACGTAAGCGGAATAGAATCATCAAATAAAACCCCAGATGTTAAAAGTTTGCTTTCAAAAGGCATAGTTGATATACTTTATACATCTCAGTGGCCTTCTGGGATAACAAGCAATGGAAAGACTGATTTTAAACCTAAACTATCTTCTCCCTTAATCAGAAAACTTATTAAAATGCTTAAGCCACGGTACTGTTTTTCAGGCTGGGAAAATCATTTCTTCGAAAGAATCCCATTGTGTCATGCTGATGAGGATGGTAATATTGAATTGTTAACAAGTTTTATCGGATTAGCATATGTTGCCAATCCTAAAGAAAAGTGGCTTTACGCTGTAAACATGGAGATAGAAAGAAAGATCTCAGCATCAGATGCTAATCTTATGAATACTTATCTTCAATTCCAGCCTTATGAAGAACAACTTGAATCTCCTGGGCCCTCTACAAGTAAGCATACACCAATACAATACAGGTGGTCAAGGCAATTCAAAGGAAATAAAACTAAAAGTACTTCAAAGCGTTTTCAAAACAAATTGAGGTGCTGGTTTTGTGCAGACCAGGAATTTCATCTGATCATAAAGATGGGATATAAAGTAGTCTTGTCATTAGCAAAAGGTGGTCTTGTAAGAGATCACTTATGTTTAACCCCTATTGACCACGTGGCATCTATATCTCAAATTAGTGAAGAAATTAAATTGGAATTAAACCAATATAAAAATTCACTTAAGCAATATTATATGAGTCAAAAACATAAGACTGTGGTTTTCTATGAGAGGTTTTATAAAACTCTTCATGCTCAAGTGAATTGTATTCCCGTAGAAGAAGCCTTATCTTCTAACATCAAAGCTTCTTTTTTGGTAAGTATTTTCTTGATACAGAGTTTATATGAAAATAAAAAATAAATTTTTCTGACAATGATAATAATAGCGTAATGCAGTTTAAAATTATAATACAGTTATTCCTGAACATTTATTATCATATGGTCAATCAGGGGATTGATTAGTTCCTTAAAACAGAAATTTGTGTTAAATTCATGCCTAAGAATAGTAAACTCTTTATGCAATTACGAATTTGCAAAACAAATTAATGATATTAATATATTTAAGTGTTATTAATTAAAAAAAATATTAAAAGAAGTAATGAGGATGATAATAAGATATGATAATAATGAAATTTGAGGATATCCCCCAAGTATGTTCTCTGGTTTTGCAAGGTCAAAGGTGCCTTGCATGTCAAAGAAGAGCCTTGAGCAGTAATCATATGCTTTTCCTCCTGATATGCAGGAATATGTGCAGCAGACTGCACCCGTTTCTCCATTATTATTAGTGGCAAACACTTAGGCAAATTGGTTACAAGGCCTTGGCTATGGTGTACTATATTATAGGCTTAAACTTCAGATTAAGATTGGAAAGAGATCATTGTGATTAAAAACTGAACAGAAAATAGGTGTTGCCACCAACCGTGCTGTAAACGCCCAATAATAATAACTTCCAGGATTAATTTATGTAAAAAAATTATTTTTTCAATGTTAAATGTATTTATTTTATCTTTTGTTGATGTTGTAGGAGAGAGCTTCAGAAATTGGAATAAAACTGAGTTCCTATACACCCCAGACCAATATTCTTAAACATACATCGAAAGATACTCAGTATTTTTATGTAGAACTTCCCGATGGCGAAGAGTTGTTTTTTGAGATTTCTCCGCAGTCAGACTTTCCATTAGACTTTGCGAGGTCAATATTCAATTTTTTTTTTTTAACTTAGGCATATAATCTTATCGTTCTTAGCGCAAATTTGTTATGAGGCAATGGCTACAGGATTTTTATTTTTATTGGGGTTTTGCCTTCAAATACTCCCATTGAGGTCATGAAGGTGAAGGAAAAAGTGCTGGACAGCGAATCAGGTAACAATTGACATTCCTTAAGAGCCAGATGGGATTGATCTATTGAAAGATTGTCAGGGTGCCATGTCAACACAAGGCGATTGATGCCGCTGCTAAGGACAATAAAAGAGAAGCCATTGTAATCTATCGCAGTGAAATGAAAATCAGAACTTATGGTAATGTTGGGACATGTTCACAAAATAGAAGTAGGAGTGAGTATCATAAGAGATTAATAACATCAATGAGAGAAATTTTCCTTCTCCTTGTAAATAATCTTATTAAAATAAATTTTGGTATTAAAGAACAGATACCATTACTGTTCTAAGAGGAGTACATCAAGAAAGATCATTGTCATTTGGTTATAATTTATGTATAATTTGCATGAAAAATAAGAGCCAATAATTTTAACAGGGTTTGCTGGTAATCAATATGTGACAGCTTGTAATGAGAAGGTATGTTAATAAATAGTATGTGGTGTCAAAACAACCATGAGGGAAATTGGCTTAGATATCAATCCCAGGAAGAGCAGTGATATAACTGTGATAAATAGCTCCTTTAAGGCTTCAGGCTGTCCTTCTAGAATAAAGATGGCAAATTATCAGTGGGAGAAGAAACTATTAAGTATTTGGGATGTACTTCGCATGAAGAGAACTGCCAATAAATGAAGATGAATCACATTAACTAAACAAAAATATGATTAAGCTAGACACCTAACACATGATAATGTCTAATAAAAATCTGAACATAGACTGGACTTATCATCAAAGATACCCAGCGTCAGGCAGCTTCTTTTAGAAAAATTTTTCAACCAATAGATGAAATGTTAGTGGTAAGGAATTTGAGCGAACCATCTTAAAGATTATCCTAAAGTCAAAAAATGGCCAGTAGAAAAGAAAATTCTGACTGGATTACATCAGACAAACACTCGAAAGTATGATGTGAACCCTACTTCAAGGCATCTCTGGAGTCGGTAGCAATGTAGGCTGTTGATAAAAATGTACCTTGTTGGATTATTGTCACTAAAAGTTGCTGAAAACCTGAACACCAGTCCACATGATGGGTAATTGTCCCCACCACATGAATCTTATTGCTCGAAGCCATCACTAGGTGAAGTATGGCATTATAGATATGTTAAAGGAAAGGAGCTAGTAATGCGATGACGAGTTCCACAGTGTCAGTACAGAAGAGAGACAGTTAGATAAGCCGACGTCTTGCCATTAAAAGTAATACCAAAGAGACTAGTTGTTGACCCAACTGTGTGCTTCGAGAGCAATTACCTCCATTAGGCATTATATGGTAATTTAGATAAGAAAATGAATCCCCTTCTATCAAGAAAATTTCAGAGAAGAGTTCGAGGAATTTTTTTTTATTAATTTTGTTTGTTTTTGTTGTTTTGTGGCTAGTTAGTTAAAATCTTAATCGTTTATTCTGTTTCAGAGAGGCATTAATAAAAAAATCTATTTTTGACAAGCCTGAAAGAGCATCCTGGAAAAATTGTATTGTGGAACTTCATGAAGAAAAAGCCATTGTTAAAGAGCTTCGCAGAGATTTACAATTTCTAATTTCTAAATATTAGTGATAAGTTATTATTGTTGACAAATTATAAAACTCTACATTTAGGTGTAATTACCACGCAGAATCTTAAAATGTTGTAAATATTGTATATTTATAAACTTAGGTAAAATATAATATTTATCTATAAAAATTTCTATTTATTTTTATTTGACATTTAGAAATTTGAATGTTTCACACTGGCAAGCAAAGAAGGTTCCTTCCTTATACAGGTGTATAATATAGTATAATTGTATAAGGCATGGGATTTACTTGTTTCTGATTGGCTACTAGTACTACTTCCTGTGCTTTTTCTCCCGCTCTCCATAACCTTTATAACCATAACCCACTCTCCGTTCTCCTTTAACGTTTGAATGGAAGCAGGCCTGTTTTTGAAGGCTGGTAAGGGATTCCAAATATAAACCACCTGTTGAGGAAGGGCCTTTTCTGGAACTGAATTCAGAATATTTCCATACAAGATTACCTGATGGTAAAGAGACCAAGATATCTACAAGACTTCTGGTTTTACTAAACCCATTTTTTATTAAGAAACAGCAGATAATATTTGACGACCAAGTTCTGAATTACTGCCAGTGGACACCAAATATGGAAATAATGTTCCCCCCATTGAGATTACTCTCAATAACGTGCCTCAGCAAGATCAAGAAAACTTTAGAAGAAGCTCAAAAGTTCGCAGATCTCCCTCATACTTGAAGAACTTGGACACCTAGGAGGGGGCGAATGAGGTAACATTGTGTTAACCTAATTACTTATGGTAACTTCCATGTGATCATAATAACAAATATTCTGTGATATAATGTCGACTACTAAAGTATTATATTATATGCAAGTTGTGATAAATTAATTTTTGTACAGTTTAATAAAGCCTTGTTCAGGTGTAACTTTTGTATATTTTATAACAGTAAGTGAGAAGGGTATAGGTAGGTGCTCCTTTCAAGACCACCCAATCCCCTTTCCTTCAGCCCTTACGACTTTTGTTCGCATTCCTGTGATCTCCACATTCAGTGCGTTCGTCCGCTTGCTAGTCAGACACGCCGTAAAGCCAATCTTTTACTCCTCTAGCCCAAGTGGTCTGAACGTGCTGCAACTTACAGACGAGTCACAATTAAATTACTTCAACACACCCCGTATGTGAGCGAAGCTGCTGAACTGTAGGTAATGTGACGGTAGTGAATGTCTATCTATCTGTGACGGTAGTCTAAATAGACTCATTGAACCAAGTGTTAAACGTAATCTACCACTTTATTACTTCTTATGCCGTTGGTCACAACTCACACTACTAGACAAAAGCAGTATAAAAATAAAAACGTATTGCAACTTCTTTCCTTAGGGGTACTGTGTCCCAGAATACGCCATCTACATTACGTGGCTCAATTAATCCAGGTTTCAACTTTAAAGGCCACTGTTATCTTACTCTTATAAAATCCCCGATTGTTTCAAAAATCAGTAAAGAAACTACCAATGATAAAATGCGCATCTGGTAGGAAAACTGACCATGAAGGACAGTGTTTTGAGGGATATGGAACTTCAGGCTAAATGGGCTCAACCACAATCAAACGACTTTCTGAACTAACGGATGGAACTGATTCGGTTGCGGACAAATAGTACCATGATAAGAAGGACGATTTTGAATTATAAGGGCTGCTGCAGACATTCTATAAGAAATCCGTTCTCGAGTTTAATGTGAGTTGAGTACCCAACAACGGATGATTTTCTTAAAAATGTAGACAGTGATTCCGCTTTCTGTATTTCAGTTTTTCGAGCTTGTGATTTACATAGGCAAACATGGGCATTATGATGTCTGTATGACTGTCTTTCACGTCTTAACTTCCCATTGGAGTTGGTTTTTATTTGTACAAGAAATTTGAATCAAAACATATGGTAAACATGTCTTCACTTGGATTTTTCATTTTCATCGTCCTATGATGGGATTTCTTGATTTGAAGTTTCTGCTATTGTGCACCCAGATATAACAATTGTGTCATGAATAGTCAAGTACAGGGATAGGCGAACTGACATGAATGAATTAATGGTTGGATCAAGAAGTGGAAAAAGGAAACTTATATAAAGAGGTGATATCTACTCTTTATTTGTTGATTTTGTTTTTTGCATACAGTGCTATAATAAATTAATTACATTGTTTTTAATATCAGAAATTAAAACTGTTTTAAATTATTAACATGCCAGGTGGTCTTCTCCTTGTTTCCCCCCAAAACCGTGTTTCTCTCTTAATGAAATTTACAGACTATTGGATGCTCCACAAAGTTGGTAATTATACTATTGTCTCTAAAACGCGCGAAAAATGGGTTATTAAGCGAAAAGTAACACCTTTTATGGATTTTTTCAAATTCCACTCCATTTTCTCACGACTCCGTATCTCACACTCTGTTGGGAGAACTTACAAACATGAGTAGTGGATGTTGTAGTAAAAGTTATGGTCTACTAAAAATGATGTAGCAATATTTTCTGTAAATGAACTGGAATAAAAAATTTAAGAAAAACCGGGACAAATTGTGGGTTTATTCCATATGATGAAAAAACTCACAAGGACTAGAAAGTCGAAAAATTGCTTTTTCCATTAAAGGGTTAACCTTGGATTTACATTTCCAGGAGAGTTGGCATTAAACTGATGAAGGAAAATTAAGAAACATGTTCAAAATACGGGAAAGCTAAATGTAACAAAACCAGGCCAGAAACTTCAATCCTGACTTAATGTTACAATTCAATGGTGCAAAATTAACTTCAATGTTCATTTTATTATTTTAACGCATCTATTATATGTTTCTTGTAACTGATACATATGAACTTCTTTAAGAGTAAAGTGCAAATTTTACGTCAGCCAGCTATTTAAATTAAATTTATGTAAATACAAACATAAATTTATGTCTCGTCAATATTATATCGCAAGGATTATCTTGCATATACTTGCTTAAATTATAAGATTTGTGCCTTGTAAGCGATAAATTGTTCACTACTTTATAAATCTGCAGGTCTTTGTATGAGATAGATGGGGAAGTTTACTAATTAAGACATTTGAAAGAGGGAGACATTTCTCCAAAATATCTTAGGCAGTAAACATCCCACTCCTTCTCAAACAAGGACCTGATGTGGACATACATAACATGTCCAAATGGGTAATCCCATAGTTATAGTCATCAGTGACTATGCCACAAGGCCCTGACACCCTATGATAGTTTTTTGGTGTATATTGAGATAGCTCTTGTAGAATTTTGTTGAACCAAATAAGGTAGCGCCAAGGACCGTTATTGTAGATAATTATTGGGTGTAGCTCGTTGATTGACTACTATTCATGCACACACCATAGATTGACCTGAACTTAATGGTAAAATTAACCTACCCCGCCAAAGAAGTACTGGGGCATGGTGACTTCCAAACTTAAACGTTACTTTAAATTATTAGCTCATTGTGTTAAAAAAAACAAAGGACTGTTTCCCCCCTTAAGTATTCATTTGTTATTGTATTCAAAAGTTAGATTTTATGTTTAGGTGTATTTGACAAGGATTGTATATATTCTATAGTATATTTTCCGGATTTCATTCAATGAGGACTTGCAGATTGTAAGTATAACCTTATAAAAATAAGAACATTCAATTATTAATCTAGGAAAAAATATGATAGGTGGACATTTGAAAACTGGGCCTCATGACCTCAGGCATCCTGGCCATGTCACTGTTTTTTTTCTTTGACTATTAATTATTAAAACAGAGGGCTTACAGGCCTAACTATTAATGAATACTAAATTTCAGTGTGAAGCTCGGAAGATCTTAACTAATTAGTGTAGCATAGGGACCTGTTAATAACTGAATATTCCCTTTTATTCAACAGTGACCTGTTGTCACCTAGAAAATTGTTGACTGTGATTCACTTGTCCCTTTCTGTGATGCCAAATTGCATCTATTTCTGTACTTATTTTTATATTAACTTTTGTCATAACCATAATGGTTTTTAAGCTTTTAATGTCAAATACCTAAAATGTTATACTAATTATATGTGAATTAAGCTTGATAATTTTATTTTGTGGTAGAATATGTGCTCGCTGTGACAAATGTCAATGCATTCTCATTGCGATATATCAAAATTTTAGTTTGAAGATTGAGAAGTCTATAGGTTGATAGACTATGGGTATGGCCATTAGTCCTCTGAGTATTTTAAGTAATCTGTTTGTTCATCAAACATTCACTGCCTCGTTATATTCAAAATTGGGCGCATTTTTAATTTCTATCACAATTGCAAGTTTGTTTCCAATCTTTGCCTGTGCAGTGAGATCGTGAATCTAAATTTATGCACAATTGTACTTAACCACCTATATAGTGATTTGTACATGAAGGCTGATAGGTTTGAAGTTAACCATTAAACCACTGGTTAAACAAACGTAGAGGTACCATTTTGACAGTTGGGCTCATGACGTTCTTAAAGACTTATAACAAACTTACTTTTTTTATACAAATATAAATGCGTGTGGTTTAGTTAAATAAGGTTTAATAAAAAATAATCTACGATCTGTTAATTGAAATGAAAACCAGATGAATGGACCATGAATGAATCACTGCAGTAAGTTAGTGTAACATTTTATCAAATTAGCTGTGAGGGTATTATCAAGACTAAGGGGACTGTGTTTTGGGTCTCGCAAGAGTTGATGGTATGGAAAACGTAGACAAGTGGTCTCAAATCGGTGCTAATTCTCCTTTTTGCCTTTTATCCTTTACAATACCAGATGTGGGGCTCTGGCCTCTCAGAGATGTGATTATCTTTATCAGGTGGAAAATTATGCTCTTCTCCATCAGTATGTAGAGAAGATTTCAAGAGATGGCGATCACCCAGTAGTCTGGGCTGGCTAATAGGACCTTTCCTTTGGTCTAGTCCTCATAAATTCATGTATCTATTTCTAGGTTTTTCAACTAGCACTGTTGCTAATAGCATGCATTGCACCTCCTGACTGTAATCTACTAACTTAACGAAAGGACAGGAGGATTGGCCCTCACCCTGCCACCCCTCTCCTAATCCTTCTTGGAAATTCCCTCCCCTCCATCTATATAACTTAGTTTTTCACTAATTAAAGCCTTATGAATAATATTTTCCTGTACTAGTTGAATTTTTTTTAAGTTAAGACTGCACCGGTAATTCCAATATCAGCGATACATACACCCACAAAATATGGTTTACAATATTTTCCTTTTTGAAATTATTGTTATAAAAATTAATAATCATGAAAGTTAAAATTAACACCAATGAAACTATTGTAAAAATTTCAAAAGATGTGTATCTATCCAAATAAAATAAAGATGTCAGAAGATTCAGAAAAAGGTACTTATTTTTCAATTTTCAAACTAATAAAATTTCTTATTAGCATCCAATATCAAATTAGCATAAATAGGACTTAATGCTGAAAACATTATTAGAGATATAATTTCTCCTTACACTAACATTCCAGCGCTTATGGGTATAGGGTTTCTCGTAACTTGTGGTGTTCATATTCCGGTTATTCAGTTTGATCAGTATTATTTTCAATTTTTTTTTTTTGGCATTGAATCTAAAATTATTGTCCTTACTGTTAATACTATTTGATAATAATTACTTACCCTTGTCATAAACTATTTATAAAATCTTATCTAAGATATTTACATCAACATCCTTTCATTACCTACTCTTAATATTATACAAAAGGTTGCCTTATATTCTACCATTACTTTTAATTTTAAATATTTAAAAAAGTTATTTTATCTAACCTATTTGACTACAACGACTATTAAAAATGAAGTTTAAGCGATAAAAATACTTGGAATTTTGTTCTTTTTAACATGTAATACAAATGAACAGTATAGCAAAGTATACCCATTGAACAATTAGGATGAAAAACACAAAAATTCGAATAAACTATCCCAGGCAGTATTGGGTAATTCTGCCAGTTAATTATATTTGGAATTACTATTATTAAAAGAAGGAGGTTGGTAAATATTTGTGTAAACAAAAACGGCATAACTGAAGTATGGGTAACGAATGTTCAGCTCTAGCAAAGCAGGAAGGAAAAACTACTCTACTGACAAGTAGGATTTCCACCCCTTACTAGGCCTCTTCACTGCCTGTGTCATTTCCTTTCGTGGCTATAGATTCTAGTTCTTAGATCATGTTACTCCCACCACAGCAAGGTATCTAGCACTCCCACTGTGCCGCCTCCTAACTTGATACTGAATCTTTGGTTATGATTCATCCTCTATAGCACTATATAACTTATCAAGTAAATAACTGTTACTTTACTGTTACATTAATTATTTCTAATTATTAATAACTAACAGCAAAAGAAAAAATATACTCATGCCATTGGGACTCGAAAAAGGGTCATCCTGAATATCTAGTCAAGGGCTTTTCCAACTGAGCTCTACCCTTCCTTGAGCGACAACCTCTCTTGATACTGAATCTTTGGTTATGGTTCAACCACCATAGGACTGATAACACTATATAACTTATCAAGTAGACGACTATTGGTATGGTGTAGGTCCTACTATTATTTCTAATTATTAATAACTAACAGCAAAAGATAAAATATGCTCATGCCATGATAGGGTCATCCTAATTATGCACTCAGGGGTTTTTCCAACTGAGCTCTACACTTCCTTGAGCGACAACCTCTCCAATATGAATTCTCATTGACCAAAATCTCCTAAAGACTGCATGCACTGTACCCAGTGGACATAAACTCAAACAGCAGGAATACAGTGTGACCCCTAAATTAATTTTCTGATGGCTAGTTTGTCAATGTCGAGGAATAATATGAAATATTAGACAAATTTTAATATATATTATTCTAATATTTATTATTTTTTAATAATATTTTAATTATATATTTTTTCATATAATTTAAAAAAAACTTTATATTTATAACTTTAACGTTATCTCAGGGTTCTGTTAATAATTATATTAGGAAACTTCTGGCAAAAGGAATATTGGTTTTATTTACACACATTTAATATATAAAAATTGATATACAAAAAATAAATACGTACGTAGTCAAAGTATAATATTAAATCTAATTTTACGTAATTATACTGGCCAGTGTTCTTTGTGAATAATCTTCGTGTGGTTCGGATCAGCATACTTGTTCTTCTCTGCTTCGCATGTTCCGTCCGGATTGTCTTACTGGAACGTCCTTTCTTCGTGCTGAGTGAAAGTGATGGACCACGAGGCGCCAGCGTAGGTCTGCTACCTCCTCTACCCGTTCCTGACGAAAGAATGTGTCCTTTTCGTTCTATGTCGGTCTCTATCTTACATACCGCTGCCTTCTTGACTTTCAACTCGTTATTTTAATGCCAGTTTCAGGCGAACATGGAGGGTGCGGCAAAACTTCCCAGCTAAGCTCCAGTAACTTCTGCGGCATCTGCAAAGAAGTGTGCGGTCTGGCATTGTCGTGATGGAAGACAATCCCTTTACGGTCGGCTAGTTCTGGACGCTTCTGGTGGATCGCTGCATTTAATTTGTCCAGCTAGTCACAGTACACATCCAAATTGATGGTCCTGTTCGTGGGAAGAAGTTTGTAAAAGACAACACCCCTCCAATCTCACCAAATCAAGAGCATAACCTTCTTTGGGTGAAGTCCTGCTTTGAGGGTTGTTTGTGGTGATTCGCCGCGCTTCCCCATGAGCGTTTGCGCTCCACATTGTTATAGACGATCCACTTTTCGTCCCCTGTCATCATTCTCTTCAAAAAAGGATCGTTTTCTTCACGTTTCCGCAACGAATAGCAGATATAAATCCTTTGGGCGAGGTTAGCCTCACTAAATTGATGGGGAACCCAAACATCGAGCCTGCTCATGTAGCCAAGTTGATGCAGATGGTTTTCAACACTCGATTTGGATATTTTGAGGATAACTGCGATCTCCCTAGTTGTATAACAGGGATTGGTGTCAACTTATTCCTTCACTTTGTCGCTGTTAATCTCAGTTGCCGGCTAGAGCGAGGTGCGTCTTGAACTGAAACATTTCCTGATCGAAATCTTGAAAACTACTTCTGGCACACACGTTCTATAACAGCATCCTCTCCGTATACAGCGCATATTTTCCTGCAAGTTTCCACTGCTTTCTTGGCTTTTTTAAAATAAAAAAGCATGAGGTGTCGATAATGTTCGTTTTGGTTTTCCATTTTCAGGATGATCCTAAACACACAAAATACAATCAGTCTCGTCGGAATTTCGCGTCAAACTACATTGAAGTGTCTAGTATCTGACGAGAATGCACTCACAAGGGACGGATTGAAGTAAGCTACATATTAGACTGCTTGAAGTGTCGTGACGACAAAAACCGAACGGACTTTTTGGCCAACCTAGCTCCCAGGAAATTAATTTAGGGGTCACACTGCCCCCTTGCCTGCCTCTGTGTCCATAGGGTTTCTCACTTGTTAATTTCCAAACCTTGAGATCATAGATAAATAATGAGATGAATAATAGAGCTTACATCTTTTCATAATATGAAACCACTTTATTATTTAATTATACTTGTCCATTATACTCAAATAATAGTGTTAATAATGCGATGGTTTTTCAAATAATTCCATTATAGCATCCTTCTTCCTGGCTATTTCCGGGATCATTGGGTACTATTTGTGTTTCTGGACGCTAAATATCTTATAATTCTAAAGGTATATAATTTGTTTCAATTCGAGGTTTAGCCACCCTGATTATTTTCATAGTATGCTGTAAAAATCTCAGCTTTACCTCCGACAAACTCCACGTTCTTGACTGGTTTTTTTTCTTAGTTCGTAAAATGAGAGGTTTTTTTTCACATCTAGTAGTACTTACGATAATTTCAGAATAGTGTAAGCTCTAATAATCATGTGGATTCCTGGCATCCCCCAAGGGTGCAGAACATGGCCTAGTCCAAATAAGTCTGCCCAACAAATGTCTTACAAACTTTGATAAAATTAACTATTGAGCTAGATATTTCTTCCTTCCCTTGTTTGAATAGGTTGGTTATGTCCAGAGGTAGAGCAAACGTTTTCCGTGGTATGGAGTACCAATAACTTTACGAAGTACTGCCATATATGTTGGCATGAGTTGAGTTGTAGAGTTACTATAGAATAAATTTAACTGCCCTTGTTATATTCACTGATGTCCAGTCGGTGAGAGCTAGCAAATAATTTTAGTATTTTTTCAAAATGATCCCACTTAGTTTAGGTGGACAACTAATTAAAATTGTCAGAGAAAATTGTGAGGAAAATAAAAAATAATTTGTTACTATTAGCCAAACAAAACATATATTGATAGGGGAAGGATTAAACCTGCTGGGACCTCCTGATATCTGGCCAGACACTTTTTCAACAGAGCCATCTCTAGGAACTTTTAGCCTAATCAATTTACACATAAATAATTTTAACATTTTTTTTCAGTTCTACTGTAGTTAAGACAAAAAAAAAGGGTAGGAAAATATTGTGATCAAGAAATGAATCAAGAGTAAATTATTTCATGTATTTTACATGCAATGTCTTTAAATTATTTACATTCGAACTACCAACTGCTAATAACTTTACATTAAAAAAATTAAGTGAAATTAGACAAAAAACTCGATTAACAGCAGATGTTGTAAAGGAAACTTGGCTATTGAAATAAACCTATAAAAATTACAAAGTAATTAATAAGACAGGTTCGACCAAAAGGACATATCAAATAAATAATTATTGGCTTTGAAAAGTTTATGCATGTCACTGTTTCCAAAAAGAGCAGTTTGTAACAACATCAGCAGGCTTTTCAGTCTAGTACTTCATCAATCCAATACATACATTAATTAAAATGACAACAAATCAACAACTAGTTACACAGGGCTTGAAATATATTGTGAGTTAATTGTTAGCCATTAGTATATAAATGAGTACAACAATTTGTTGGATAGATTTAATTTTTCCAAGGAGCATTCACAACATTTGCAGTACCTCTTCTAAACTCTGATCACAACCCGGTTTCCTTCTTACTATGTAAAACCAAAAGCATAATTTAAGAGTTTTTTCGATCCATCATATCTAATAACGTAGATTTAATAAAGCCTAACATTGAAACTATGACCAACAGGGCTTTAAACATAATAAAAGTAGAAAGCAACATTACTATTTTGTGGGCTAACCATATGATCGCCTTAGAAGAACTTCCTTATATTATTAAATTTATAATAAAAATGTAAAACTTTATTCGTAAAATAATACAAAATTTCTATGTAAAAAGCTAAAACCTTTATACAAGAAATTAAACTCTATAGTTAAGTCTAGGTTAAATCTGTGGAGGAATAATAATTTGTTCGCCTATGTAAAAAAAGGCCATTAAATACAATAAAAACATCTCAGACAGTATTGTTCTCACCTAAGTTCGATAGTAGACTTATTTACTCCGATGAAGATAAAGCCAGACTGCTCGGTAATCACTTTAAAAATAACCAAAATCAAAACAGTAACCTCAGTACTAAAAATCATCAAGTAAACAATAGAATTATAAGACAATTCATCAATAAAAAGCACCACTTCCCACTTAATAGTTTTTTTTTAAAAAGTCTCCTAAAGTTCATCATTACTAAATTAAATAAACAAATAAGGTTTGGGGCCGGATGAAATTTCAAACCAAATGATAAAGGGACCCCCAAATAAAGCAATAGTCTACTTTACATTCAAAATAAACTAAATGCTGGAGTATCAATATTTCTTTCCCCACTGGAAAAAGAGCAAACTTTTTAATCAAACCGAAGCCAAATAAAGTCCACAGCAATCCCAATGATGACTGAATGCATTAGGTAAAGTAGTTTAGTAAATGATTTCTAACAGTAATATTTTACTGTCTAAAGTAAGCTTGTGCCCTACCATTTGGTTAGAATGTTAAATATTGATTATTATAAGGGCAAATCTTATAAGATATGTAAGATAATGTTGACAAAATATAAATTTATATTAAATTACCATTATACTCTCAAGGTAGCGCATAATCTATTGTTTACAAGAAAGCTACAATAGGTCCATTAAAATTATAAAATGAACTTTGGAGTTAATTGAGCAACATTGATTCATAACATTACAGTTTCTAGCTTGGTTTCAAAAGAATTGCTGGATCCAGTTTTCATTATGTTTCTTAACTTTACTTATCAGTTTTACGCCAACTCTCCTGGAAATATAAAACCAAGATGCACCATACACTGACTTCATTCTACATTATGTGTCAAAAAGTTGCTCACTAATTAATAAGAGCTCATTGATGTCTATTAAAGGGGAGCTTTTCACCAGACAGCCACATTAATTCCTCTTTAAGAATTCTAGACATCTTGACCACTCTCAATGCTGCCCATAAATCACAAGCTCTCACCGACTGGACATCAGTGAATAATATAACAAGGATAATATGAGTAAATTTCAATTATGATACAAAGGCAGTTAAAAATATTCCATAGTAACTCTACAACTCTACTCATGCCAACAAATATATATGGCAGTACTTCGTAGAGTTATTGGTACTCCATACCACGGAAAACGTTTGCTCTACCTCTGGAAGTAACCAACACATTCAAAGAAGGGAAGGAAGAGACATCTAGCTCAATAGTTAATTTTATCAAAGTTTGTAAGACATTTGTTGGGGAGACTGATTTGGACTATGCCATGTTCAGCACCCTTGGGGGGTGCCAGGAATGCACATGATTATTAGAGCTTACACTATTCTGAAATTATCGTATGTACTACTAGATGTGAAAAAAAGCCTCTTATTTTACGAACTAAGAAAAAAAACCAATCAAGAACGTGGAGATTTTGGAGTCAAATCTTAAGGTTTTTACGGCATACTGTGAAAGTAATCAGGGTGGCTAAACCTTGAATAATTAAATAACTATCTAGAAAAAAAATGACATGACTAGAAATGAACAGATGGGCTTTCATATGAATCATTCAACCATTTGACAACTGGTTCCTCTTTCTGGCACTATCCACATATTTAAGAAAACATACTGGTATAGTATTTATAGATTTAGGAAACAGCTTTGGACGATGTGTGGGATAAAGCTTTAATATGTAAATTAATCTATTATCAAGTGCCCAGTTACTTAATTAAACTTATTTTTATATGATAGGAAGATCCTTCCGTGTACACGTAAACCAGGCGAGCTCTACTAATACCCTTATGTTTTTGGGGCTGGCACATTATTGGTTATTTCCCCGCATTTATTCAACATCTATATTAATGTCTTAAAGTTAAATCTTCGTGGCCATGAGACACAAGCACTCCGAGGTTCGAAAATTCGATGGCAATAGTTAATAAAAAAAACTTTACAGACCTCTGCTATTGACGTACGCATTGCTAACCAGGAGTACGGTCTGTACAAGTAACCTCCTTAAAGAGAATAAATTCCTAAGAATAATTACAAATTATAACCGTCTTCCGCGTACATGATTGATGAACACCGAGATTAATTTTATTTATAACGTAATAAAAGTAAAATAACTTACTCAAACGAAGATTGTAAAATGGCTACAATAATTTAGTAAAACGTGTTGTTTGTTCATAATGTTTCAACTAGTATGAAGATGCGTAAATACATTTACTTTATCCTTAAGGACCATTAGAAATTGGTATTTTATTTTAAGCTTTTGTTTAGGTTTTCTTACTTACGAATAAGTACATCTTTTAGTTTTACGTGGTAATCTTATTTTAGTCTTAGTTTAGAGACTTTATGTCGTCTGGCAACTATATGTAATGAGCTCATGTAACAAAATAAAATAAAGAGGGGGAAAAAAGAGTTTGTTTTAGGTTTTCATTAAATTTGTTAATGGGCGTTTTGTCGGAATGTCAGCATCAACTCTTTGCGCGATATGGAAGGGGATACTAACTGTTCAAGACATTTTGGAGGTAGACGTTTCTTTAAAATGTTTTGCGCAGTTAACATCCCACAAATGAAGATATACACGGTTCGTCGAAACGTTATTCAATAATAAATTTGGCGGAAACCTAATAACTCTCATTCATCAACCTAAGCCGATATCCCATCAAACTAACCTTTTCTATTCATACTTACAAACTGTTTCTGTTATTTACGTCCAACGAATCATTTCCATTCCTTATACTAATGGGGAATTCTGATTTACTGTGGCATGGCTCTGGTGGAATCTAATTGAACCAAGTTAGGTGACGACAAGGTTGGGTTTAATAGGGTGTCCGGCCTTTGTCCCACAGTCGACCCTGGCGTTACTTTGCTTAGTTAAACTGATCTATATCTATATCTGACCATAGCGATGCCGTAGTACATCAGAATTCCTAATCAGTTATAAGAATGGAACTGGATTTTTGGGCCCTTATTGCTGGTAAGTAGTGGTAGTAAGGGTAGTTCCATAATTGGCCACCGTTATTTCACTCTATAGGTTAATCTGAACTTTGTGGTCATACTAGGCTACCTTGCCAAAGAAGTCAATAGTTGATATCACCATTTAAAATTATTAGCTCATTGTTTTTACGGAACATAGGACTGTTTCCCTCCTTAAGCGTTCATTCCTGTTGTATTCAAAGTTGAAGCTCATGATTTGAATTTTCGTAATATCTGCTAATTTATTGCAATGACTACTTGCAAATTGTAAGTATAACCTTTTCTAAATTGTAACATTCGATTATTAATCAAAGAAAATAGATGACAGTTTAGGATTTGTATCCAAAACCTTGACTAATAATTTTTAAAACAGTGGGCTTACAGACTGCAACTATTAAGTATTAATAAATACTGCATTTTAGTGTGAAGCTCTTAAGACCGTAATCAGAGTAGCTTAGGGTAACCTTATGTCCTGTTAATAACTGAATATCCTCTTTCATTCAACAGTGACCTGTTGTCACCTAAAAAATTGTTGACTCTGATTCACTTGTCTCTTTCTGTGATGCTAAACTGTTCCTATTCCTAATTTTTTTATATTTAACTTTTGCATAACCACAATGGTTTTTGAAACTTTTGAATGTTCTACTTATTATATGTGGATTAGGCATGATAATTATATTTGAATATATGCTCGCTTCAATGTATTCTCTCTGCGATATTTCATAATTTGACTGTCTGAAGAAAGAGAAGTTTAAGGTTGGGATATGACTGTCTTCAACATTCAAACATTCACTGCTTGTGAAAGAAAAAAATATATGAAATTTTTAATTTCTTTAAATGCATTTTGTTATCAATCCTCGCCAGTTCAGTGAGCCATCATATCTAGATTGTATCAAAAAAATTACTTAATCATCTATATGTCGATTTAACACATGAAGGATGAATGAATTGAAGTCAACCAATAAAACTAAGGCATGCAATTTGGACATATGATCTCTTGACATTCTTAAAGATTTATAAAAAAAAAAGTTGCTTTTGTTATTAAAATATAAATGCATGTGATTTAGTAAAATAAAGTTTAATGAAAGATTATCAACGATCTGTCCATGGAAATGAAAACTATATGAACTGACCATGAATGATAACTGCTACGAATGGGTGGAATGATTGCCACATCTTATCCATCTACCGTGGTTTTAAGTGCAAATAGCCTCTCAGTGTATTATCAAGATCAAGATAATTAGGATCTGGGTTTTGGGCCTCACAGGAATTGATAGTATTGAAAACGTAGACAAGTGGTCTCAAATTGGTGCTGATTCTCCTTTGTGCCTATTACAATACCAGTTGTGGGGCTCTGGCCTCTTGGATATGTGTTAATCTTTATCAAGTGATAAATGATCCTCAACTCCATCAGTAAATTTTAAGACTACAAAAAACAAGGCAGCTACTGTCTGTCTTCACGAAGGCAAAAATCTTACTGCTGAGCAACAGGCAACTAAACTGGCCGACCAATACGCTAGGGATATTATGGCTAGGACGGGCTACTAACATATGCCTCCTCCGCTAGATACTGAACAGAACCACATGTTTGTATCACCGAGGCAGCTCAAGGTGATTCTTCGCTGGTGTCAAGGAAACCGAGTACCAGGGCACGACGGAATACAAAAAGTTCTGCTCAAACAATTGTCGAGGAGAGGGATAGTACAACTCGCAAACTTATTCAACTCTTGTATAAGATTGCGGTATTTTCCTGACAAGCCATCTTGTTTCCATTACTCAAGCCAGCGAAGAGCAGAGATCACCCAGTCCACGGCCACAGCTATGATTTCGATTGACTGCACTCAAGCATTCGACTCAGTGTCCCATGGGGCGCTGTCAAATGCTCTGCGACCGGGGATGGGCATGCTCCGGGCGGAGCAACTTTATTTAATTCTGGCTAGCTTCCTGAACAGCAGATGAGTGCGGGTGGGTGATAGCTTCTCTGAAGCTGTGCCACTGACCTGTGGAGGTGCCCCAAGGAGCCGTTTTATCCTCAGTACTTTTCAACGTGTACACGTCTGAAATTGTAGGAGCCTGATATAAAAACACAACAGTTACTGCTTTCGCTGATGATATAGTGGTGTACAGTAGCAACATGACCATCAAGGTAGCTCTTAGACAGGCTGAAGTAGCCTTTAACCAGATCACTGAGAGATTGGGGAGACTTAATATCTCTGTAAACGCGGGTAAGACTGACTGCGTAATTTTCTCTTTCCAAAAGGGAAAAATTCCTCTGCCTACTAGTTACGCAGTAGGAACACAGCAAAACTCACTAGCCAACAACCTAGTATATTTGGGCATTAAAATGGACAGACAACTCCGTTTTAGTAACCATTTTGCGAGGAAGTTGAAGTAAACTCACACGAAGTCTTACCGCTTATGCATTTCTTGACTTCCCCCAATCTATCACTGCGCCTAAAGCTTATGATATATAAGAGTGTACTCAGGCCTGCTCTGCTGTATGGTGCACTACTTTTTCGTTATCTGACGTATATGACAGCTCGGCGACTTTAACGATTCCAAAACGGTATACTGATGAAAGTGGTCAGACACTTCATTCGAGCAACAGTGAGCTTCACGAGATCTTTGATCTGCCTATGGTAGATGAATTCATTCAACGTAGACATATCAAATTTTTTGACTCACTACAGTACTTGACAAACCCGGTGTTTAACACAATAACCCATGCTCCATTCCACTGTGGGTATCTGCGCTTCTTCAAGTAGCTTACTCGGTCCTGCTTGAGTGGAATCTCATGTACTGTTTTTCCTGTGACCCCCAATCTCTCCCCTTCCTTAAAGAAAATGTTCGTATATTCTCTCTTGAGCTCACCTCTCCAATCCTCCGCTCGCCTAATCACCCCTACTCGCGCCCTACCGTCTCTCCCTACGTCCCTCCCTTGTCTCAGACACCTATATGTTTTCTTACCTAAGCGAATGTCCCATTGCCCCTCCCTGTTCCTAACCTTCGCTCCCACTTTCCCTAACAGATCACATCCTATGATCCATATTGCCGGGGCACCTTTTCCACCACATGGACCTACAATTTCTCCTCGCTACGATCCCATCTCTCTAACCCTATTATTGCTTCCCCTTCGACCCAGCAGGGGCCCCCCAGGGTGACCAAGCTACAAGAACGTGCCTGTATTTGAGGCATCCTCCCTCCTCCACACATGCTCTCTAGTGTCTCCCGAATCATTATTGTATTGGTACTCCCGGTATCCACTAAGCACTGCACTCCACTCACCACTCTAATTATAGGCAGACCACTATGTGCGCCTTTTACACAATTATTTATTAACGTGCGGTCACCTCTCTGCTGGCACTCTTCTCAGATCTCGCGTTCTCCCCTCTCCTCCGTCGCCTTTCGTCGACCGCTCCTCCGGGCACTGCCGCTTCCACAGCCCACTCCACTTCCTGGTTCTTCCCTTTCATTGTCCGTTTCGGAGGTTTCTGAAGTCTCTGTAGCCTCCGACTTTTGTCTTTCCCTCCTCCACACTCTCTGAGCATTTATTTCCAATGGTTCAGGCCGGTTCACGTTTCTGCATCGGCTCATATATGGGCACTGTCTTGCTGCGTGTCCCTCCGTGCCACACTTGAAGCACCTAGTGCGTGGGCACTTTGCTACCGGGTGTCCTGTCTTCCCACACTCATAACACTTCCTATCTTCCCTCCTCCTGGGGCGTCCCGTGTTTCCTCGGCTCCTTTCTCCCACTGTTGCTCTCTCCCGTGATGATTATATTGAGCCAGCAGTGTTCGTTGGTGATTTTTCGTCTCCCGGAACATTTTAAAAATGCCCTCTTCCGGGGTCCACCTTCCCCCGCCGAATGCTTTCTTCAGCCGTTCTTTCACTATGGTCCATGAGGTCTCCTTGTCAGCCTGGATCATGTTCAGGATACTCCGCTTAACTCTGCACACCAGAGCTGCTCTCAGTGAATCGGTATCTCCTTCAGTTATTAAGTCCTCCGTCCGTTTTCCCTCTATCCGCATCATCAGCTGGTCACCCCCTTAAAGAAGTGATTCATTTCCCCTGTCTCGTCTGCAAATCTCTCCAGATCTGAAATGGACTTCCTCATATCTTGAGCTATGATCGCCTGAATCTTCGTCCACGCTAATGTAGTTGCATGAGCCGCTGCCATGGTCGTTTGAGGCAACTGCGGTATATCTGCCGCTCCACTCAGCACCGCTGGTTGTAACACTCCCCAGAGGGTGTTCAGCATAACACATGCCAGAGCATGTTCTCATAAAAAAAATGTACACAGAGAGGAGACGATAAAGAAAAAAAAACTAGAGAGAAAGAAAAAAAATACGCCGCCGTATGAGGTTCCCGGCTTTTGGCACCAGTTAATCGCTGGTGGTTAAGATAGATAAAAAAAAAAATAAGGAAAGAGGGAAACGCAACGACACACTCGGACTCCAGTAAAAGACTGCTTTATTGTTGATGATAATCCGACATACATAGGATCATGGATTGTTTACGTCCTATGATCCCATTAATATGCGACATAGTCATGCCTCTGGCTTTAACTTACATATATACACCTGAATCAGTTGTAGATCTTTTAATTTTCCTATTATAATTATAATAAATATAATATAAACAATTATAATACCTTAATTTTCAGTTTAGTTTCTGGAGACGTAAGAGGAAATTTCAAGTGTCTATTCCAAAAAGTTGAGAGGTCCATAAAAAAATGCGGATCCTTTGCTTTTTTGTTATGCACAGGAACTTTTTTCAATGAAGATGGAGACATCTCTGAATGGGAATATTTCAAAAGCAATCCAGACAAAAGTAAATATATCATCTAGTAATTATTTATTGAAAATAAATTGTTTGCAAGTCTTATTTATTATTCAAGTTGTTTTTCCTTTATAATATTGAATAATAAATAGTAAAGTCTGGGTTGGCTGAGACCATGATCCTCTTTAATAAATATTGCAAATTTCTGAGAATATTGTGCATTAATATTTGGCACAAGTAGAGGTGAGGAAAGACAATTCATGGATGGAGTTCCTGTTGTTGCTGACATGATAAAGGACTTTTGTCGAGGTATTGTAGTTACTGAGCTACAACAGGAACAAACAATGCATCACCTGAAGGGAGGGTCTTTTAAAGCGGAGATAAAAAAAAGTGGAGCAGTGGGGGTTAACTTATGCTCCATTTTTCTGGGCCACTTGTATAGTCTAATGCAGGAATAGTCTAGCAGTCTAGAATAGCTGCAACATAAGACTACATTCAGGATAACTTTGATTTGATACACTTCAAAAAAATATTTTGTAAAACTTTAATTACTATGCAATAATGAAAACAATTAAAATATCAAATAGACATTAAATAAATTGACAATTAATTAGTTGATAATAAAATAAAACAACTTATACTTCAAATGATCATTTGTTACAGTTCCAATTCAGGTATATATTTTGGGACCTAATACTCAAGAAGAGATAAACTTTTATAGTTCTACTACAAAATGTTCAAGCATAAATGATAAAATAACATTTGTGGGTGAGTATGCATGTCATTTTTTTAGTATCTTGAGCATGACACTTTCAATAATTAGGTGATATTGATTTTTTTTTTTTTATCATTTGTTAATTTTTCATTCAACCAACCATTAATGTGTCAGCCATTTGTGAACCTACAGAACTTTTACTACATAATACTACTGCGGTTTTACAACACTTCAGGGGACTAATGTCCTTAAATATCTACTTCTTACAGTTGTGTATGTTTAGCAGGGTCCCTCCCTCCAATCATGAATTCCCAGAAGATTTCTTGTGACATCTTGCTATCTTAGCTTGCTCCTTCTTGTTCACCACACTCCAGGAATTTCTTCAATCAAAATGAATTTAGGGAGGTTTGTGTCCTTTGACCTTTCCAGGTGTCCAGCCTTTATATACTTTAAATAAAATAAATAATCAGTAGTGGAAAAATGATTTAATTATTGGCCACTTTAATTTCTCTTTAAGAATTCTAGACATCTTGACCACTCTCACTGCTGCCCATAAATCACAAGCTCTCACCGACTGGACATCAGTGAATATAACAAGGCCAGTTAAATTTATTCCATAGTAACTCTGCAACTCTACTTATGCCAACAAATATGGCAGTACTTCGTAGAGTTATTGGTACTCCATACCACAGAAAACCTTTGCTTTACCTCTGGACGTAACCAACACATTCAAACAAGGGAAGGAAGAAATATCTAGCTCAATAGTAAATTTTATCAAAGTTTGTAAGACATTTGTTGGGGAGACTTATTTGGACTATGCCATGTTCTGCACCCTTGGGGGATGCCAGGAATCCACATGATTATTAGAGCTTACACTATTCTGAAATTATCCGTATGTACTACTGGATTTACGAAAAACCTCTCATTTTACTAATTAAGAAAAAAAACCAATCAAGAACGTGGAGTTCGTCGGAGATAAAGCTGAGATTTTTACAGCATACTGTGAAAATAATCAGGGTGGCTAAACCTTGAATTGAAACAAATTATATACCTTTAGAATTATAAGATATTTAGCATCCAGACACACATATAGTACCCAACGATCCCCCCGGAAATAGCCAGGAAGAAGGATGCTATAATAGAATTATTTGAAAAACCATCGCATTATTAACACTATTATTTGAGTATAATGGACAAGTATAATTAAATAATAAAGTGGTTTCATATTGTGAAAAGATGTAAGCTCTATTATTCATCTCATTATTTATCTATGATCTCAAGGTTTGGGAATTAACAAGTGAGAAACTGCATTAGGTGATGTCCTTCACGCCATCTGGTGAATGATATACAGTTACTGATTCTACTCTTCATGAGCAGATGTTTCTTTATCATCCTAAGAGCTTTCATGGAGTTGCTATTCCTGAAATGATTGAAAAGTATTGTAAATAATTAACAGCCAAAGAATAGGTTTACTTCCAGAAACAGGACTCACACATGGGTCTTTCTCAACATCTAGTCAGGAATGCTAAGTTACTCTGCCTCAAGTGATGACTTTCCCAACATCAATACTCTTTGGCCAAACTCTTGTAAAGACGGTACACACTTTACCCTATAGACACAGAGGCAGGCAAGGGGGCAGTGTGACCTCTAAAATAATTTCCTGAGAGCTAGGTTGGCCAAAAAGTCCGTTAGGTTTTTGTCGTCACGACACTTCAAGCAGTCTAATATGTAGCTTACTTCAGTCCGTCCCTTGCGAGTGCGCTCTCGTCAGATACTAGACACTTCAATGTAGTTTGTCGCGAAATTCCGACCTGATTGTATTTTGTGTGTTTAGGATCATCCTGAAAATGGAAAACCAAAACGAACATTATCGACACCTCATGCTTTTTTTATTTTAAAAAAGGCAAGAAAGCAGTGGAAACTTGCAGGAAGATATGCGATGTATACGGAGAGGATGCTGTTACAGAATGTGTTAAAACTTTAATAATACCCCTCTATAAAAGAATTTATCTCAACAGTAATGCATCAGGATATACCTGAAGCTTTAAAAGTGTTACCCCTAACCGATAGTACAGTAAAGCGTCAAATTGAAAAGATTGCAGTTAATGTTGAAAATAAACTTAAAAGTACTCTCAAAACTTTTCATTTTCTGTACACAATTTGACGAGTATACCATTGCAGATAATAATTTTTATTAATGATATGTAAGTTATTTTGATTAAAACAATACATGACAAAAAGAAATGCTATTCGCAATAAATCTCTTTCCAGATACAATAGAACTAACAATATTCAATGCTGTGTAATCATACTTAAATAATATTACTTTGAACAATATTGTTACATGGGTTCCTGGTGGGGCACGATGAATGGTAGGTCGTATTGTGTATTTGTTGCTTATTTGAAGTGCGACTTGTCAAAATGTCATTGTGTATTGCCCTGATAATATCTTGTAAGAAAATATTTAAGTACAAGTCTCCATTCACTTTTAGATATAATAATTAGAGCTTTAAATAGGATTTAATTCAATGCCAAACATTATAGAATGTTTAGCTAAGTAGGAAAATAATGAGGATTTTATTAGGTCACTTTTACACACAGAAGTTCAGTGGCTGTGAAAGGCTACATATTTGTATCAGTATATGATAGCTTCATACAATTTTTCGAAAGAATTAATGAGACCAATCTGAGTCAACAATTAAAAACTTGTAAAGTAAAGAATGGTGCCTTTTATTTGGCAAATATTTTCAAGAGATTTAATGAAATCCATATGAAACTTCAAGGAACTAATGAAACCCCCCATATGAATTGCCAAAATTTGTGACATTATTTATTGTCAAACTTGGTCATCTTTGTTATGAGCTATTGAAGAGAAAATTTCATCAGTTTCCCAAATTATTGTCTATGAAAGATTATGTTGAGTTAGGACCTGACATATAGAAAAAGCCGGGAGACCTATGGTTCTTTGTGTAAGCCTCTGGTATAAGCTTACATCTGTGTAAGTATAGTGGTTAAACAGTTATATTTATAATAGACATGCACATTGGGGATCAAGTATAGTGTTGGTTAGTGAGGTGCTAATTAATCTGACCTAGTTTACCTTTTTTCAGCGATTGGTGAAATAATGTGAATGAAGTTAATGATAAGACAGGTTTGTACCAGCTGTTACCATCTTGCCTCAAGTGCAGAGGTGTGGCCGGATCTTCAGTGATCTTTCCTTCCCTCCCGGTGGTCTGGGTTCATTTTGACATAGCCTTTTATGTGAGGTGATTTCTGGCTGTTGATAGGTATACCCTGTGACGAGGTTATGCAAGGATGCAATCGATTATTAATTGAAGGAAATACAGGCGCACTCTGTCAGGTGTCCTGACCTATATTGTAGGGCCACCGAAGTGGGGGACAGCTGATAAGGGCCTGCAAAACCATGATGAACTTGACATAGCCACATTAAACAGATGATTTAACCCCCTGGAAAAAATGAAAGATTCAGTAGCCATCTTAACTAACTTAAATTGGTTGTAGAAAAACAATATGAAGATATTATGACTTGAAGGTGTATAACTAGCTGTAAACTCCTTTTCCTGCAAATATTTAGGAGGTTGACACAACTTGCCAAGAAAAACTGTTATAACTTAGATATGAAGAAGAAGTAATTAGATAAGAGCGATAAAAAAAACTTTATTCACTATTTGATTTACAAATCAGCTTGATATTAAATTGTTATTACATGTTACGGTATCCTTTCCATGTTATTGGCTATAACATAATGATATAATATGTATATGTATATATATATATTGTTATGATATTTTAATGTTATGATTTTTAATTGTGTTTTTGAAATAAACTCGGAATTAGCGAGCGTTGAAGAACGTAATAACGATCCGTGGTTCATGCCTATGAAAGTATGAACGTTGTTATTGCCGTTATATTAACTATTAATAGTTATAAAAATAATATAAATAATGTCAATAATTTAATATAAATATTTTATTTTATAAACTACATAAATTAAGCAAAGTATAAATATCCGAACAACCAAAGAGGCCAATAGATCAAGATGGCAACGAAAGGTCACTGGCGTCTGACCCGGCATGAGAGCAGGACTCACTCTTGATCTTGGAACCGGCAGAAGTAAGGTAGCACGAGGAGGGACCCACGCTACGGCCTCGTAGTGCACGAGGAGGTTAGCCCTTTTCACTTTCATCCGGTGCGCATAGAACAAAGGACGCTCAAGTAAGACGATTCGGATCATGCGATGCAGCTTAGAGGAAGACAATCCGAATCACGCAATAGAAGACGACCATCGAAGGATAGCAACACAAAGAAACACTGGCCAGTATAAATACGTAAATTTAGTTTTAACAGTATTATTTATTACGTACGTATTTTATTTTTATATCAATTTTTAAATCAATGTGTGTAAATAAACCATTATTCCTTTTGCCAGAAGTTTCCTAAATTTTATTAACAGAACCTTGAGATAACGTATAAGTTAAATACAAAGTTATAAATTATATGAAAAAATATATAATTAAAATATATATAAATAATAAATATTAGAATAATATATATGTGTGTGGTCATTTTTGTGTAGTGAGGGTAGTTATTGATGATACGCATAGGTTTTGGGTTCATTCTATTTTACTATAGTTGGTTTTGCTAGTGGAGCTACACATCGAATCATAGGTTATGAGTGAAAGGAGGATGGAAGGTGGTGTGAGGAGTGGGCCTGTTGATTATAAACTTGTATTTATTGTTTATGGTAACTTACGACAGGTTTTTGCTTCTTGGCTGATCAAGTTAGTAAAACTTCCTCAGGCATATAAGAAAGCTGGTCGTCACAAAAAAAAAGTGGAGAGGATAAAAGTGCAGCAATGTAGTTAAATGGCTTTTGCAAGTTTTCATGATAGTCAAAAAAATGGGAGAGAGAGAAGTTAAATTCTTGAATTGTTGGAAGTTGTAAGTCATTGAGCATAATAATTATTTTTGTGTAGCGAGGGTAGTTATTTCTGATACGGATCCCTAGGTTTTGGGTTATTTTAAGTTTACTATAGTTGGGTTTGCAAGTGGAACTCCATACTGGTAAAACATAGGTAATGAGTGAAGGATGACTGATTTGTGGAGTATAAGTTTGTTTTTGGGATTTTTTGTTAAAATACAGGAACATTTTGCATAAGATTCCCCCCCCCCTCTTGGATAGAGTAAATATGATTTTGATTATGGTGAATTTAAAAATATACGGTTAAATGAAAAAATGATTGCATATCCAAATGTGTGTAAAATGGTATTCAGTTTATTGATTTAAAGAAATCATTGCTGTTTTTCGGTTCTATACTGAGTTAAATTGGCTCTATCCTTCTTACTGCAACCTTTATTTCCTAGCTTCTTTCCTCTACCAAGTTATATGTCCTTTATCTATTACTGAACTCCTTCAACTCAAATCATCTATCCAATAGTCCATGGCCTTCGGCCTGTGCATTCTAGTGGACCCCACTGAAGCATTTCTGACAGATCTTTCTTTATTACATTATGCTTTTGGGAGAACATTCCTCCAATAATCTGGCACACCATCCTTCAGGTCCTCTGCTTCCTATATCTATTCATATATGCTGTTTTGGCTCTTGTCATTTGTAACTTCTTTCTTAACTTTTATAAATTTCCTTTATGATTAATAAAGTTATCTCATATTATGCATCACATTATGATATAAATAAAATAAGCATATTTATATATATAGACAATAATTTTTTTTTTATTCTAGGTCAAAGTGGGATATTTACTACTTGCGAAGGTGTTAAAGTTGGATACGTAAGCGGAATAGAATCATCAAATAAAACCCCAGATGTTAAAAGTTTGCTTTCAAAAGGCATAGTTGATATACTTTATACATCTCAGTGGCCTTCTGGGATAACAAGCAATGGAAAGACTGATTTTAAACCTAAACTATCTTCTCCCTTAATCAGAAAACTTATTAAAATGCTTAAGCCACGGTACTGTTTTTCAGGCTGGGAAAATCATTTCTTCGAAAGAATCCCATTGTGTCATGCTGATGAGGATGGTAATATTGAATTGTTAACAAGTTTTATCGGATTAGCATATGTTGCCAATCCTAAAGAAAAGTGGCTTTACGCTGTAAACATGGAGATAGAAAGAAAGATCTCAGCATCAGATGCTAATCTTATGAATACTTATCTTCAATTCCAGCCTTATGAAGAACAACTTGAATCTCCTGGGCCCTCTACAAGTAAGCATACACCAATACAATACAGGTGGTCAAGGCAATTCAAAGGAAATAAAACTAAAAGTACTTCAAAGCGTTTTCAAAACAAATTGAGGTGCTGGTTTTGTGCAGACCAGGAATTTCATCTGATCATAAAGATGGGATATAAAGTAGTCTTGTCATTAGCAAAAGGTGGTCTTGTAAGAGATCACTTATGTTTAACCCCTATTGACCACGTGGCATCTATATCTCAAATTAGTGAAGAAATTAAATTGGAATTAAACCAATATAAAAATTCACTTAAGCAATATTATATGAGTCAAAAACATAAGACTGTGGTTTTCTATGAGAGGTTTTATAAAACTCTTCATGCTCAAGTGAATTGTATTCCCGTAGAAGAAGCCTTATCTTCTAACATCAAAGCTTCTTTTTTGGTAAGTATTTTCTTGATACAGAGTTTATATGAAAATAAAAAATAAATTTTTCTGACAATGATAATAATAGCGTAATGCAGTTTAAAATTATAATACAGTTATTCCTGAACATTTATTATCATATGGTCAATCAGGGGATTGATTAGTTCCTTAAAACAGAAATTTGTGTTAAATTCATGCCTAAGAATAGTAAACTCTTTATGCAATTACGAATTTGCAAAACAAATTAATGATATTAATATATTTAAGTGTTATTAATTAAAAAAAATATTAAAAGAAGTAATGAGGATGATAATAAGATATGATAATAATGAAATTTGAGGATATCCCCCAAGTATGTTCTCTGGTTTTGCAAGGTCAAAGGTGCCTTGCATGTCAAAGAAGAGCCTTGAGCAGTAATCATATGCTTTTCCTCCTGATATGCAGGAATATGTGCAGCAGACTGCACCCGTTTCTCCATTATTATTAGTGGCAAACACTTAGGCAAATTGGTTACAAGGCCTTGGCTATGGTGTACTATATTATAGGCTTAAACTTCAGATTAAGATTGGAAAGAGATCATTGTGATTAAAAACTGAACAGAAAATAGGTGTTGCCACCAACCGTGCTGTAAACGCCCAATAATAATAACTTCCAGGATTAATTTATGTAAAAAAATTATTTTTTCAATGTTAAATGTATTTATTTTATCTTTTGTTGATGTTGTAGGAGAGAGCTTCAGAAATTGGAATAAAACTGAGTTCCTATACACCCCAGACCAATATTCTTAAACATACATCGAAAGATACTCAGTATTTTTATGTAGAACTTCCCGATGGCGAAGAGTTGTTTTTTGAGATTTCTCCGCAGTCAGACTTTCCATTAGACTTTGCGAGGTCAATATTCAATTTTTTTTTTTTAACTTAGGCATATAATCTTATCGTTCTTAGCGCAAATTTGTTATGAGGCAATGGCTACAGGATTTTTATTTTTATTGGGGTTTTGCCTTCAAATACTCCCATTGAGGTCATGAAGGTGAAGGAAAAAGTGCTGGACAGCGAATTAGGTAACAATTGACATTCCTTAAGAGCCAGATGGGATTGATCTATTGAAAGATTGTCAGGGTGCCATGTCAACACAAGGCGATTGATGCCGCTGCTAAGGACAATAAAAGAGAAGCCATTGTAATCTATCGCAGTGAAATGAAAATCAGAACTTATGGTAATGTTGGGACATGTTCACAAAATAGAAGTAGGAGTGAGTATCATAAGAGATTAATAACATCAATGAGAGAAATTTTCCTTCTCCTTGTAAATAATCTTATTAAAATAAATTTTGGTATTAAAGAACAGATACCATTACTGTTCTAAGAGGAGTACATCAAGAAAGATCATTGTCATTTGGTTATAATTTATGTATAATTTGCATGAAAAATAAGAGCCAATAATTTTAACAGGGTTTGCTGGTAATCAATATGTGACAGCTTGTAATGAGAAGGTATGTTAATAAATAGTATGTGGTGTCAAAACAACCATGAGGGAAATTGGCTTAGATATCAATCCCAGGAAGAGCAGTGATATAACTGTGATAAATAGCTCCTTTAAGGCTTCAGGCTGTCCTTCTAGAATAAAGATGGCAAAGAATCAGTGGGAGAAGAAACTATTAAGTATTTGGGATGTACTTCGCATGAAGAGAACTGCCAATAAATGAAGATGAATCACATTAACTAAACAAAAATATGATTAAGCTAGACACCTAACACATGATAATGTCTAATAAAAATCTGAACATAGACTGGACTTATCATCAAAGATACCCAGCGTCAGGCAGCTTCTTTTAGAAAAATTTTTCAACCAATAGATGAAATGTTAGTGGTAAGGAATTTGAGCGAACCATCTTAAAGATTATCCTAAAGTCAAAAAATGGCCAGTAGAAAAGAAAATTCTGACTGGATTACATCAGACAAACACTCGAAAGTATGATGTGAACCCTACTTCAAGGCATCTCTGGAGTCGGTAGCAATGTAGGCTGTTGATAAAAATGTACCTTGTTGGATTATTGTCACTAAAAGTTGCTGAAAACCTGAACACCAGTCCACATGATGGGTAATTGTCCCCACCACATGAATCTTATTGCTCGAAGCCATCACTAGGTGAAGTATGGCATTATAGATATGTTAAAGGAAAGGAGCTAGTAATGCGATGACGAGTTCCACAGTGTCAATACAGAAGAGAGACAGTTAGATAAGCCGACGTCTTGCCATTAAAAGTAATACCAAAGAGACTAGTTGTTGACCCAACTGTGTGCTTCGAGAGCAATTACCTCCATTAGGCATTATATGGTAATTTAGATAAGAAAATGAATCCCCTTCTATCAAGAAAATTTCAGAGAAGAGTTCGAGGAATTTTTTTTTATTAATTTTGTTTGTTTTTGTTGTTTTGTGGCTAGTTAGTTAAAATCTTAATCGTTTATTCTGTTTCAGAGAGGCATTAATAAAAAAATCTATTTTTGACAAGCCTGAAAGAGCATCCTGGAAAAATTGTATTGTGGAACTTCATGAAGAAAAAGCCATTGTTAAAGAGCTTCGCAGAGATTTACAATTTCTAATTTCTAAATATTAGTGATAAGTTATTATTGTTGACAAATTATAAAACTCTACATTTAGGTGTAATTACCACGCAGAATCTTAAAATGTTGTAAATATTGTATATTTATAAACTTAGGTAAAATATAATATTTATCTATAAAAATTTCTATTTATTTTTATTTGACATTTAGAAATTTGAATGTTTCACACTGGCAAGCAAAGAAGGTTCCTTCCTTATACAGGTGTATAATATAGTATAATTGTATAAGGCATGGGATTTACTTGTTTCTGATTGGCTACTAGTACTACTTCCTGTGCTTTTTCTCCCGCTCTCCATAACCTTTATAACCATAACCCACTCTCCGTTCTCCTTTAACGTTTGAATGGAAGCAGGCCTGTTTTTGAAGGCTGGTAAGGGATTCCAAATATAAACCACCTGTTGAGGAAGGGCCTTTTCTGGAACTGAATTCAGAATATTTCCATACAAGATTACCTGATGGTAAAGAGACCAAGATATCTACAAGACTTCTGGTTTTACTAAACCCATTTTTTATTAAGAAACAGCAGATAATATTTGACGACCAAGTTCTGAATTACTGCCAGTGGACACCAAATATGGAAATAATGTTCCCCCCATTGAGATTACTCTCAATAACGTGCCTCAGCAAGATCAAGAAAACTTTAGAAGAAGCTCAAAAGTTCGCAGATCTCCCTCATACTTGAAGAACTTGGACACCTAGGAGGGGGCGAATGAGGTAACATTGTGTTAACCTAATTACTTATGGTAACTTCCATGTGATCATAATAACAAATATTCTGTGATATAATGTCGACTACTAAAGTATTATATTATATGCAAGTTGTGATAAATTAATTTTTGTACAGTTTAATAAAGCCTTGTTCAGGTGTAACTTTTGTATATTTTATAACAGTAAGTGAGAAGGGTATAGGTAGGTGCTCCTTTCAAGACCACCCAATCCCCTTTCCTTCAGCCCTTACGACTTTTGTTCGCATTCCTGTGATCTCCACATTCAGTGCGTTCGTCCGCTTGCTAGTCAGACACGCCGTAAAGCCAATCTTTTACTCCTCTAGCCCAAGTGGTCTGAACGTGCTGCAACTTACAGACGAGTCACAATTAAATTACTTCAACACACCCCGTATGTGAGCGAAGCTGCTGAACTGTAGGTAATGTGACGGTAGTGAATGTCTATCTATCTGTGACGGTAGTCTAAATAGACTCATTGAACCAAGTGTTAAACGTAATCTACCACTTTATTACTTCTTATGCCGTTGGTCACAACTCACACTACTAGACAAAAGCAGTATAAAAATAAAAACGTATTGCAACTTCTTTCCTTAGGGGTACTGTGTCCCAGAATACGCCATCTACATTACGTGGCTCAATTAATCCAGGTTTCAACTTTAAAGGCCACTGTTATCTTACTCTTATAAAATCCCCGATTGTTTCAAAAATCAGTAAAGAAACTACCAATGATAAAATGCGCATCTGGTAGGAAAACTGACCATGAAGGACAGTGTTTTGAGGGATATGGAACTTCAGGCTAAATGGGCTCAACCACAATCAAACGACTTTCTGAACTAACGGATGGAACTGATTCGGTTGCGGACAAATAGTACCATGATAAGAAGGACGATTTTGAATTATAAGGGCTGCTGCAGACATTCTATAAGAAATCCGTTCTCGAGTTTAATGTGAGTTGAGTACCCAACAACGGATGATTTTCTTAAAAATGTAGACAGTGATTCCGCTTTCTGTATTTCAGTTTTTCGAGCTTGTGATTTACATAGGCAAACATGGGCATTATGATGTCTGTATGACTGTCTTTCACGTCTTAACTTCCCATTGGAGTTGGTTTTTATTTGTACAAGAAATTTGAATCAAAACATATGGTAAACATGTCTTCACTTGGATTTTTCATTTTCATCGTCCTATGATGGGATTTCTTGATTTGAAGTTTCTGCTATTGTGCACCCAGATATAACAATTGTGTCATGAATAGTCAAGTACAGGGATAGGCGAACTGACATGAATGAATTAATGGTTGGATCAAGAAGTGGAAAAAGGAAACTTATATAAAGAGGTGATATCTACTCTTTATTTGTTGATTTTGTTTTTTGCATACAGTGCTATAATAAATTAATTACATTGTTTTTAATATCAGAAATTAAAACTGTTTTAAATTATTAACATGCCAGGTGGTCTTCTCCTTGTTTCCCCCCAAAACCGTGTTTCTCTCTTAATGAAATTTACAGACTATTGGATGCTCCACAAAGTTGGTAATTATACTATTGTCTCTAAAACGCGCGAAAAATGGGTTATTAAGCGAAAAGTAACACCTTTTATGGATTTTTTCAAATTCCACTCCATTTTCTCACGACTCCGTATCTCACACTCTGTTGGGAGAACTTACAAACATGAGTAGTGGATGTTGTAGTAAAAGTTATGGTCTACTAAAAATGATGTAGCAATATTTTCTGTAAATGAACTGGAATAAAAAATTTAAGAAAAACCGGGACAAATTGTGGGTTTATTCCATATGATGAAAAAACTCACAAGGACTAGAAAGTCGAAAAATTGCTTTTTCCATTAAAGGGTTAACCTTGGATTTACATTTCCAGGAGAGTTGGCATTAAACTGATGAAGGAAAATTAAGAAACATGTTCAAAATACGGGAAAGCTAAATGTAACAAAACCAGGCCAGAAACTTCAATCCTGACTTAATGTTACAATTCAATGGTGCAAAATTAACTTCAATGTTCATTTTATTATTTTAACGCATCTATTATATGTTTCTTGTAACTGATACATATGAACTTCTTTAAGAGTAAAGTGCAAATTTTACGTCAGCCAGCTATTTAAATTAAATTTATGTAAATACAAACATAAATTTATGTCTCGTCAATATTATATCGCAAGGATTATCTTGCATATACTTGCTTAAATTATAAGATTTGTGCCTTGTAAGCGATAAATTGTTCACTACTTTATAAATCTGCAGGTCTTTGTATGAGATAGATGGGGAAGTTTACTAATTAAGACATTTGAAAGAGGGAGACATTTCTCCAAAATATCTTAGGCAGTAAACATCCCACTCCTTCTCAAACAAGGACCTGATGTGGACATACATAACATGTCCAAATGGGTAATCCCATAGTTATAGTCATCAGTGACTATGCCACAAGGCCCTGACACCCTATGATAGTTTTTTGGTGTATATTGAGATAGCTCTTGTAGAATTTTGTTGAACCAAATAAGGTAGCGCCAAGGACCGTTATTGTAGATAATTATTGGGTGTAGCTCGTTGATTGACTACTATTCATGCACACGCCATAGATTGACCTGAACTTAATGGTAAAATTAACCTACCCCGCCAAAGAAGTACTGGGGCATGGTGACTTCCAAACTTAAACGTTACTTTAAATTATTAGCTCATTGTGTTAAAAAAAACAAAGGACTGTTTCCCCCCTTAAGTATTCATTTGTTATTGTATTCAAAAGTTAGATTTTATGTTTAGGTGTATTTGACAAGGATTGTATATATTCTATAGTATATTTTCCGGATTTCATTCAATGAGGACTTGCAGATTGTAAGTATAACCTTATAAAAATAAGAACATTCAATTATTAATCTAGGAAAAAATATGATAGGTGGACATTTGAAAACTGGGCCTCATGACCTCAGGCATCCTGGCCATGTCACTGTTTTTTTTCTTTGACTATTAATTATTAAAACAGAGGGCTTACAGGCCTAACTATTAATGAATACTAAATTTTAGTGTGAAGCTCGGAAGATCTTAACTAATTAGTGTAGCATAGGGACCTGTTAATAACTGAATATTCCCTTTTATTCAACAGTGACCTGTTGTCACCTAGAAAATTGTTGACTGTGATTCACTTGTCCCTTTCTGTGATGCCAAATTGCATCTATTTCTGTACTTATTTTTATATTAACTTTTGTCATAACCATAATGGTTTTTAAGCTTTTAATGTCAAATACCTAAAATGTTATACTAATTATATGTGAATTAAGCTTGATAATTTTATTTTGTGGTAGAATATGTGCTCGCTGTGACAAATGTCAATGCATTCTCATTGCGATATATCAAAATTTTAGTTTGAAGATTGAGAAGTCTATAGGTTGATAGACTATGGGTATGGCCATTAGTCCTCTGAGTATTTTAAGTAATCTGTTTGTTCATCAAACATTCACTGCCTCGTTATATTCAAAATTGGGCGCATTTTTAATTTCTATCACAATTGCAAGTTTGTTTCCAATCTTTGCCTGTGCAGTGAGATCGTGAATCTAAATTTATGCACAATTGTACTTAACCACCTATATAGTGATTTGTACATGAAGGCTGATAGGTTTGAAGTTAACCATTAAACCACTGGTTAAACAAACGTAGAGGTACCATTTTGACAGTTGGGCTCATGACGTTCTTAAAGACTTATAACAAACTTACTTTTTTTATACAAATATAAATGCGTGTGGTTTAGTTAAATAAGGTTTAATAAAAAATAATCTACGATCTGTTAATTGAAATGAAAACCAGATGAATGGACCATGAATGAATCACTGCAGTAAGTTAGTGTAACATTTTATCAAATTAGCTGTGAGGGTATTATCAAGACTAAGGGGACTGTGTTTTGGGTCTCGCAAGAGTTGATGGTATGGAAAACGTAGACAAGTGGTCTCAAATCGGTGCTAATTCTCCTTTTTGCCTTTTATCCTTTACAATACCAGATGTGGGGCTCTGGCCTCTCAGAGATGTGATTATCTTTATCAGGTGGAAAATTATGCTCTTCTCCATCAGTATGTAGAGAAGATTTCAAGAGATGGCGATCACCCAGTAGTCTGGGCTGGCTAATAGGACCTTTCCTTTGGTCTAGTCCTCATAAATTCATGTATCTATTTCTAGGTTTTTCAACTAGCACTGTTGCTAATAGCATGCATTGCACCTCCTGACTGTAATCTACTAACTTAACGAAAGGACAGGAGGATTGGCCCTCACCCTGCCACCCCTCTCCTAATCCTTCTTGGAAATTCCCTCCCCTCCATCTATATAACTTAGTTTTTCACTAATTAAAGCCTTATGAATAATATTTTCCTGTACTAGTTGAATTTTTTTTAAGTTAAGACTGCACCGGTAATTCCAATATCAGCGATACATACACCCACAAAATATGGTTTACAATATTTTCCTTTTTGAAATTATTGTTATAAAAATTAATAATCATGAAAGTTAAAATTAACACCAATGAAACTATTGTAAAAATTTCAAAAGATGTGTATCTATCCAAATAAAATAAAGATGTCAGAAGATTCAGAAAAAGGTACTTATTTTTCAATTTTCAAACTAATAAAATTTCTTATTAGCATCCAATATCAAATTAGCATAAATAGGACTTAATGCTGAAAACATTATTAGAGATATAATTTCTCCTTACACTAACATTCCAGCGCTTATGGGTATAGGGTTTCTCGTAACTTGTGGTGTTCATATTCCGGTTATTCAGTTTGATCAGTATTATTTTCAATTTTTTTTTTTTGGCATTGAATCTAAAATTATTGTCCTTACTGTTAATACTATTTGATAATAATTACTTACCCTTGTCATAAACTATTTATAAAATCTTATCTAAGATATTTACATCAACATCCTTTCATTACCTACTCTTAATATTATACAAAAGGTTGCCTTATATTCTACCATTACTTTTAATTTTAACTATTTAAAAAAGTTATTTTATCTAACCTATTTGACTACAACGACTATTAAAAATGAAGTTTAAGCGATAAAAATACTTGGAATTTTGTTCTTTTTAACATGTAATACAAATGAACAGTATAGCAAAGTATACCCATTGAACAATTAGGATGAAAAACACAAAAATTCGAATAAACTATCCCAGGCAGTATTGGGTAATTCTGCCAGTTAATTATATTTGGAATTACTATTATTAAAAGAAGGAGGTTGGTAAATATTTGTGTAAACAAAAACGGCATAACTGAAGTATGGGTAACGAATGTTCAGCTCTAGCAAAGCAGGAAGGAAAAACTACTCTACTGACAAGTAGGATTTCCACCCCTTACTAGGCCTCTTCACTGCCTGTGTCATTTCCTTTCGTGGCTATAGATTCTAGTTCTTAGATCATGTTACTCCCACCACAGCAAGGTATCTAGCACTCCCACTGTGCCGCCTCCTAACTTGATACTGAATCTTTGGTTATGATTCATCCTCTATAGCACTATATAACTTATCAAGTAAATAACTGTTACTTTACTGTTACATTAATTATTTCTAATTATTAATAACTAACAGCAAAAGAAAAAATATACTCATGCCATTGGGACTCGAAAAAGGGTCATCCTGAATATCTAGTCAAGGGCTTTTCCAACTGAGCTCTACCCTTCCTTGAGCGACAACCTCTCTTGATACTGAATCTTTGGTTATGGTTCAACCACCATAGGACTGATAACACTATATAACTTATCAAGTAGACGACTATTGGTATGGTGTAGGTCCTACTATTATTTCTAATTATTAATAACTAACAGCAAAAGATAAAATATGCTCATGCCATGATAGGGTCATCCTAATTATGCACTCAGGGGTTTTTCCAACTGAGCTCTACACTTCCTTGAGCGACAACCTCTCCAATATGAATTCTCATTGACCAAAATCTCCTAAAGACTGCATGCACTGTACCCAGTGGACATAAACTCAAACAGCAGGAATACAGTGTGACCCCTAAATTAATTTTCTGATGGCTAGTTTGTCAATGTCGAGGAATAATATGAAATATTAGACAAATTTTAATATATATTATTCTAATATTTATTATTTTTTAATAATATTTTAATTATATATTTTTTCATATAATTTAAAAAAAACTTTATATTTATAACTTTAACGTTATCTCAGGGTTCTGTTAATAATTATATTAGGAAACTTCTGGCAAAAGGAATATTGGTTTTATTTACACACATTTAATATATAAAAATTGATATACAAAAAATAAATACGTACGTAGTCAAAGTATAATATTAAATCTAATTTTACGTAATTATACTGGCCAGTGTTCTTTGTGAATAATCTTCGTGTGGTTCGGATCAGCATACTTGTTCTTCTCTGCTTCGCATGTTCCGTCCGGATTGTCTTACTGGAACGTCCTTTCTTCGTGCTGAGTGAAAGTGATGGACCACGAGGCGCCAGCGTAGGTCTGCTACCTCCTCTACCCGTTCCTGACGAAAGAATGTGTCCTTTTCGTTCTATGTCGGTCTCTATCTTACATACCGCTGCCTTCTTGACTTTCAACTCGTTATTTTAATGCCAGTTTCAGGCGAACATGGAGGGTGCGGCAAAACTTCCCAGCTAAGCTCCAGTAACTTCTGCGGCATCTGCAAAGAAGTGTGCGGTCTGGCATTGTCGTGATGGAAGACAATCCCTTTACGGTCGGCTAGTTCTGGACGCTTCTGGTGGATCGCTGCATTTAATTTGTCCAGCTAGTCACAGTACACATCCAAATTGATGGTCCTGTTCGTGGGAAGAAGTTTGTAAAAGACAACACCCCTCCAATCTCACCAAATCAAGAGCATAACCTTCTTTGGGTGAAGTCCTGCTTTGAGGGTTGTTTGTGGTGATTCGCCGCGCTTCCCCATGAGCGTTTGCGCTCCACATTGTTATAGACGATCCACTTTTCGTCCCCTGTCATCATTCTCTTCAAAAAAGGATCGTTTTCTTCACGTTTCCGCAACGAATAGCAGATATAAATCCTTTGGGCGAGGTTAGCCTCACTAAATTGATGGGGAACCCAAACATCGAGCCTGCTCATGTAGCCAAGTTGATGCAGATGGTTTTCAACACTCGATTTGGATATTTTGAGGATAACTGCGATCTCCCTAGTTGTATAACAGGGATTGGTGTCAATTTATTCCTTCACTTTGTCGCTGTTAATCTCAGTTGCCGGCTAGAGCGAGGTGCGTCTTGAACTGAAACATTTCCTGATCGAAATCTTGAAAACTACTTCTGGCACACACGTTCTATAACAGCATCCTCTCCGTATACAGCGCATATTTTCCTGCAAGTTTCCACTGCTTTCTTGGCTTTTTTAAAATAAAAAAGCATGAGGTGTCGATAATGTTCGTTTTGGTTTTCCATTTTCAGGATGATCCTAAACACACAAAATACAATCAGTCTCGTCGGAATTTCGCGTCAAACTACATTGAAGTGTCTAGTATCTGACGAGAATGCACTCACAAGGGACGGATTGAAGTAAGCTACATATTAGACTGCTTGAAGTGTCGTGACGACAAAAACCGAACGGACTTTTTGGCCAACCTAGCTCCCAGGAAATTAATTTAGGGGTCACACTGCCCCCTTGCCTGCCTCTGTGTCCATAGGGTTTCTCACTTGTTAATTTCCAAACCTTGAGATCATAGATAAATAATGAGATGAATAATAGAGCTTACATCTTTTCATAATATGAAACCACTTTATTATTTAATTATACTTGTCCATTATACTCAAATAATAGTGTTAATAATGCGATGGTTTTTCAAATAATTCCATTATAGCATCCTTCTTCCTGGCTATTTCCGGGATCATTGGGTACTATTTGTGTTTCTGGATGCTAAATATCTTATAATTCTAAAGGTATATAATTTGTTTCAATTCGAGGTTTAGCCACCCTGATTATTTTCATAGTATGCTGTAAAAATCTCAGCTTTACCTCCGACAAACTCCACGTTCTTGACTGGTTTTTTTTCTTAGTTCGTAAAATGAGAGGTTTTTTTTCACATCTAGTAGTACTTACGATAATTTCAGAATAGTGTAAGCTCTAATAATCATGTGGATTCCTGGCATCCCCCAAGGGTGCAGAACATGGCCTAGTCCAAATAAGTCTGCCCAACAAATGTCTTACAAACTTTGATAAAATTAACTATTGAGCTAGATATTTCTTCCTTCCCTTGTTTGAATAGGTTGGTTATGTCCAGAGGTAGAGCAAACGTTTTCCGTGGTATGGAGTACCAATAACTTTACGAAGTACTGCCATATATGTTGGCATGAGTTGAGTTGTAGAGTTACTATAGAATAAATTTAACTGCCCTTGTTATATTCACTGATGTCCAGTCGGTGAGAGCTAGCAAATAATTTTAGTATTTTTTCAAAATGATCCCACTTAGTTTAGGTGGACAACTAATTAAAATTGTCAGAGAAAATTGTGAGGAAAATAAAAAATAATTTGTTACTATTAGCCAAACAAAACATATATTGATAGGGGAAGGATTAAACCTGCTGGGACCTCCTGATATCTGGCCAGACACTTTTTCAACAGAGCCATCTCTAGGAACTTTTAGCCTAATCAATTTACACATAAATAATTTTAACATTTTTTTTCAGTTCTACTGTAGTTAAGACAAAAAAAAAGGGTAGGAAAATATTGTGATCAAGAAATGAATCAAGAGTAAATTATTTCATGTATTTTACATACAATGTCTTTAAATTATTTACATTCGAACTACCAACTGCTAATAACTTTACATTAAAAAAATTAAGTGAAATTAGACAAAAAACTCGATTAACAGCAGATGTTGTAAAGGAAACTTGGCTATTGAAATAAACCTATAAAAATTACAAAGTAATTAATAAGACAGGTTCGACCAAAAGGACATATCAAATAAATAATTATTGGCTTTGAAAAGTTTATGCATGTCACTGTTTCCAAAAAGAGCAGTTTGTAGCAACATCAGCAGGCTTTTCAGTCTAGTACTTCATCAATCCAATACATACATTAATTAAAATGACAACAAATCAACAACTAGTTACACAGGGCTTGAAATATATTGTGAGTTAATTGTTAGCCATTAGTATATAAATGAGTACAACAATTTGTTGGATAGATTTAATTTTTCCAAGGAGCATTCACAACATTTGCAGTACCTCTTCTAAACTCTGATCACAACCCGGTTTCCTTCTTACTATGTAAAACCAAAAGCATAATTTAAGAGTTTTTTCGATCCATCATATCTAATAACGTAGATTTAATAAAGCCTAACATTGAAACTATGACCAACAGGGCTTTAAACATAATAAAAGTAGAAAGCAACATTACTATTTTGTGGGCTAACCATATGATCGCCTTAGAAGAACTTCCTTATATTATTAAATTTATAATAAAAATGTAAAACTTTATTCGTAAAATAATACAAAATTTCTATGTAAAAAGCTAAAACCTTTATACAAGAAATTAAACTCTATAGTTAAGTCTAGGTTAAATCTGTGGAGGAATAATAATTTGTTCGCCTATGTAAAAAAAGGCCATTAAATACAATAAAAACATCTCAGACAGTATTGTTCTCACCTAAGTTCGATAGTAGACTTATTTACTCCGATGAAGATAAAGCCAGACTGCTCGGTAATCACTTTAAAAATAACCAAAATCAAAACAGTAACCTCAGTACTAAAAATCATCAAGTAAACAATAGAATTATAAGACAATTCATCAATAAAAAGCACCACTTCCCACTTAATAGTTTTTTTTTTAAAAAGTCTCCTAAAGTTCATCATTACTAAATTAAATAAACAAATAAGGTTTGGGGCCGGATGAAATTTCAAACCAAATGATAAAGGGACCCCCAAATAAAGCAATAGTCTACTTTACATTCAAAATAAACTAAATGCTGGAGTATCAATATTTCTTTCCCCACTGGAAAAAGAGCAAACTTTTTAATCAAACCGAAGCCAAATAAAGTCCACAGCAATCCCAATGATGACTGAATGCATTAGGTAAAGTAGTTTAGTAAATGATTTCTAACAGTAATATTTTACTGTCTAAAGTAAGCTTGTGCCCTACCATTTGGTTAGAATGTTAAATATTGATTATTATAAGGGCAAATCTTATAAGATATGTAAGATAATGTTGACAAAATATAAATTTATATTAAATTACCATTATACTCTCAAGGTAGCGCATAATCTATTGTTTACAAGAAAGCTACAATAGGTCCATTAAAATTATAAAATGAACTTTGGAGTTAATTGAGCAACATTGATTCATAACATTACAGTTTCTAGCTTGGTTTCAAAAGAATTGCTGGATCCAGTTTTCATTATGTTTCTTAACTTTACTTATCAGTTTTACGCCAACTCTCCTGGAAATATAAAACCAAGATGCACCATACACTGACTTCATTCTACATTATGTGTCAAAAAGTTGCTCACTAATTAATAAGAGCTCATTGATGTCTATTAAAGGGGAGCTTTTCACCAGACAGCCACATTAATTCCTCTTTAAGAATTCTAGACATCTTGACCACTCTCAATGCTGCCCATAAATCACAAGCTCTCACCGACTGGACATCAGTGAATAATATAACAAGGATAATATGAGTAAATTTCAATTATGATACAAAGGCAGTTAAAAATATTCCATAGTAACTCTACAACTCTACTCATGCCAACAAATATATATGGCAGTACTTCGTAGAGTTATTGGTACTCCATACCACGGAAAACGTTTGCTCTACCTCTGGAAGTAACCAACACATTCAAAGAAGGGAAGGAAGAGACATCTAGCTCAATAGTTAATTTTATCAAAGTTTGTAAGACATTTGTTGGGGAGACTGATTTGGACTATGCCATGTTCAGCACCCATGGGGGGTGCCAGGAATGCACATGATTATTAGAGCTTACACTATTCTGAAATTATCGTATGTACTACTAGATGTGAAAAAAAGCCTCTTATTTTACGAACTAAGAAAAAAAACCAATCAAGAACGTGGAGATTTTGGAGTCAAATCTTAAGGTTTTTACGGCATACTGTGAAAGTAATCAGGGTGGCTAAACCTTGAATAATTAAATAACTATCTAGAAAAAAAATGACATGACTAGAAATGAACAGATGGGCTTTCATATGAATCATTCAACCATTTGACAACTGGTTCCTCTTTCTGGCACTATCCACATATTTAAGAAAACATACTGGTATAGTATTTATAGATTTAGGAAACAGCTTTGGACGATGTGTGGGATAAAGCTTTAATATGTAAATTAATCTATTATCAAGTGCCCAGTTACTTAATTAAACTTATTTTTATATGATAGGAAGTTCCTTCCGTGTACACGTAAACCAGGCGAGCTCTACTAATACCCTTATGTTTTTGGGGCTGGCACATTATTGGTTATTTCCCCGCATTTATTCAACATCTATATTAATGTCTTAAAGTTAAATCTTCGTGGCCATGAGACACAAGCACTCCGAGGTTCGAAAATTCGATGGCAATAGTTAATAAAAAAAACTTTACAGACCTCTGCTATTGACGTACGCATTGCTAACCAGGAGTACGGTCTGTACAAGTAACCTCCTTAAAGAGAATAAATTCCTAAGAATAATTACAAATTATAACCGTCTTCCGCGTACATGATTGATGAACACCGAGATTAATTTTATTTATAACGTAATAAAAGTAAAATAACTTACTCAAACGAAGATTGTAAAATGGCTACAATAATTTAGTAAAACGTGTTGTTTGTTCATAATGTTTCAACTAGTATGAAGATGCGTAAGTACATTTACTTTATCCTTAAGGACCATTAGAAATTGGTATTTTATTTTAAGCTTTTGTTTAGGTTTTCTTACTTACGAATAAGTACATCTTTTAGTTTTACGTGGTAATCTTATTTTAGTCTTAGTTTAGAGACTTTATGTCGTCTGGCAACTATATGTAATGAGCTCATGTAACAAAATAAAATAAAGAGGGGGAAAAAAGAGTTTGTTTTAGGTTTTCATTAAATTTGTTAATGGGCGTTTTGTCGGAATGTCAGCATCAACTCTTTGCGCGATATGGAAGGGGATACTAACTGTTCAAGACATTTTGGAGGTAGACGTTTCTTTAAAATGTTTTGCGCAGTTAACATCCCACAAATGAAGATATACACGGTTCGTCGAAACGTTATTCAATAATAAATTTGGCGGAAACCTAATAACTCTCATTCATCAACCTAAGCCGATATCCCATCAAACTAACCTTTTCTATTCATACTTACAAACTGTTTCTGTTATTTACGTCCAACGAATCATTTCCATTCCTTATACTAATGGGGAATTCTGATTTACTGTGGCATGGCTCTGGTGGAATCTAATTGAACCAAGTTAGGTGACGACAAGGTTGGGTTTAATAGGGTGTCCGGCCTTTGTCCCACAGTCGACCCTGGCGTTACTTTGCTTAGTTAAACTGATCTATATCTATATCTGACCATAGCGATGCCGTAGTACATCAGAATTCCTAATCAGTTATAAGAATGGAACTGGATTTTTGGGCCCTTATTGCTGGTAAGTAGTGGTAGTAAGGGTAGTTCCATAATTGGCCACCGTTATTTCACTCTATAGGTTAATCTGAACTTTGTGGTCATACTAGGCTACCTTGCCAAAGAAGTCAATAGTTGATATCACCATTTAAAATTATTAGCTCATTGTTTTTACGGAACATAGGACTGTTTCCCTCCTTAAGCGTTCATTCCTGTTGTATTCAAAGTTGAAGCTCATGATTTGAATTTTCGTAATATCTGCTAATTTATTGCAATGACTACTTGCAAATTGTAAGTATAACCTTTTCTAAATTGTAACATTCGATTATTAATCAAAGAAAATAGATGACAGTTTAGGATTTGTATCCAAAACCTTGACTAATAATTTTTAAAACAGTGGGCTTACAGACTGCAACTATTAAGTATTAATAAATACTGCATTTTAGTGTGAAGCTCTTAAGACCGTAATCAGAGTAGCTTAGGGTAACCTTATGTCCTGTTAATAACTGAATATCCTCTTTCATTCAACAGTGACCTGTTGTCACCTAAAAAATTGTTGACTCTGATTCACTTGTCTCTTTCTGTGATGCTAAACTGTTCCTATTCCTAATTTTTTTATATTTAACTTTTGCATAACCACAATGGTTTTTGAAACTTTTGAACGTTCTACTTATTATATGTGGATTAGGCATGATAATTATATTTGAATATATGCTCGCTTCAATGTATTCTCTCTGCGATATTTCATAATTTGACTGTCTGAAGAAAGAGAAGTTTAAGGTTGGGATATGACTGTCTTCAACATTCAAACATTCACTGCTTGTGAAAGAAAAAAATATATGAAATTTTTAATTTCTTTAAATGCATTTTGTTATCAATCCTCGCCAGTTCAGTGAGCCATCATATCTAGATTGTATCAAAAAAATTACTTAATCATCTATATGTCGATTTAACACATGAAGGATGAATGAATTGAAGTCAACCAATAAAACTAAGGCATGCAATTTGGACATATGATCTCTTGACATTCTTAAAGATTTATAAAAAAAAAAGTTGCTTTTGTTATTAAAATATAAATGCATGTGATTTAGTAAAATAAAGTTTAATGAAAGATTATCAACGATCTGTCCATGGAAATGAAAACTATATGAACTGACCATGAATGATAACTGCTACGAATGGGTGGAATGATTGCCACATCTTATCCATCTACCGTGGTTTTAAGTGCAAATAGCCTCTCAGTGTATTATCAAGATCAAGATAATTAGGATCTGGGTTTTGGGCCTCACAGGAATTGATAGTATTGAAAACGTAGACAAGTGGTCTCAAATTGGTGCTGATTCTCCTTTGTGCCTATTACAATACCAGTTGTGGGGCTCTGGCCTCTTGGATATGTGTTAATCTTTATCAAGTGATAAATGATCCTCAACTCCATCAGTAAATTTTAAGACTACAAAAAACAAGGCAGCTACTGTCTGTCTTCACGAAGGCAAAAATCTTACTGCTGAGCAACAGGCAACTAAACTGGCCGACCAATACGCTAGGGATATTATGGCTAGGACGGGCTACTAACATATGCCTCCTCCGCTAGATACTGAACAGAACCACATGTTTGTATCACCGAGGCAGCTCAAGGTGATTCTTCGCTGGTGTCAAGGAAACCGAGTACCAGGGCACGACGGAATACAAAAAGTTCTGCTCAAACAATTGTCGAGGAGAGGGATAGTACAACTCGCAAACTTATTCAACTCTTGTATAAGATTGCGGTATTTTCCTGACAAGCCATCTTGTTTCCATTACTCAAGCCAGCGAAGAGCAGAGATCACCCAGTCCACGGCCACGGCTATGATTTCGATTGACTGCACTCAAGCATTCGACTCAGTGTCCCATGGGGCGCTGTCAAATGCTCTGCGACCGGGGATGGGCATGCTCCGGGCGGAGCAACTTTATTTAATTCTGGCTAGCTTCCTGAACAGCAGATGAGTGCGGGTGGGTGATAGCTTCTCTGAAGCTGTGCCACTGACCTGTGGAGGTGCCCCAAGGAGCCGTTTTATCCTCAGTACTTTTCAACGTGTACACGTCTGAAATTGTAGGAGCCTGATATAAAAACACAACAGTTACTGCTTTCGCTGATGATATAGTGGTGTACAGTAGCAACATGACCATCAAGGTAGCTCTTAGACAGGCTGAAGTAGCCTTTAACCAGATCACTGAGAGATTGGGGAGACTTAATATCTCTGTAAACGCGGGTAAGACTGACTGCGTAATTTTCTCTTTCCAAAAGGGAAAAATTCCTCTGCCTACTAGTTACGCAGTAGGAACACAGCAAAACTCACTAGCCAACAACCTAGTATATTTGGGCATTAAAATGGACAGACAACTCCGTTTTAGTAACCATTTTGCGAGGAAGTTGAAGTAAACTCACACGAAGTCTTACCGCTTATGCATTTCTTGACTTCCCCCAATCTATCACTGCGCCTAAAGCTTATGATATATAAGAGTGTACTCAGGCCTGCTCTGCTGTATGGTGCACTACTTTTTCGTTATCTGACGTATATGACAGCTCGGCGACTTTAACGATTCCAAAACGGTATACTGATGAAAGTGGTCAGACACTTCATTCGAGCAACAGTGAGCTTCACGAGATCTTTGATCTGCCTATGGTAGATGAATTCATTCAACGTAGACATATCAAATTTTTTGACTCACTACAGTACTTGACAAACCCGGTGTTTAACACGATAACCCATGCTCCATTCCACTGTGGGTATCTGCGCTTCTTCAAGTAGCTTACTCGGTCCTTGCTTGAGTGGAATCTCATGTACTGTTTTTCCTGTGACCCCCAATCTCTCCCCTTCCTTAAAGAAAATGTTCGTATATTCTCTCTTGAGCTCCGCTCTCCAATCCTCCGCTCGCCTAATCACCCCTACTCGCGCCCTACCGTCTCTCCCTACGTCCCTCCCTTGTCTCAGACACCTATATGTTTTCTTACCTAAGCGAATGTCCCATTGCCCCTCCCTGTTCCTAACCTTCGCTCCCACTTTCCCTAACAGATCACATCCTATGATCCATATTGCCGGGGCATCTTTTCCACCACATGGACCTACAATTTCTCCTCGCTACGATCCCATCTCTCTAACCCTATTATTGCTTCCCCTTCGACCCAGCAGGGGCCCCCCAGGGTGACCAAGCTACAAGAACGTACCTGTATTTGAGGCATCCTCCCTCCTCCACACATGCTCTCTAGTGTCTCCCGAATCATTATTGTATTGGTACTCCCGGTATCCACTAAGCACTGCACTCCACTCACCACTCTAATTATAGGCAGACCACTATGTGCGCCTTTTACACAATTATTTATTAACGTGCGGTCACCTCTCTGCTGGCACTCTTCTCAGATCTCGCGTTCTCCCCTCTCCTCCGTCGCCTTTCGTCGACCGCTCCTCCGGGCACTGCCGCTTCCACAGCCCACTCCACTTCCTGGTTCTTCCCTTTCATTGTCCGTTTCGGAGGTTTCCGAAGTCTCTGTAGCCTCCGACTTTTGTCTTTCCCTCCTCCACACTCTCTGAGCATTTATTTCCAACGGTTCAGGCCGGTTCACGTTTCTGCATCGGCTCATATATGGGCACTGTCTTGCTGCGTGTCCCTCCGTGCCACACTTGAAGCACCTAGTGCGTGGGCACTTTGCTACCGGGTGTCCTGTCTTCCCACACTCATAACACTTCCTATCTTCCCTCCTCCTGGGGCGTCCCGTGTTTCCTCGGCTCCTTTCTCCCACTGTTGCTCTCTCCCGTGATGATTATATTGAGCCAGCAGTGTTCGTTGGTGATTTTTCGTCTCCCGGAACATTTTAAAAATGCCCTCTTCCGGGGTCCACCTTCCCCCGCCGAATGCTTTCTTCAGCCGTTCTTTCACTATGGTCCATGAGGTCTCCTTGTCAGCCTGGATCATGTTCAGGATACTCCGCTTAACTCTGCACACCAGAGCTGCTCTCAGTGAATCGGTATCTCCTTCAGTTATTAAGTCCTCCGTCCGTTTTCCCTCTATCCGCATCATCAGCTGGTCACCCCCTTAAAGAAGTGATTCATTTCCCCTGTCTCGTCTGCAAATCTCTCCAGATCTGAAATGGACTTCCTCATATCTTGAGCTATGATCGCCTGAATCTTCGTCCACGCTAATGTAGTTGCATGAGCCGCTGCCATGGTCGTTTGAGGCAACTGCGGTATATCTGCCGCTCCACTCAGCACCGCTGGTTGTAACACTCCCCAGAGGGTGTTCAGCATAACACATGCCAGAGCATGTTCTCATAAAAAAAATGTACACAGAGAGGAGACGATAAAGAAAAAAAAAACTAGAGAGAAAGAAAAAAAATACGCCGCCGTATGAGGTTCCCGGCTTTTGGCACCAGTTAATCGCTGGTGGTTAAGATAGATAAAAAAAATAATAAGGAAAGAGGGAAACGCAACGACACACTCGGACTCCAGTAAAAGCCTGCTTTATTGTTGATGATAATCCGACATACATAGGATCATGGATTGTTTACGTCCTATGATCCCATTAATATGCGACATAGTCATGCCTCTGGCTTTAACTTACATATATACACCTGAATCAGTTGTAGATCTTTTAATTTTCCTATTATAATTATAATAAATATAATATAAACAATTATAATACCTTAATTTTCAGTTTAGTTTCTGGAGACGTAAGAGGAAATTTCAAGTGTCTATTCCAAAAAGTTGAGAGGTCCATAAAAAAATGCGGATCCTTTGCTTTTTTGTTATGCACAGGAACTTTTTTCAATGAAGATGGAGACATCTCTGAATGGGAATATTTCAAAAGCAATCCAGACAAAAGTAAATATATCATCTAGTAATTATTTATTGAAAATCAATTGTTTGCAAGTCTTATTTATTATTCAAGTTGTTTTTCCTTTATAATATTGAATAATAAATAGTAAAGTCTGGGTTGGCTGAGACCATGATCCTCTTTAATAAATATTGCAAATTTCTGAGAATATTGTGCATTAATATTTGGCACAAGTAGAGGTGAGGAAAGACAATTCATGGATGGAGTTCCTGTTGTTGCTGACATGATAAAGGACTTTTGTCGAGGTATTGTAGTTACTGAGCTACAACAGGAACAAACAATGCATCACCTGAAGGGAGGGTCTTTTAAAGCGGAGATAAAAAAAAGTGGAGCAGTGGGGGTTAACTTATGCTCCATTTTTCTGGGCCACTTGTATAGTCTAATGCAGGAATAGTCTAGCAGTCTAGAATAGCTGCAACATAAGCATAAGACTACATTCAGGATAACTTTGATTTGATACACTTCAAAAAAATATTTTGTAAAACTTTAATTACTATGCAATAATGAAAACAATTAAAATATCAAATAGACATTAAATAAATTGACAATTAATTAGTTGATAATAAAATAAAACAACTTATACTTCAAATGATCATTTGTTACAGTTCCAATTCAGGTATATATTTTGGGACCTAATACTCAAGAAGAGATAAACTTTTATAGTTCTACTACAAAATGTTCAAGCATAAATGATAAAATAACATTTGTGGGTGAGTATGCATGTCATTTTTTTAGTATCTTGAGCATGACACTTTCAATAATTAGGTGATATTGATTTTTTTTTTTTTATCATTTGTTAATTTTTCATTCAACCAACCATTAATGTGTCAGCCATTTGTGAACCTACAGAACTTTTACTACATAATACTACTGCGGTTTTACAACACTTCAGGGGACTAATGTCCTTAAATATCTACTTCTTACAGTTGTGTAGGTTTAGCAGGGTCCCTCCCTCCAATCATGAATTCCCAGAAGATTTCTTGTGACATCTTGCTATCTTAGCTTGCTCCTTCTTGTTCACCACACTCCAGGAATTTCTTCAATCAAAATGAATTTAGGGAGGTTTGTGTCCTTTGACCTTTCCAGGTGTCCAGCCTTTATATACTTTAAATAAAATAAATAATCAGTAGTGGAAAAATGATTTAATTATTGGCCACTTTAATTTCTCTTTAAGAATTCTAGACATCTTGACCACTCTCACTGCTGCCCATAAATCACAAGCTCTCACCGACTGGACATCAGTGAATATAACAAGGCCAGTTAAATTTATTCCATAGTAACTCTGCAACTCTACTTATGCCAACAAATATGGCAGTACTTCGTAGAGTTATTGGTACTCCATACCACAGAAAACCTTTGCTTTACCTCTGGACGTAACCAACACATTCAAACAAGGGAAGGAAGAAATATCTAGCTCAATAGTAAATTTTATCAAAGTTTGTAAGACATTTGTTGGGGAGACTTATTTGGACTATGCCATGTTCTGCACCCTTGGGGGATGCCAGGAATCCACATGATTATTAGAGCTTACACTATTCTGAAATTATCCGTATGTACTACTGGATTTACGAAAAACCTCTCATTTTACTAATTAAGAAAAAAAACCAATCAAGAACGTGGAGTTCGTCGGAGATAAAGCTGAGATTTTTACAGCATACTGTGAAAATAATCAGGGTGGCTAAACCTTGAATTGAAACAAATTATATACCTTTAGAATTATAAGATATTTAGCATCCAGACACACATATAGTACCCAACGATCCCCCCGGAAATAGCCAGGAAGAAGGATGCTATAATAGAATTATTTGAAAAACCATCGCATTATTAACACTATTATTTGAGTATAATGGACAAGTATAATTAAATAATAAAGTGGTTTCATATTGTGAAAAGATGTAAGCTCTATTATTCATCTCATTATTTATCTATGATCTCAAGGTTTGGGAATTAACAAGTGAGAAACTGCATTAGGTGATGTCCTTCACGCCATCTGGTGAATGATATACAGTTACTGATTCTACTCTTCATGAGCAGATGTTTCTTTATCATCCTAAGAGCTTTCATGGAGTTGCTATTCCTGAAATGATTGAAAAGTATTGTAAATAATTAACAGCCAAAGAATAGGTTTACTTCCAGAAACAGGACTCACACATGGGTCTTTCTCAACATCTAGTCAGGAATGCTAAGTTACTCTGCCTCAAGTGATGACTTTCCCAACATCAATACTCTTTGGCCAAACTCTTGTAAAGACGGTACACACTTTACCCTATAGACACAGAGGCAGGCAAGGGGGCAGTGTGACCTTTAAAATAATTTCCTGAGAGCTAGTTTGGCCAAAAAGTCCGTTAGGTTTTTGTCGTCACGACACTTCAAGCAGTCTAATATGTAGCTTACTTCAGTCCGTCCCTTGCGAGTGCGCTCTCGTCAGATACTAGACACTTCAATGTAGTTTGTCGCGAAATTCCGACCTGATTGTATTTTGTGTGTTTAGGATCATCCTGAAAATGGAAAACCAAAACGAACATTATCGACACCTCATGCTTTTTTTATTTTAAAAAAGGCAAGAAAGCAGTGGAAACTTGCAGGAAGATATGCGATGTATACGGAGAGGATGCTGTTACAGAATGTGTTAAAACTTTAATAATACCCCTCTATAAAAGAATTTATCTCAACAGTAATGCATCAGGATATACCTGAAGCTTTAAAAGTGTTACCCCTAACCGATAGTACAGTAAAGCGTCAAATTGAAAAGATTGCAGTTAATGTTGAAAATAAACTTAAAAGTACTCTCAAAACTTTTCATTTTCTGTACACAATTTGACGAGTATACCATTGCAGATAATAATTTTTATTAATGATATGTAAGTTATTTTGATTAAAACAATACATGACAAAAAGAAATGCTATTCGCAATAAATCTCTTTCCAGATACAATAGAACTAACAATATTCAATGCTGTGTAATCATACTTAAATAATATTACTTTGAACAATATTGTTACATGGGTTCCTGGTGGGGCACGATGAATGGTAGGTCGTATTGTGTATTTGTTGCTTATTTGAAGTGCGACTTGTCAAAATGTCATTGTGTATTGCCCTGATAATATCTTGTAAGAAAATATTTAAGTACAAGTCTCCATTCACTTTTAGATATAATAATTAGAGCTTTAAATAGGATTTAATTCAATGCCAAACATTATAGAATGTTTAGCTAAGTAGGAAAATAATGAGGATTTTATTAGGTCACTTTTACACACAGAAGTTCAGTGGCTGTGAAAGGCTACATATTTGTATCAGTATATGATAGCTTCATACAATTTTTCGAAAGAATTAATGAGACCAATCTGAGTCAACAATTAAAAACTTGTAAAGTAAAGAATGGTGCCTTTTATTTGGCAAATATTTTCAAGAGATTTAATGAAATCCATATGAAACTTCAAGGAACTAATGAAACCCCCCATATGAATTGCCAAAATTTGTGACATTATTTATTGTCAAACTTGGTCATCTTTGTTATGAGCTATTGAAGAGAAAATTTCATCAGTTTCCCAAATTATTGTCTATGAAAGATTATGTTGAGTTAGGACCTGACATATAGAAAAAGCCGGGAGACCTATGGTTCTTTGTGTAAGCCTCTGGTATAAGCTTACATCTGTGTAAGTATAGTGGTTAAACAGTTATATTTATAATAGACATGCACATTGGGGATCAAGTATAGTGTTGGTTAGTGAGGTGCTAATTAATCTGACCTAGTTTACCTTTTTTCAGCGATTGGTGAAATAATGTGAATGAAGTTAATGATAAGACAGGTTTGTACCAGCTGTTACCATCTTGCCTCAAGTGCAGAGGTGTGGCCGGATCTTCAGTGATCTTTCCTTCCCTCCCGGTGGTCTGGGTTCATTTTGACATAGCCTTTTATGTGAGGTGATTTCTGGCTGTTGATAGGTATACCCTGTGACGAGGTTATGCAAGGATGCAATCGATTATTAATTGAAGGAAATACAGGCGCACTCTGTCAGGTGTCCTGACCTATATTGTAGGGCCACCGAAGTGGGGGACAGCTGATAAGGGCCTGCAAAACCATGATGAACTTGACATAGCCACATTAAACAGATGATTTAACCCCCTGGAAAAAATGAAAGATTCAGTAGCCATCTTAACTAACTTAAATTGGTTGTAGAAAAACAATATGAAGATATTATGACTTGAAGGTGTATAACTAGCTGTAAACTCCTTTTCCTGCAAATATTTAGGAGGTTGACACAACTTGCCAAGAAAAACTGTTATAACTTAGATATGAAGAAGAAGTAATTAGATAAGAGCGATAAAAAAAACTTTATTCACTATTTGATTTACAAATCAGCTTGATATTAAATTGTTATTACATGTTACGGTATCCTTTCCATGTTATTGGCTATAACATAATGATATAATATGTATATGTATATATATATATTGTTATGATATTTTAATGTTATGATTTTTAATTGTGTTTTTGAAATAAACTCGGAATTAGCGAGCGTTGAAGAACGTAATAACGATCCGTGGTTCATGCCTATGAAAGTATGAACGTTGTTATTGCCGTTATATTAACTATTAATAGTTATAAAAATAATATAAATAATGTCAATAATTTAATATAAATATTTTATTTTATAAACTACATAAATTAAGCAAAGTATAAATATCCGAACAACCAAAGAGGCCAATAGATCAAGATGGCAACGAAAGGTCACTGGCGTCTGACCCGGCATGAGAGCAGGACTCACTCTTGATCTTGGAACCGGCAGAAGTAAGGCAGCACGAGGAGGGACCCACGCTACGGCCTCGTAGTGCACGAGGAGGTTAGCCCTTTTCACTTTCATCCGGTGCGCATAGAACAAAGGACGCTCAAGTAAGAGGATTCGGATCATGCGATGCAGCTTAGAGGAAGACAATCCGAATCACGCAATAGAAGACGACCATCGAAGGATAGCAACACAAAGAAACACTGGCCAGTATAAATACGTAAATTTAGTTTTAACAGTATTATTTATTACGTACGTATTTTATTTTTATATCAATTTTTAAATCAATGTGTGTAAATAAACCATTATTCCTTTTGCCAGAAGTTTCCTAAATTTTATTAACAGAACCTTGAGATAACGTATAAGTTAAATACAAAGTTATAAATTATATGAAAAAATATATAATTAAAATATATATAAATAATAAATATTAGAATAATATATATGTGTGTGGTCATTTTTGTGTAGTGAGGGTAGTTATTGATGATACGCATAGGTTTTGGGTTCATTCTATTTTACTATAGTTGGTTTTGCTAGTGGAGCTACACATCGAATCATAGGTTATGAGTGAAAGGAGGATGGAAGGTGGTGTGAGGAGTGGGCCTGTTGATTATAAACTTGTATTTATTGTTTATGGTAACTTACGACAGGTTTTTGCTTCTTGGCTGATCAAGTTAGTAAAACTTCCTCAGGCATATAAGAAAGCTGGTCGTCACAAAAAAAAAGTGGAGAGGATAAAAGTGCAGCAATGTAGTTAAATGGCTTTTGCAAGTTTTCATGATAGTCAAAAAAATGGGAGAGAGAGAAGTTAAATTCTTGAATTGTTGGAAGTTGTAAGTCATTGAGCATAATAATTATTTTTGTGTAGCGAGGGTAGTTATTTCTGATACGGATCCCTAGGTTTTGGGTTATTTTAAGTTTACTATAGTTGGGTTTGCAAGTGGAACTCCATACTGGTAAAACATAGGTAATGAGTGAAGGATGACTGATTTGTGGAGTATAAGTTTGTTTTTGGGATTTTTTGTTAAAATACAGGAACATTTTGCATAAGATTCCCCCCCCCCTCTTGGATAGAGTAAATATGATTTTGATTATGGTGAATTTAAAAATATACGGTTAAATGAAAAAATGATTGCATATCCAAATGTGTGTAAAATGGTATTCAGTTTATTGATTTAAAGAAATCATTGCTGTTTTTCGGTTCTATACTGAGTTAAATTGGCTCTATCCTTCTTACTGCAACCTTTATTTCCTAGCTTCTTTCCTCTACCAAGTTATATGTCCTTTATCTATTACTGAACTCCTTCAACTCAAATCATCTATCCAATAGTCCATGGCCTTCGGCCTGTGCATTCTAGTGGACCCCACTGAAGCATTTCTGACAGATCTTTCTTTATTACATTATGCTTTTGGGAGAACATTCCTCCAATAATCTGGCACACCATCCTTCAGGTCCTCTGCTTCCTATATCTATTCATATATGCTGTTTTGGCTCTTGTCATTTGTAACTTCTTTCTTAACTTTTATAAATTTCCTTTATGATTAATAAAGTTATCTCATATTATGCATCACATTATGATATAAATAAAATAAGCATATTTATATATATAGACAATAATTTTTTTTTTATTCTAGGTCAAAGTGGGATATTTACTACTTGCGAAGGTGTTAAAGTTGGATACGTAAGCGGAATAGAATCATCAAATAAAACCCCAGATGTTAAAAGTTTGCTTTCAAAAGGCATAGTTGATATACTTTATACATCTCAGTGGCCTTCTGGGATAACAAGCAATGGAAAGACTGATTTTAAACCTAAACTATCTTCTCCCTTAATCAGAAAACTTATTAAAATGCTTAAGCCACGGTACTGTTTTTCAGGCTGGGAAAATCATTTCTTCGAAAGAATCCCATTGTGTCATGCTGATGAGGATGGTAATATTGAATTGTTAACAAGTTTTATCGGATTAGCATATGTTGCCAATCCTAAAGAAAAGTGGCTTTACGCTGTAAACATGGAGATAGAAAGAAAGATCTCAGCATCAGATGCTAATCTTATGAATACTTATCTTCAATTCCAGCCTTATGAAGAACAACTTGAATCTCCTGGGCCCTCTACAAGTAAGCATACACCAATACAATACAGGTGGTCAAGGCAATTCAAAGGAAATAAAACTAAAAGTACTTCAAAGCGTTTTCAAAACAAATTGAGGTGCTGGTTTTGTGCAGACCAGGAATTTCATCTGATCATAAAGATGGGATATAAAGTAGTCTTGTCATTAGCAAAAGGTGGTCTTGTAAGAGATCACTTATGTTTAACCCCTATTGACCACGTGGCATCTATATCTCAAATTAGTGAAGAAATTAAATTGGAATTAAACCAATATAAAAATTCACTTAAGCAATATTATATGAGTCAAAAACATAAGACTGTGGTTTTCTATGAGAGGTTTTATAAAACTCTTCATGCTCAAGTGAATTGTATTCCCGTAGAAGAAGCCTTATCTTCTAACATCAAAGCTTCTTTTTTGGTAAGTATTTTCTTGATACAGAGTTTATATGAAAATAAAAAATAAATTTTTCTGACAATGATAATAATAGCGTAATGCAGTTTAAAATTATAATACAGTTATTCCTGAACATTTATTATCATATGGTCAATCAGGGGATTGATTAGTTCCTTAAAACAGAAATTTGTGTTAAATTCATGCCTAAGAATAGTAAACTCTTTATGCAATTACGAATTTGCAAAACAAATTAATGATATTAATATATTTAAGTGTTATTAATTAAAAAAATATTAAAAGAAGTAATGAGGATGATAATAAGATATGATAATAATGAAATTTGAGGATATCCCCCAAGTATGTTCTCTGGTTTTGCAAGGTCAAAGGTGCCTTGCATGTCAAAGAAGAGCCTTGAGCAGTAATCATATGCTTTTCCTCCTGATATGCAGGAATATGTGCAGCAGACTGCACCCGTTTCTCCATTATTATTAGTGGCAAACACTTAGGCAAATTGGTTACAAGGCCTTGGCTATGGTGTACTATATTATAGGCTTAAACTTCAGATTAAGATTGGAAAGAGATCATTGTGATTAAAAACTGAACAGAAAATAGGTGTTGCCACCAACCGTGCTGTAAACGCCCAATAATAATAACTTCCAGGATTAATTTATGTAAAAAAATTATTTTTTCAATGTTAAATGTATTTATTTTATCTTTTGTTGATGTTGTAGGAGAGAGCTTCAGAAATTGGAATAAAACTGAGTTCCTATACACCCCAGACCAATATTCTTAAACATACATCGAAAGATACTCAGTATTTTTATGTAGAACTTCCCGATGGCGAAGAGTTGTTTTTTGAGATTTCTCCGCAGTCAGACTTTCCATTAGACTTTGCGAGGTCAATATTCAATTTTTTTTTTTTAACTTAGGCATATAATCTTATCGTTCTTAGCGCAAATTTGTTATGAGGCAATGGCTACAGGATTTTTATTTTTATTGGGGTTTTGCCTTCAAATACTCCCATTGAGGTCATGAAGGTGAAGGAAAAAGTGCTGGACAGCGAATTAGGTAACAATTGACATTCCTTAAGAGCCAGATGGGATTGATCTATTGAAAGATTGTCAGGGTGCCATGTCAACACAAGGCGATTGATGCCGCTGCTAAGGACAATAAAAGAGAAGCCATTGTAATCTATCCCAGTGAAATGAAAATCAGAACTTATGGTAATGTTGGGACATGTTCACAAAATAGAAGTAGGAGTGAGTATCATAAGAGATTAATAACATCAATGAGAGAAATTTTCCTTCTCCTTGTAAATAATCTTATTAAAATAAATTTTGGTATTAAAGAACAGATACCATTACTGTTCTAAGAGGAGTACATCAAGAAAGATCATTGTCATTTGGTTATAATTTATGTATAATTTGCATGAAAAATAAGAGCCAATAATTTTAACAGGGTTTGCTGGTAATCAATATGTGACAGCTTGTAATGAGAAGGTATGTTAATAAATAGTATGTGGTGTCAAAACAACCATGAGGGAAATTGGCTTAGATATCAATCCCAGGAAGAGCAGTGATATAACTGTGATAAATAGCTCCTTTAAGGCTTCAGGCTGTCCTTCTAGAATAAAGATGGCAAAGAATCAGTGGGAGAAGAAACTATTAAGTATTTGGGATGTACTTCGCATGAAGAGAACTGCCAATAAATGAAGATGAATCACATTAACTAAACAAAAATATGATTAAGCTAGACACCTAACACATGATAATGTCTAATAAAAATCTGAACATAGACTGGACTTATCATCAAAGATACCCAGCGTCAGGCAGCTTCTTTTAGAAAAATTTTTCAACCAATAGATGAAATGTTAGTGGTAAGGAATTTGAGCGAACCATCTTAAAGATTATCCTAAAGTCAAAAAATGGCCAGTAGAAAAGAAAATTCTGACTGGATTACATCAGACAAACACTCGAAAGTATGATGTGAACCCTACTTCAAGGCATCTCTGGAGTCGGTAGCAATGTAGGCTGTTGATAAAAATGTACCTTGTTGGATTATTGTCACTAAAAGTTGCTGAAAACCTGAACACCAGTCCACATGATGGGTAATTGTCCCCACCACATGAATCTTATTGCTCGAAGCCATCACTAGGTGAAGTATGGCATTATAGATATGTTAAAGGAAAGGAGCTAGTAATGCGATGACGAGTTCCACAGTGTCAATACAGAAGAGAGACAGTTAGATAAGCCGACGTCTTGCCATTAAAAGTAATACCAAAGAGACTAGTTGTTGACCCAACTGTGTGCTTCGAGAGCAATTACCTCCATTAGGCATTATATGGTAATTTAGATAAGAAAATGAATCCCCTTCTATCAAGAAAATTTCAGAGAAGAGTTCGAGGAATTTTTTTTTATTAATTTTGTTTGTTTTTGTTGTTTTGTGGCTAGTTAGTTAAAATCTTAATCGTTTATTCTGTTTCAGAGAGGCATTAATAAAAAAATCTATTTTTGACAAGCCTGAAAGAGCATCCTGGAAAAATTGTATTGTGGAACTTCATGAAGAAAAAGCCATTGTTAAAGAGCTTCGCAGAGATTTACAATTTCTAATTTCTAAATATTAGTGATAAGTTATTATTGTTGACAAATTATAAAACTCTACATTTAGGTGTAATTACCACGCAGAATCTTAAAATGTTGTAAATATTGTATATTTATAAACTTAGGTAAAATATAATATTTATCTATAAAAATTTCTATTTATTTTTATTTGACATTTAGAAATTTGAATGTTTCACACTGGCAAGCAAAGAAGGTTCCTTCCTTATACAGGTGTATAATATAGTATAATTGTATAAGGCATGGGATTTACTTGTTTCTGATTGGCTACTAGTACTACTTCCTGTGCTTTTTCTCCCGCTCTCCATAACCTTTATAACCATAACCCACTCTCCGTTCTCCTTTAACGTTTGAATGGAAGCAGGCCTGTTTTTGAAGGCTGGTAAGGGATTCCAAATATAAACCACCTGTTGAGGAAGGGCCTTTTCTGGAACTGAATTCAGAATATTTCCATACAAGATTACCTGATGGTAAAGAGACCAAGATATCTACAAGACTTCTGGTTTTACTAAACCCATTTTTTATTAAGAAACAGCAGATAATATTTGACGACCAAGTTCTGAATTACTGCCAGTGGACACCAAATATGGAAATAATGTTCCCCCCATTGAGATTACTCTCAATAACGTGCCTCAGCAAGATCAAGAAAACTTTAGAAGAAGCTCAAAAGTTCGCAGATCTCCCTCATACTTGAAGAACTTGGACACCTAGGAGGGGGCGAATGAGGTAACATTGTGTTAACCTAATTACTTATGGTAACTTCCATGTGATCATAATAACAAATATTCTGTGATATAATGTCGACTACTAAAGTATTATATTATATGCAAGTTGTGATAAATTAATTTTTGTACAGTTTAATAAAGCCTTGTTCAGGTGTAACTTTTGTATATTTTATAACAGTAAGTGAGAAGGGTATAGGTAGGTGCTCCTTTCAAGACCACCCAATCCCCTTTCCTTCAGCCCTTACGACTTTTGTTCGCATTCCTGTGATCTCCACATTCAGTGCGTTCGTCCGCTTGCTAGTCAGACACGCCGTAAAGCCAATCTTTTACTCCTCTAGCCCAAGTGGTCTGAACGTGCTGCAACTTACAGACGAGTCACAATTAAATTACTTCAACACACCCCGTATGTGAGCGAAGCTGCTGAACTGTAGGTAATGTGACGGTAGTGAATGTCTATCTATCTGTGACGGTAGTCTAAATAGACTCATTGAACCAAGTGTTAAACGTAATCTACCACTTTATTACTTCTTATGCCGTTGGTCACAACTCACACTACTAGACAAAAGCAGTATAAAAATAAAAACGTATTGCAACTTCTTTCCTTAGGGGTACTGTGTCCCAGAATACGCCATCTACATTACGTGGCTCAATTAATCCAGGTTTCAACTTTAAAGGCCACTGTTATCTTACTCTTATAAAATCCCCGATTGTTTCAAAAATCAGTAAAGAAACTACCAATGATAAAATGCGCATCTGGTAGGAAAACTGACCATGAAGGACAGTGTTTTGAGGGATATGGAACTTCAGGCTAAATGGGCTCAACCACAATCAAACGACTTTCTGAACTAACGGATGGAACTGATTCGGTTGCGGACAAATAGTACCATGATAAGAAGGACGATTTTGAATTATAAGGGCTGCTGCAGACATTCTATAAGAAATCCGTTCTCGAGTTTAATGTGAGTTGAGTACCCAACAACGGATGATTTTCTTAAAAATGTAGACAGTGATTCCGCTTTCTGTATTTCAGTTTTTCGAGCTTGTGATTTACATAGGCAAACATGGGCATTATGATGTCTGTATGACTGTCTTTCACGTCTTAACTTCCCATTGGAGTTGGTTTTTATTTGTACAAGAAATTTGAATCAAAACATATGGTAAACATGTCTTCACTTGGATTTTTCATTTTCATCGTCCTATGATGGGATTTCTTGATTTGAAGTTTCTGCTATTGTGCACCCAGATATAACAATTGTGTCATGAATAGTCAAGTACAGGGATAGGCGAACTGACATGAATGAATTAATGGTTGGATCAAGAAGTGGAAAAAGGAAACTTATATAAAGAGGTGATATCTACTCTTTATTTGTTGATTTTGTTTTTTGCATACAGTGCTATAATAAATTAATTACATTGTTTTTAATATCAGAAATTAAAACTGTTTTAAATTATTAACATGCCAGGTGGTCTTCTCCTTGTTTCCCCCCAAAACCGTGTTTCTCTCTTAATGAAATTTACAGACTATTGGATGCTCCACAAAGTTGGTAATTATACTATTGTCTCTAAAACGCGCGAAAAATGGGTTATTAAGCGAAAAGTAACACCTTTTATGGATTTTTTCAAATTCCACTCCATTTTCTCACGACTCCGTATCTCACACTCTGTTGGGAGAACTTACAAACATGAGTAGTGGATGTTGTAGTAAAAGTTATGGTCTACTAAAAATGATGTAGCAATATTTTCTGTAAATGAACTGGAATAAAAAATTTAAGAAAAACCGGGACAAATTGTGGGTTTATTCCATATGATGAAAAAACTCACAAGGACTAGAAAGTCGAAAAATTGCTTTTTCCATTAAAGGGTTAACCTTGGATTTACATTTCCAGGAGAGTTGGCATTAAACTGATGAAGGAAAATTAAGAAACATGTTCAAAATACGGGAAAGCTAAATGTAACAAAACCAGGCCAGAAACTTCAATCCTGACTTAATGTTACAATTCAATGGTGCAAAATTAACTTCAATGTTCATTTTATTATTTTAACGCATCTATTATATGTTTCTTGTAACTGATACATATGAACTTCTTTAAGAGTAAAGTGCAAATTTTACGTCAGCCAGCTATTTAAATTAAATTTATGTAAATACAAACATAAATTTATGTCTCGTCAATATTATATCGCAAGGATTATCTTGCATATACTTGCTTAAATTATAAGATTTGTGCCTTGTAAGCGATAAATTGTTCACTACTTTATAAATCTGCAGGTCTTTGTATGAGATAGATGGGGAAGTTTACTAATTAAGACATTTGAAAGAGGGAGACATTTCTCCAAAATATCTTAGGCAGTAAACATCCCACTCCTTCTCAAACAAGGACCTGATGTGGACATACATAACATGTCCAAATGGGTAATCCCATAGTTATAGTCATCAGTGACTATGCCACAAGGCCCTGACACCCTATGATAGTTTTTTGGTGTATATTGAGATAGCTCTTGTAGAATTTTGTTGAACCAAATAAGGTAGCGCCAAGGACCGTTATTGTAGATAATTATTGGGTGTAGCTCGTTGATTGACTACTATTCATGCACACACCATAGATTGACCTGAACTTAATGGTAAAATTAACCTACCCCGCCAAAGAAGTACTGGGGCATGGTGACTTCCAAACTTAAACGTTACTTTAAATTATTAGCTCATTGTGTTAAAAAAAACAAAGGACTGTTTCCCCCCTTAAGTATTCATTTGTTATTGTATTCAAAAGTTAGATTTTATGTTTAGGTGTATTTGACAAGGATTGTATATATTCTATAGTATATTTTCCGGATTTCATTCAATGAGGACTTGCAGATTGTAAGTATAACCTTATAAAAATAAGAACATTCAATTATTAATCTAGGAAAAAATATGATAGGTGGACATTTGAAAACTGGGCCTCATGACCTCAGGCATCCTGGCCATGTCACTGTTTTTTTTCTTTGACTATTAATTATTAAAACAGAGGGCTTACAGGCCTAACTATTAATGAATACTAAATTTCAGTGTGAAGCTCGGAAGATCTTAACTAATTAGTGTAGCATAGGGACCTGTTAATAACTGAATATTCCCTTTTATTCAACAGTGACCTGTTGTCACCTAGAAAATTGTTGACTGTGATTCACTTGTCCCTTTCTGTGATGCCAAATTGCATCTATTTCTGTACTTATTTTTATATTAACTTTTGTCATAACCATAATGGTTTTTAAGCTTTTAATGTCAAATACCTAAAATGTTATACTAATTATATGTGAATTAAGCTTGATAATTTTATTTTGTGGTAGAATATGTGCTCGCTGTGACAAATGTCAATGCATTCTCATTGCGATATATCAAAATTTTAGTTTGAAGATTGAGAAGTCTATAGGTTGATAGACTATGGGTATGGCCATTAGTCCTCTGAGTATTTTAAGTAATCTGTTTGTTCATCAAACATTCACTGCCTCGTTATATTCAAAATTGGGCGCATTTTTAATTTCTATCACAATTGCAAGTTTGTTTCCAATCTTTGCCTGTGCAGTGAGATCGTGAATCTAAATTTATGCACAATTGTACTTAACCACCTATATAGTGATTTGTACATGAAGGCTGATAGGTTTGAAGTTAACCATTAAACCACTGGTTAAACAAACGTAGAGGTACCATTTTGACAGTTGGGCTCATGACGTTCTTAAAGACTTATAACAAACTTACTTTTTTTATACAAATATAAATGCGTGTGGTTTAGTTAAATAAGGTTTAATAAAAAATAATCTACGATCTGTTAATTGAAATGAAAACCAGATGAATGGACCATGAATGAATCACTGCAGTAAGTTAGTGTAACATTTTATCAAATTAGCTGTGAGGGTATTATCAAGACTAAGGGGACTGTGTTTTGGGTCTCGCAAGAGTTGATGGTATGGAAAACGTAGACAAGTGGTCTCAAATCGGTGCTAATTCTCCTTTTTGCCTTTTATCCTTTACAATACCAGATGTGGGGCTCTGGCCTCTCAGAGATGTGATTATCTTTATCAGGTGGAAAATTATGCTCTTCTCCATCAGTATGTAGAGAAGATTTCAAGAGATGGCGATCACCCAGTAGTCTGGGCTGGCTAATAGGACCTTTCCTTTGGTCTAGTCCTCATAAATTCATGTATCTATTTCTAGGTTTTTCAACTAGCACTGTTGCTAATAGCATGCATTGCACCTCCTGACTGTAATCTACTAACTTAACGAAAGGACAGGAGGATTGGCCCTCACCCTGCCACCCCTCTCCTAATCCTTCTTGGAAATTCCCTCCCCTCCATCTATATAACTTAGTTTTTCACTAATTAAAGCCTTATGAATAATATTTTCCTGTACTAGTTGAATTTTTTTTAAGTTAAGACTGCACCGGTAATTCCAATATCAGCGATACATACACCCACAAAATATGGTTTACAATATTTTCCTTTTTGAAATTATTGTTATAAAAATTAATAATCATGAAAGTTAAAATTAACACCAATGAGACTATTGTAAAAATTTCAAAAGATGTGTATCTATCCAAATAAAATAAAGATGTCAGAAGATTCAGAAAAAGGTACTTATTTTTCAATTTTCAAACTAATAAAATTTCTTATTAGCATCCAATATCAAATTAGCATAAATAGGACTTAATGCTGAAAACATTATTAGAGATATAATTTCTCCTTACACTAACATTCCAGCGCTTATGGGTATAGGGTTTCTCGTAACTTGTGGTGTTCATATTCCGGTTATTCAGTTTGATCAGTATTATTTTCAATTTTTTTTTTTTGGCATTGAATCTAAAATTATTGTCCTTACTGTTAATACTATTTGATAATAATTACTTACCCTTGTCATAAACTATTTATAAAATCTTATCTAAGATATTTACATCAACATCCTTTCATTACCTACTCTTAATATTATACAAAAGGTTGCCTTATATTCTACCATTACTTTTAATTTTAACTATTTAAAAAAGTTATTTTATCTAACCTATTTGACTACAACGACTATTAAAAATGAAGTTTAAGCGATAAAAATACTTGGAATTTTGTTCTTTTTAACATGTAATACAAATGAACAGTATAGCAAAGTATACCCATTGAACAATTAGGATGAAAAACACAAAAATTCGAATAAACTATCCCAGGCAGTATTGGGTAATTCTGCCAGTTAATTATATTTGGAATTACTATTATTAAAAGAAGGAGGTTGGTAAATATTTGTGTAAACAAAAACGGCATAACTGAAGTATGGGTAACGAATGTTCAGCTCTAGCAAAGCAGGAAGGAAAAACTACTCTACTGACAAGTAGGATTTCCACCCCTTACTAGGCCTCTTCACTGCCTGTGTCATTTCCTTTCGTGGCTATAGATTCTAGTTCTTAGATCATGTTACTCCCACCACAGCAAGGTATCTAGCACTCCCACTGTGCCGCCTCCTAACTTGATACTGAATCTTTGGTTATGATTCATCCTCTATAGCACTATATAACTTATCAAGTAAATAACTGTTACTTTACTGTTACATTAATTATTTCTAATTATTAATAACTAACAGCAAAAGAAAAAATATACTCATGCCATTGGGACTCGAAAAAGGGTCATCCTGAATATCTAGTCAAGGGCTTTTCCAACTGAGCTCTACCCTTCCTTGAGCGACAACCTCTCTTGATACTGAATCTTTGGTTATGGTTCAACCACCATAGGACTGATAACACTATATAACTTATCAAGTAGACGACTATTGGTATGGTGTAGGTCCTACTATTATTTCTAATTATTAATAACTAACAGCAAAAGATAAAATATGCTCATGCCATGATAGGGTCATCCTAATTATGCACTCAGGGGTTTTTCCAACTGAGCTCTACACTTCCTTGAGCGACAACCTCTCCAATATGAATTCTCATTGACCAAAATCTCCTAAAGACTGCATGCACTGTACCCAGTGGACATAAACTCAAACAGCAGGAATACAGTGTGACCCCTAAATTAATTTTCTGATGGCTAGTTTGTCAATGTCGAGGAATAATATGAAATATTAGACAAATTTTAATATATATTATTCTAATATTTATTATTTTTTAATAATATTTTAATTATATATTTTTTCATATAATTTAAAAAAAACTTTATATTTATAACTTTAACGTTATCTCAGGGTTCTGTTAATAATTATATTAGGAAACTTCTGGCAAAAGGAATATTGGTTTTATTTACACACATTTAATATATAAAAATTGATATACAAAAAATAAATACGTACGTAGTCAAAGTATAATATTAAATCTAATTTTACGTAATTATACTGGCCAGTGTTCTTTGTGAATAATCTTCGTGTGGTTCGGATCAGCATACTTGTTCTTCTCTGCTTCGCATGTTCCGTCCGGATTGTCTTACTGGAACGTCCTTTCTTCGTGCTGAGTGAAAGTGATGGACCACGAGGCGCCAGCGTAGGTCTGCTACCTCCTCTACCCGTTCCTGACGAAAGAATGTGTCCTTTTCGTTCTATGTCGGTCTCTATCTTACATACCGCTGCCTTCTTGACTTTCAACTCGTTATTTTAATGCCAGTTTCAGGCGAACATGGAGGGTGCGGCAAAACTTCCCAGCTAAGCTCCAGTAACTTCTGCGGCATCTGCAAAGAAGTGTGCGGTCTGGCATTGTCGTGATGGAAGACAATCCCTTTACGGTCGGCTAGTTCTGGACGCTTCTGGTGGATCGCTGCATTTAATTTGTCCAGCTAGTCACAGTACACATCCAAATTGATGGTCCTGTTCGTGGGAAGAAGTTTGTAAAAGACAACACCCCTCCAATCTCACCAAATCAAGAGCATAACCTTCTTTGGGTGAAGTCCTGCTTTGAGGGTTGTTTGTGGTGATTCGCCGCGCTTCCCCATGAGCGTTTGCGCTCCACATTGTTATAGACGATCCACTTTTCGTCCCCTGTCATCATTCTCTTCAAAAAAGGATCGTTTTCTTCACGTTTCCGCAACGAATAGCAGATATAAATCCTTTGGGCGAGGTTAGCCTCACTAAATTGATGGGGAACCCAAACATCGAGCCTGCTCATGTAGCCAAGTTGATGCAGATGGTTTTCAACACTCGATTTGGATATTTTGAGGATAACTGCGATCTCCCTAGTTGTATAACAGGGATTGGTGTCAACTTATTCCTTCACTTTGTCGCTGTTAATCTCAGTTGCCGGCTAGAGCGAGGTGCGTCTTGAACTGAAACATTTCCTGATCGAAATCTTGAAAACTACTTCTGGCACACACGTTCTATAACAGCATCCTCTCCGTATACAGCGCATATTTTCCTGCAAGTTTCCACTGCTTTCTTGGCTTTTTTAAAATAAAAAAGCATGAGGTGTCGATAATGTTCGTTTTGGTTTTCCATTTTCAGGATGATCCTAAACACACAAAATACAATCAGTCTCGTCGGAATTTCGCGTCAAACTACATTGAAGTGTCTAGTATCTGACGAGAATGCACTCACAAGGGACGGATTGAAGTAAGCTACATATTAGACTGCTTGAAGTGTCGTGACGACAAAAACCGAACGGACTTTTTGGCCAACCTAGCTCCCAGGAAATTAATTTAGGGGTCACACTGCCCCCTTGCCTGCCTCTGTGTCCATAGGGTTTCTCACTTGTTAATTTCCAAACCTTGAGATCATAGATAAATAATGAGATGAATAATAGAGCTTACATCTTTTCATAATATGAAACCACTTTATTATTTAATTATACTTGTCCATTATACTCAAATAATAGTGTTAATAATGCGATGGTTTTTCAAATAATTCCATTATAGCATCCTTCTTCCTGGCTATTTCCGGGATCATTGGGTACTATTTGTGTTTCTGGACGCTAAATATCTTATAATTCTAAAGGTATATAATTTGTTTCAATTCGAGGTTTAGCCACTGTTATGATTAGATAAATCATAGGGAAATAAAAACGGTAATAACATAATTGATAAGGTACACGTGGCTTGGAGCGAGAACATGAAGTATATTTATATGAAGGTTACATCGAGGTTACAAAAAATGGTTACATGATAAGGATTAAAATTATATTAAATAGTTATTAGTTTTAATTATACATAACAGTCTCCCCCACTATTCAAGAATTATTAACATTAAAAATAGTAGCATGAATCAAAAAGTATATGTCTTGTGAGGGGACATCAATACTGAAGTAATATGTTAGGATCTCGAAATCTTTCTGGGAGTCTTCTCTGACGAACAGGTCTGTTGATGGGACATAGAGGAGTCTGAAGAAAAGGCTCGGTTGAAGATGAATGTGGAAGATCATGAGGAGGCACAGCTGAAGCTGGCTCGGTTGGAGATGAGTCTGGAAGATCATGAGGTGCAAATTGAGTGTGAGGTTCCTGAGGTGGGCCTGGAGCTCGAGGAATTTCATAAGACTGAGAAGGGCCAAATGAAACAGTCTTTTTTGCTTGTACAAGGGTGTTTCTCAGTTGATTTATGTGACGCTTGAAAATTCTCCTTGATTCGTCCAGGCGGACAAGGTAATGTTGTTGACCCAACCTTTGCGTCACCTCACCAAACTCCCACTTTGGTTTGTTATTTTTGAAGACACGGATTTGCACTCTCTCCCCCACATGAAAAAATCTTCTGGTAACTCGCGTTGACTGAGAAGAGTGTGGTTTGGTTGGTAACAAGGCATATACTTTTTGATTCATGCTACTATTTTTAACAGTATCCAGACGAGGATGGGATCTATTTTTGGCTCCTGATGAATGAAATTTATTACGAGAATCAGGGCGGTTGGACAAACGGTCTTGCGATTTTCTTCGAAATTGATACCTCCTATCCCTTTGTGGATAATTTGATGACCCAGATAAGTGATACGTGTCACTAGAGAAAGATGAAGTACCTGTATTAGACTGCTTTGAAAATTCCGCACTCTCAATATGAGCGGCCTCTAGTGCAGTGGCTTTGGCTAAAATTTGATCAAAACCAGTCACAGTTGACTGCAGAAGCTGTTCCCTTATCCAGTTATGACGTAATCCTCGAATGAACTGAGCTCTGAGGAAAATATCATTCACCGAGATACTTGTTTTCTTCCCCTCTGAATTTTTACACGAGTCGGAATTACATTCTACTTTGAATTCACAATCTCCTATGTCTCGCTGTAACGCAGCAACAAATTCGGAAATCGACTGATTTTCTTTCTGGGTAATGTTCAAGAAATAGTGTTGGGTCACAATTGCGCTACGTTTAGGGGTCAGCATGGTCATGAGATTAGAAACAAGTGTCTTATACTCAAGGGACGTGACAGGTTTTTCTGGTCCAAGGAATACGGTGAGTGCATTGTAATGTATACTACCCACAGAACCACACAAGAGCTGAGCTTTCTTTGTGGGATCGTCTAAATTTTTCATTGTGCAATAATTCTCGAAACGTTCCATATAACATGAAAATTTCTCTTTTTTTGAATCAAAGTTTTCAAAAATACTCACATTCGCGAGGTTGTTCGTGTCTGGCTTGGGGTCTTGTTTACTTGATGTTTGAGAGCTTAGAATTGATGTAAGCACACTCATGAATTCTTGAAATTGTTTTGCATCCATTCTTGATGATCTTGATAATTAATTCGAAAGATAAATAAACAGAAAACGGATAAATCAGCGAAAAAGTACAACGAAAAGCACTCGCGGTAAAAATTATGACTTACCGCGTATACAAGGAATACGAACTGTCCGCAATGTCCGTGTAACACGTCGCGAACTGGAAACTCGGATAGTTTAATCAGTTTTTTCTCGTCGCCAATTGTTATGATTAGATAAATCATAGGGAAATAAAAACGGTAATAACATAATTGATAAGGTACACGTGGCTTGGAGCGAGAACATGAAGTATATTTATATGAAGGTTACATCGAGGTTACAAAAAATGGTTACATGATAAGGATTAAAATTATATTAAATAGTTATTAGTTTTAATTATACATAACAGCCACCCTGATTATTTTCATAGTATGCTGTAAAAATCTCAGCTTTACCTCCGACAAACTCCACGTTCTTGACTGGTTTTTTTTCTTAGTTCGTAAAATGAGAGGTTTTTTTTCACATCTAGTAGTACTTACGATAATTTCAGAATAGTGTAAGCTCTAATAATCATGTGGATTCCTGGCATCCCCCAAGGGTGCAGAACATGGCCTAGTCCAAATAAGTCTGCCCAACAAATGTCTTACAAACTTTGATAAAATTAACTATTGAGCTAGATATTTCTTCCTTCCCTTGTTTGAATAGGTTGGTTATGTCCAGAGGTAGAGCAAACGTTTTCCGTGGTATGGAGTACCAATAACTTTACGAAGTACTGCCATATATGTTGGCATGAGTTGAGTTGTAGAGTTACTATAGAATAAATTTAACTGCCCTTGTTATATTCACTGATGTCCAGTCGGTGAGAGCTAGCAAATAATTTTAGTATTTTTTCAAAATGATCCCACTTAGTTTAGGTGGACAACTAATTAAAATTGTCAGAGAAAATTGTGAGGAAAATAAAAAATAATTTGTTACTATTAGCCAAACAAAACATATATTGATAGGGGAAGGATTAAACCTGCTGGGACCTCCTGATATCTGGCCAGACACTTTTTCAACAGAGCCATCTCTAGGAACTTTTAGCCTAATCAATTTACACATAAATAATTTTAACATTTTTTTTCAGTTCTACTGTAGTTAAGACAAAAAAAAAGGGTAGGAAAATATTGTGATCAAGAAATGAATCAAGAGTAAATTATTTCATGTATTTTACATGCAATGTCTTTAAATTATTTACATTCGAACTACCAACTGCTAATAACTTTACATTAAAAAAATTAAGTGAAATTAGACAAAAAACTCGATTAACAGCAGATGTTGTAAAGGAAACTTGGCTATTGAAATAAACCTATAAAAATTACAAAGTAATTAATAAGACAGGTTCGACCAAAAGGACATATCAAATAAATAATTATTGGCTTTGAAAAGTTTATGCATGTCACTGTTTCCAAAAAGAGCAGTTTGTAGCAACATCAGCAGGCTTTTCAGTCTAGTACTTCATCAATCCAATACATACATTAATTAAAATGACAACAAATCAACAACTAGTTACACAGGGCTTGAAATATATTGTGAGTTAATTGTTAGCCATTAGTATATAAATGAGTACAACAATTTGTTGGATAGATTTAATTTTTCCAAGGAGCATTCACAACATTTGCAGTACCTCTTCTAAACTCTGATCACAACCCGGTTTCCTTCTTACTATGTAAAACCAAAAGCATAATTTAAGAGTTTTTTCGATCCATCATATCTAATAACGTAGATTTAATAAAGCCTAACATTGAAACTATGACCAACAGGGCTTTAAACATAATAAAAGTAGAAAGCAACATTACTATTTTGTGGGCTAACCATATGATCGCCTTAGAAGAACTTCCTTATATTATTAAATTTATAATAAAAATGTAAAACTTTATTCGTAAAATAATACAAAATTTCTATGTAAAAAGCTAAAACCTTTATACAAGAAATTAAACTCTATAGTTAAGTCTAGGTTAAATCTGTGGAGGAATAATAATTTGTTCGCCTATGTAAAAAAAGGCCATTAAATACAATAAAAACATCTCAGACAGTATTGTTCTCACCTAAGTTCGATAGTAGACTTATTTACTCCGATGAAGATAAAGCCAGACTGCTCGGTAATCACTTTAAAAATAACCAAAATCAAAACAGTAACCTCAGTACTAAAAATCATCAAGTAAACAATAGAATTATAAGACAATTCATCAATAAAAAGCACCACTTCCCACTTAATAGTTTTTTTTTAAAAAGTCTCCTAAAGTTCATCATTACTAAATTAAATAAACAAATAAGGTTTGGGGCCGGATGAAATTTCAAACCAAATGATAAAGGGACCCCCAAATAAAGCAATAGTCTACTTTACATTCAAAATAAACTAAATGCTGGAGTATCAATATTTCTTTCCCCACTGGAAAAAGAGCAAACTTTTTAATCAAACCGAAGCCAAATAAAGTCCACAGCAATCCCAATGATGACTGAATGCATTAGGTAAAGTAGTTTAGTAAATGATTTCTAACAGTAATATTTTACTGTCTAAAGTAAGCTTGTGCCCTACCATTTGGTTAGAATGTTAAATATTGATTATTATAAGGGCAAATCTTATAAGATATGTAAGATAATGTTGACAAAATATAAATTTATATTAAATTACCATTATACTCTCAAGGTAGCGCATAATCTATTGTTTACAAGAAAGCTACAATAGGTCCATTAAAATTATAAAATGAACTTTGGAGTTAATTGAGCAACATTGATTCATAACATTACAGTTTCTAGCTTGGTTTCAAAAGAATTGCTGGATCCAGTTTTCATTATGTTTCTTAACTTTACTTATCAGTTTTACGCCAACTCTCCTGGAAATATAAAACCAAGATGCACCATACACTGACTTCATTCTACATTATGTGTCAAAAAGTTGCTCACTAATTAATAAGAGCTCATTGATGTCTATTAAAGGGGAGCTTTTCACCAGACAGCCACATTAATTCCTCTTTAAGAATTCTAGACATCTTGACCACTCTCAATGCTGCCCATAAATCACAAGCTCTCACCGACTGGACATCAGTGAATAATATAACAAGGATAATATGAGTAAATTTCAATTATGATACAAAGGCAGTTAAAAATATTCCATAGTAACTCTACAACTCTACTCATGCCAACAAATATATATGGCAGTACTTCGTAGAGTTATTGGTACTCCATACCACGGAAAACGTTTGCTCTACCTCTGGAAGTAACCAACACATTCAAAGAAGGGAAGGAAGAGACATCTAGCTCAATAGTTAATTTTATCAAAGTTTGTAAGACATTTGTTGGGGAGACTGATTTGGACTATGCCATGTTCAGCACCCTTGGGGGGTGCCAGGAATGCACATGATTATTAGAGCTTACACTATTCTGAAATTATCGTATGTACTACTAGATGTGAAAAAAAGCCTCTTATTTTACGAACTAAGAAAAAAAACCAATCAAGAACGTGGAGATTTTGGAGTCAAATCTTAAGGTTTTTACGGCATACTGTGAAAGTAATCAGGGTGGCTAAACCTTGAATAATTAAATAACTATCTAGAAAAAAAATGACATGACTAGAAATGAACAGATGGGCTTTCATATGAATCATTCAACCATTTGACAACTGGTTCCTCTTTCTGGCACTATCCACATATTTAAGAAAACATACTGGTATAGTATTTATAGATTTAGGAAACAGCTTTGGTCGATGTGTGGGATAAAGCTTTAATATGTAAATTAATCTATTATCAAGTGCCCAGTTACTTAATTAAACTTATTTTTATATGATAGGAAGATCCTTCCGTGTACACGTAAACCAGGCGAGCTCTACTAATACCCTTATGTTTTTGGGGCTGGCACATTATTGGTTATTTCCCCGCATTTATTCAACATCTATATTAATGTCTTAAAGTTAAATCTTCGTGGCCATGAGACACAAGCACTCCGAGGTTCGAAAATTCGATGGCAATAGTTAATAAAAAAAACTTTACAGACCTCTGCTATTGACGTACGCATTGCTAACCAGGAGTACGGTCTGTACAAGTAACCTCCTTAAAGAGAATAAATTCCTAAGAATAATTACAAATTATAACCGTCTTCCGCGTACATGATTGATGAACACCGAGATTAATTTTATTTATAACGTAATAAAAGTAAAATAACTTACTCAAACGAAGATTGTAAAATGGCTACAATAATTTAGTAAAACGTGTTGTTTGTTCATAATGTTTCAACTAGTATGAAGATGCGTAAATACATTTACTTTATCCTTAAGGACCATTAGAAATTGGTATTTTATTTTAAGCTTTTGTTTAGGTTTTCTTACTTACGAATAAGTACATCTTTTAGTTTTACGTGGTAATCTTATTTTAGTCTTAGTTTAGAGACTTTATGTCGTCTGGCAACTATATGTAATGAGCTCATGTAACAAAATAAAATAAAGAGGGGGAAAAAAGAGTTTGTTTTAGGTTTTCATTAAATTTGTTAATGGGCGTTTTGTCGGAATGTCAGCATCAACTCTTTGCGCGATATGGAAGGGGATACTAACTGTTCAAGACATTTTGGAGGTAGACGTTTCTTTAAAATGTTTTGCGCAGTTAACATCCCACAAATGAAGATATACACGGTTCGTCGAAACGTTATTCAATAATAAATTTGGCGGAAACCTAATAACTCTCATTCATCAACCTAAGCCGATATCCCATCAAACTAACCTTTTCTATTCATACTTACAAACTGTTTCTGTTATTTACGTCCAACGAATCATTTCCATTCCTTATACTAATGGGGAATTCTGATTTACTGTGGCATGGCTCTGGTGGAATCTAATTGAACCAAGTTAGCTGACGACAAGGTTGGGTTTAATAGGGTGTCCGGCCTTTGTCCCACAGTCGACCCTGGCGTTACTTTGCTTAGTTAAACTGATCTATATCTATATCTGACCATAGCGATGCCGTAGTACATCAGAATTCCTAATCAGTTATAAGAATGGAACTGGATTTTTGGGCCCTTATTGCTGGTAAGTAGTGGTAGTAAGGGTAGTTCCATAATTGGCCACCGTTATTTCACTCTATAGGTTAATCTGAACTTTGTGGTCATACTAGGCTACCTTGCCAAAGAAGTCAATAGTTGATATCACCATTTAAAATTATTAGCTCATTGTTTTTACGGAACATAGGACTGTTTCCCTCCTTAAGCGTTCATTCCTGTTGTATTCAAAGTTGAAGCTCATGATTTGAATTTTCGTAATATCTGCTAATTTATTGCAATGACTACTTGCAAATTGTAAGTATAACCTTTTCTAAATTGTAACATTCGATTATTAATCAAAGAAAATAGATGACAGTTTAGGATTTGTATCCAAAACCTTGACTAATAATTTTTAAAACAGTGGGCTTACAGACTGCAACTATTAAGTATTAATAAATACTGCATTTTAGTGTGAAGCTCTTAAGACCGTAATCAGAGTAGCTTAGGGTAACCTTATGTCCTGTTAATAACTGAATATCCTCTTTCATTCAACAGTGACCTGTTGTCACCTAAAAAATTGTTGACTCTGATTCACTTGTCTCTTTCTGTGATGCTAAACTGTTCCTATTCCTAATTTTTTTATATTTAACTTTTGCATAACCACAATGGTTTTTGAAACTTTTGAATGTTCTACTTATTATATGTGGATTAGGCATGATAATTATATTTGAATATATGCTCGCTTCAATGTATTCTCTCTGCGATATTTCATAATTTGACTGTCTGAAGAAAGAGAAGTTTAAGGTTGGGATATGACTGTCTTCAACATTCAAACATTCACTGCTTGTGAAAGAAAAAAATATATGAAATTTTTAATTTCTTTAAATGCATTTTGTTATCAATCCTCGCCAGTTCAGTGAGCCATCATATCTAGATTGTATCAAAAAAATTACTTAATCATCTATATGTCGATTTAACACATGAAGGATGAATGAATTGAAGTCAACCAATAAAACTAAGGCATGCAATTTGGACATATGATCTCTTGACATTCTTAAAGATTTATAAAAAAAAAAGTTGCTTTTGTTATTAAAATATAAATGCATGTGATTTAGTAAAATAAAGTTTAATGAAAGATTATCAACGATCTGTCCATGGAAATGAAAACTATATGAACTGACCATGAATGATAACTGCTACGAATGGGTGGAATGATTGCCACATCTTATCCATCTACCGTGGTTTTAAGTGCAAATAGCCTCTCAGTGTATTATCAAGATCAAGATAATTAGGATCTGGGTTTTGGGCCTCACAGGAATTGATAGTATTGAAAACGTAGACAAGTGGTCTCAAATTGGTGCTGATTCTCCTTTGTGCCTATTACAATACCAGTTGTGGGGCTCTGGCCTCTTGGATATGTGTTAATCTTTATCAAGTGATAAATGATCCTCAACTCCATCAGTAAATTTTAAGACTACAAAAAACAAGGCAGCTACTGTCTGTCTTCACGAAGGCAAAAATCTTACTGCTGAGCAACAGGCAACTAAACTGGCCGACCAATACGCTAGGGATATTATGGCTAGGACGGGCTACTAACATATGCCTCCTCCGCTAGATACTGAACAGAACCACATGTTTGTATCACCGAGGCAGCTCAAGGTGATTCTTCGCTGGTGTCAAGGAAACCGAGTACCAGGGCACGACGGAATACAAAAAGTTCTGCTCAAACAATTGTCGAGGAGAGGGATAGTACAACTCGCAAACTTATTCAACTCTTGTATAAGATTGCGGTATTTTCCTGACAAGCCATCTTGTTTCCATTACTCAAGCCAGCGAAGAGCAGAGATCACCCAGTCCACGGCCACGGCTATGATTTCGATTGACTGCACTCAAGCATTCGACTCAGTGTCCCATGGGGCGCTGTCAAATGCTCTGCGACCGGGGATGGGCATGCTCCGGGCGGAGCAACTTTATTTAATTCTGGCTAGCTTCCTGAACAGCAGATGAGTGCGGGTGGGTGATAGCTTCTCTGAAGCTGTGCCACTGACCTGTGGAGGTGCCCCAAGGAGCCGTTTTATCCTCAGTACTTTTCAACGTGTACACGTCTGAAATTGTAGGAGCCTGATATAAAAACACAACAGTTACTGCTTTCGCTGATGATATAGTGGTGTACAGTAGCAACATGACCATCAAGGTAGCTCTTAGACAGGCTGAAGTAGCCTTTAACCAGATCACTGAGAGATTGGGGAGACTTAATATCTCTGTAAACGCGGGTAAGACTGACTGCGTAATTTTCTCTTTCCAAAAGGGAAAAATTCCTCTGCCTACTAGTTACGCAGTAGGAACACAGCAAAACTCACTAGCCAACAACCTAGTATATTTGGGCATTAAAATGGACAGACAACTCCGTTTTAGTAACCATTTTGCGAGGAAGTTGAAGTAAACTCACACGAAGTCTTACCGCTTATGCATTTCTTGACTTCCCCCAATCTATCACTGCGCCTAAAGCTTATGATATATAAGAGTGTACTCAGGCCTGCTCTGCTGTATGGTGCACTACTTTTTCGTTATCTGACGTATATGACAGCTCGGCGACTTTAACGATTCCAAAACGGTATACTGATGAAAGTGGTCATACACTTCATTCGAGCAACAGTGAGCTTCACGAGATCTTTGATCTGCCTATGGTAGATGAATTCATTCAACGTAGACATATCAAATTTTTTGACTCACTACAGTACTTGACAAACCCGGTGTTTAACACGATAACCCATGCTCCATTCCACTGTGGGTATCTGCGCTTCTTCAAGTAGCTTACTCGGTCCTTGCTTGAGTGGAATCTCATGTACTGTTTTTCCTGTGACCCCCAATCTCTCCCCTTCCTTAAAGAAAATGTTCGTATATTCTCTCTTGAGCTCCGCTCTCCAATCCTCCGCTCGCCTAATCACCCCTACTCGCGCCCTACCGTCTCTCCCTACGTCCCTCCCTTGTCTCAGACACCTATATGTTTTCTTACCTAAGCGAATGTCCCATTGCCCCTCCCTGTTCCTAACCTTCGCTCCCACTTTCCCTAACAGATCACATCCTATGATCCATATTGCCGGGGCATCTTTTCCACCACATGGACCTACAATTTCTCCTCGCTACGATCCCATCTCTCTAACCCTATTATTGCTTCCCCTTCGACCCAGCAGGGGCCCCCCAGGGTGACCAAGCTACAAGAACGTACCTGTATTTGAGGCATCCTCCCTCCTCCACACATGCTCTCTAGTGTCTCCCGAATCATTATTGTATTGGTACTCCCGGTATCCACTAAGCACTGCACTCCACTCACCACTCTAATTATAGGCAGACCACTATGTGCGCCTTTTACACAATTATTTATTAACGTGCGGTCACCTCTCTGCTGGCACTCTTCTCAGATCTCGCGTTCTCCCCTCTCCTCCGTCGCCTTTCGTCGACCGCTCCTCCGGGCACTGCCGCTTCCACAGCCCACTCCACTTCCTGGTTCTTCCCTTTCATTGTCCGTTTCGGAGGTTTCCGAAGTCTCTGTAGCCTCCGACTTTTGTCTTTCCCTCCTCCACACTCTCTGAGCATTTATTTCCAACGGTTCAGGCCGGTTCACGTTTCTGCATCGGCTCATATATGGGCACTGTCTTGCTGCGTGTCCCTCCGTGCCACACTTGAAGCACCTAGTGCGTGGGCACTTTGCTACCGGGTGTCCTGTCTTCCCACACTCATAACACTTCCTATCTTCCCTCCTCCTGGGGCGTCCCGTGTTTCCTCGGCTCCTTTCTCCCACTGTTGCTCTCTCCCGTGATGATTATATTGAGCCAGCAGTGTTCGTTGGTGATTTTTCGTCTCCCGGAACATTTTAAAAATGCCCTCTTCCGGGGTCCACCTTCCCCCGCCGAATGCTTTCTTCAGCCGTTCTTTCACTATGGTCCATGAGGTCTCCTTGTCAGCCTGGATCATGTTCAGGATACTCCGCTTAACTCTGCACACCAGAGCTGCTCTCAGTGAATCGGTATCTCCTTCAGTTATTAAGTCCTCCGTCCGTTTTCCCTCTATCCGCATCATCAGCTGGTCACCCCCTTAAAGAAGTGATTCATTTCCCCTGTCTCGTCTGCAAATCTCTCCAGATCTGAAATGGACTTCCTCATATCTTGAGCTATGATCGCCTGAATCTTCGTCCACGCTAATGTAGTTGCATGAGCCGCTGCCATGGTCGTTTGAGGCAACTGCGGTATATCTGCCGCTCCACTCAGCACCGCTGGTTGTAACACTCCCCAGAGGGTGTTCAGCATAACACATGCCAGAGCATGTTCTCATAAAAAAAATGTACACAGAGAGGAGACGATAAAGAAAAAAAAAACTAGAGAGAAAGAAAAAAAATACGCCGCCGTATGAGGTTCCCGGCTTTTGGCACCAGTTAATCGCTGGTGGTTAAGATAGATAAAAAAAATAATAAGGAAAGAGGGAAACGCAACGACACACTCGGACTCCAGTAAAAGCCTGCTTTATTGTTGATGATAATCCGACATACATAGGATCATGGATTGTTTACGTCCTATGATCCCATTAATATGCGACATAGTCATGCCTCTGGCTTTAACTTACATATATACACCTGAATCAGTTGTAGATCTTTTAATTTTCCTATTATAATTATAATAAATATAATATAAACAATTATAATACCTTAATTTTCAGTTTAGTTTCTGGAGACGTAAGAGGAAATTTCAAGTGTCTATTCCAAAAAGTTGAGAGGTCCATAAAAAAATGCGGATCCTTTGCTTTTTTGTTATGCACAGGAACTTTTTTCAATGAAGATGGAGACATCTCTGAATGGGAATATTTCAAAAGCAATCCAGACAAAAGTAAATATATCATCTAGTAATTATTTATTGAAAATAAATTGTTTGCAAGTCTTATTTATTATTCAAGTTGTTTTTCCTTTATAATATTGAATAATAAATAGTAAAGTCTGGGTTGGCTGAGACCATGATCCTCTTTAATAAATATTGCAAATTTCTGAGAATATTGTGCATTAATATTTGGCACAAGTAGAGGTGAGGAAAGACAATTCATGGGTGGAGTTCCTGTTGTTGCTGACATGATAAAGGACTTTTGTCGAGGTATTGTAGTTACTGAGCTACAACAGGAACAAACAATGCATCACCTGAAGGGAGGGTCTTTTAAAGCGGAGATAAAAAAAAGTGGAGCAGTGGGGGTTAACTTATGCTCCATTTTTCTGGGCCACTTGTATAGTCTAATGCAGGAATAGTCTAGCAGTCTAGAATAGCTGCAACATAAGACTACATTCAGGATAACTTTGATTTGATACACTTCAAAAAAATATTTTGTAAAACTTTAATTACTATGCAATAATGAAAACAATTAAAATATCAAATAGACATTAAATAAATTGACAATTAATTAGTTGATAATAAAATAAAACAACTTATACTTCAAATGATCATTTGTTACAGTTCCAATTCAGGTATATATTTTGGGACCTAATACTCAAGAAGAGATAAACTTTTATAGTTCTACTACAAAATGTTCAAGCATAAATGATAAAATAACATTTGTGGGTGAGTATGCATGTCATTTTTTTAGTATCTTGAGCATGACACTTTCAATAATTAGGTGATATTGATTTTTTTTTTTTATCATTTGTTAATTTTTCATTCAACCAACCATTAATGTGTCAGCCATTTGTGAACCTACAGAACTTTTACTACATAATACTACTGCGGTTTTACAACACTTCAGGGGACTAATGTCCTTAAATATCTACTTCTTACAGTTGTGTATGTTTAGCAGGGTCCCTCCCTCCAATCATGAATTCCCAGAAGATTTCTTGTGACATCTTGCTATCTTAGCTTGCTCCTTCTTGTTCACCACACTCCAGGAATTTCTTCAATCAAAATGAATTTAGGGAGGTTTGTGTCCTTTGACCTTTCCAGGTGTCCAGCCTTTATATACTTTAAATAAAATAAATAATCAGTAGTGGAAAAATGATTTAATTATTGGCCACTTTAATTTCTCTTTAAGAATTCTAGACATCTTGACCACTCTCACTGCTGCCCATAAATCACAAGCTCTCACCGACTGGACATCAGTGAATATAACAAGGCCAGTTAAATTTATTCCATAGTAACTCTGCAACTCTACTTATGCCAACAAATATGGCAGTACTTCGTAGAGTTATTGGTACTCCATACCACAGAAAACCTTTGCTTTACCTCTGGACGTAACCAACACATTCAAACAAGGGAAGGAAGAAATATCTAGCTCAATAGTAAATTTTATCAAAGTTTGTAAGACATTTGTTGGGGAGACTTATTTGGACTATGCCATGTTCTGCACCCTTGGGGGATGCCAGGAATCCACATGATTATTAGAGCTTACACTATTCTGAAATTATCCGTATGTACTACTGGATTTACGAAAAACCTCTCATTTTACTAATTAAGAAAAAAAACCAATCAAGAACGTGGAGTTCGTCGAAGATAAAGCTGAGATTTTTACAGCATACTGTGAAAATAATCAGGGTGGCTAAACCTTGAATTGAAACAAATTATATACCTTTAGAATTATAAGATATTTAGCATCCAGACACACATATAGTACCCAACGATCCCCCCGGAAATAGCCAGGAAGAAGGATGCTATAATAGAATTATTTGAAAAACCATCGCATTATTAACACTATTATTTGAGTATAATGGACAAGTATAATTAAATAATAAAGTGGTTTCATATTGTGAAAAGATGTAAGCTCTATTATTAATCTCATTATTTATCTATGATCTCAAGGTTTGGGAATTAACAAGTGAGAAACTGCATTAGGTGATGTCCTTCACGCCATCTGGTGAATGATATACAGTTACTGATTCTACTCTTCATGAGCAGATGTTTCTTTATCATCCTAAGAGCTTTCATGGAGTTGCTATTCCTGAAATGATTGAAAAGTATTGTAAATAATTAACAGCCAAAGAATAGGTTTACTTCCAGAAACAGGACTCACACATGGGTCTTTCTCAACATCTAGTCAGGAATGCTAAGTTACTCTGCCTCAAGTGATGACTTTCCCAACATCAATACTCTTTGGCCAAACTCTTGTAAAGACGGTACACACTTTACCCTATAGACACAGAGGCAGGCAAGGGGGCAGTGTGACCTCTAAAATAATTTCCTGAGAGCTAGGTTGGCCAAAAAGTCCGTTAGGTTTTTGTCGTCACGACACTTCAAGCAGTCTAATATGTAGCTTACTTCAGTCCGTCCCTTGCGAGTGCGCTCTCGTCAGATACTAGACACTTCAATGTAGTTTGTCGCGAAATTCCGACCTGATTGTATTTTGTGTGTTTAGGATCATCCTGAAAATGGAAAACCAAAACGAACATTATCGACACCTCATGCTTTTTTTATTTTAAAAAAGGCAAGAAAGCAGTGGAAACTTGCAGGAAGATATGCGATGTATACGGAGAGGATGCTGTTACAGAATGTGTTAAAACTTTAATAATACCCCTCTATAAAAGAATTTATCTCAACAGTAATGCATCAGGATATACCTGAAGCTTTAAAAGTGTTACCCCTAACCGATAGTACAGTAAAGCGTCAAATTGAAAAGATTGCAGTTAATGTTGAAAATAAACTTAAAAGTACTCTCAAAACTTTTCATTTTCTGTACACAATTTGACGAGTATACCATTGCAGATAATAATTTTTATTAATGATATGTAAGTTATTTTGATTAAAACAATACATGACAAAAAGAAATGCTATTCGCAATAAATCTCTTTCCAGATACAATAGAACTAACAATATTCAATGCTGTGTAATCATACTTAAATAATATTACTTTGAACAATATTGTTACATGGGTTCCTGGTGGGGCACGATGAATGGTAGGTCGTATTGTGTATTTGTTGCTTATTTGAAGTGCGACTTGTCAAAATGTCATTGTGTATTGCCCTGATAATATCTTGTAAGAAAATATTTAAGTACAAGTCTCCATTCACTTTTAGATATAATAATTAGAGCTTTAAATAGGATTTAATTCAATGCCAAACATTATAGAATGTTTAGCTAAGTAGGAAAATAATGAGGATTTTATTAGGTCACTTTTACACACAGAAGTTCAGTGGCTGTGAAAGGCTACATATTTGTATCAGTATATGATAGCTTCATACAATTTTTCGAAAGAATTAATGAGACCAATCTGAGTCAACAATTAAAAACTTGTAAAGTAAAGAATGGTGCCTTTTATTTGGCAAATATTTTCAAGAGATTTAATGAAATCCATATGAAACTTCAAGGAACTAATGAAACCCCCCATATGAATTGCCAAAATTTGTGACATTATTTATTGTCAAACTTGGTCATCTTTGTTATGAGCTATTGAAGAGAAAATTTCATCAGTTTCCCAAATTATTGTCTATGAAAGATTATGTTGAGTTAGGACCTGACATATAGAAAAAGCCGGGAGACCTATGGTTCTTTGTGTAAGCCTCTGGTATAAGCTTACATCTGTGTAAGTATAGTGGTTAAACAGTTATATTTATAATAGACATGCACATTGGGGATCAAGTATAGTGTTGGTTAGTGAGGTGCTAATTAATCTGACCTAGTTTACCTTTTTTCAGCGATTGGTGAAATAATGTGAATGAAGTTAATGATAAGACAGGTTTGTACCAGCTGTTACCATCTTGCCTCAAGTGCAGAGGTGTGGCCGGATCTTCAGTGATCTTTCCTTCCCTCCCGGTGGTCTGGGTTCATTTTGACATAGCCTTTTATGTGAGGTGATTTCTGGCTGTTGATAGGTATACCCTGTGACGAGGTTATGCAAGGATGCAATCGATTATTAATTGAAGGAAATACAGGCGCACTCTGTCAGGTGTCCTGACCTATATTGTAGGGCCACCGAAGTGGGGGACAGCTGATAAGGGCCTGCAAAACCATGATGAACTTGACATAGCCACATTAAACAGATGATTTAACCCCCTGGAAAAAATGAAAGATTCAGTAGCCATCTTAACTAACTTAAATTGGTTGTAGAAAAACAATATGAAGATATTATGACTTGAAGGTGTATAACTAGCTGTAAACTCCTTTTCCTGCAAATATTTAGGAGGTTGACACAACTTGCCAAGAAAAACTGTTATAACTTAGATATGAAGAAGAAGTAATTAGATAAGAGCGATAAAAAAAACTTTATTCACTATTTGATTTACAAATCAGCTTGATATTAAATTGTTATTACATGTTACGGTATCCTTTCCATGTTATTGGCTATAACATAATGATATAATATGTATATGTATATATATATTGTTATGATATTTTAATGTTATGATTTTTAATTGTGTTTTTGAAATAAACTCGGAATTAGCGAGCGTTGAAGAACGTAATAACGATCCGTGGTTCATGCCTATGAAAGTATGAACGTTGTTATTGCCGTTATATTAACTATTAATAGTTATAAAAATAATATAAATAATGTCAATAATTTAATATAAATATTTTATTTTATAAACTACATAAATTAAGCAAAGTATAAATATCCGAACAACCAAAGAGGCCAATAGATCAAGATGGCAACGAAAGGTCACTGGCGTCTGACCCGGCATGAGAGCAGGACTCACTCTTGATCTTGGAACCGGCAGAAGTAAGGCAGCACGAGGAGGGACCCACGCTACGGCCTCGTAGTGCACGAGGAGGTTAGCCCTTTTCACTTTCATCCGGTGCGCATAGAACAAAGGACGCTCAAGTAAGACGATTCGGATCATGCGATGCAGCTTAGAGGAAGACAATCCGAATCACACAATAGAAGACGACCATCGAAGGATAGCAACACAAAGAAACACTGGCCAGTATAAATACGTAAATTTAGTTTTAACAGTATTATTTATTACGTACGTATTTTATTTTTATATCAATTTTTAAATCAATGTGTGTAAATAAACCATTATTCCTTTTGCCAGAAGTTTCCTAAATTTTATTAACAGAACCTTGAGATAACGTATAAGTTAAATACAAAGTTATAAATTATATGAAAAAATATATAATTAAAATATATATAAATAATAAATATTAGAATAATATATATGTGTGTGGTCATTTTTGTGTAGTGAGGGTAGTTATTGATGATACGCATAGGTTTTGGGTTCATTCTATTTTACTATAGTTGGTTTTGCTAGTGGAGCTACACATCGAATCATAGGTTATGAGTGAAAGGAGGATGGAAGGTGGTGTGAGGAGTGGGCCTGTTGATTATAAACTTGTATTTATTGTTTATGGTAACTTACGACAGGTTTTTGCTTCTTGGCTGATCAAGTTAGTAAAACTTCCTCAGGCATATAAGAAAGCTGGTCGTCACAAAAAAAAAGTGGAGAGGATAAAAGTGCAGCAATGTAGTTAAATGGCTTTTGCAAGTTTTCATGATAGTCAAAAAAATGGGAGAGAGAGAAGTTAAATTCTTGAATTGTTGGAAGTTGTAAGTCATTGAGCATAATAATTATTTTTGTGTAGCGAGGGTAGTTATTTCTGATACGGATCCCTAGGTTTTGGGTTATTTTAAGTTTACTATAGTTGGGTTTGCAAGTGGAACTCCATACTGGTAAAACATAGGTAATGAGTGAAGGATGACTGATTTGTGGAGTATAAGTTTGTTTTTGGGATTTTTTGTTAAAATACAGGAACATTTTGCATAAGATTCCCCCCCCCTCTTGGATAGAGTAAATATGATTTTGATTATGGTGAATTTAAAAATATACGGTTAAATGAAAAAATGATTGCATATCCAAATGTGTGTAAAATGGTATTCAGTTTATTGATTTAAAGAAATCATTGCTGTTTTTCGGTTCTATACTGAGTTAAATTGGCTCTATCCTTCTTACTGCAACCTTTATTTCCTAGCTTCTTTCCTCTACCAAGTTATATGTCCTTTATCTATTACTGAACTCCTTCAACTCAAATCATCTATCCAATAGTCCATGGCCTTCGGCCTGTGCATTCTAGTGGACCCCACTGAAGCATTTCTGACAGATCTTTCTTTATTACATTATGCTTTTGGGAGAACATTCCTCCAATAATCTGGCACACCATCCTTCAGGTCCTCTGCTTCCTATATCTATTCATATATGCTGTTTTGGCTCTTGTCATTTGTAACTTCTTTCTTAACTTTTATAAATTTCCTTTATGATTAATAAAGTTATCTCATATTATGCATCACATTATGATATAAATAAAATAAGCATATTTATATATATAGACAATAATTTTTTTTTTATTCTAGGTCAAAGTGGGATATTTACTACTTGCGAAGGTGTTAAAGTTGGATACGTAAGCGGAATAGAATCATCAAATAAAACCCCAGATGTTAAAAGTTTGCTTTCAAAAGGCATAGTTGATATACTTTATACATCTCAGTGGCCTTCTGGGATAACAAGCAATGGAAAGACTGATTTTAAACCTAAACTATCTTCTCCCTTAATCAGAAAACTTATTAAAATGCTTAAGCCACGGTACTGTTTTTCAGGCTGGGAAAATCATTTCTTCGAAAGAATCCCATTGTGTCATGCTGATGAGGATGGTAATATTGAATTGTTAACAAGGTTTATCGGATTAGCATATGTTGCCAATCCTAAAGAAAAGTGGCTTTACGCTGTAAACATGGAGATAGAAAGAAAGATCTCAGCATCAGATGCTAATCTTATGAATACTTATCTTCAATTCCAGCCTTATGAAGAACAACTTGAATCTCCTGGGCCCTCTACAAGTAAGCATACACCAATACAATACAGGTGGTCAAGGTAATTCAAAGGAAATAAAACTAAAAGTACTTCAAAGCGTTTTCAAAACAAATTGAGGTGCTGGTTTTGTGCAGACCAGGAATTTCATCTGATCATAAAGATGGGATATAAAGTAGTCTTGTCATTAGCAAAAGGTGGTCTTGTAAGAGATCACTTATGTTTAACCCCTATTGACCACGTGGCATCTATATCTCAAATTAGTGAAGAAATTAAATTGGAATTAAACCAATATAAAAATTCACTTAAGCAATATTATATGAGTCAAAAACATAAGACTGTGGTTTTCTATGAGAGGTTTTATAAAACTCTTCATGCTCAAGTGAATTGTATTCCCGTAGAAGAAGCCTTATCTTCTAACATCAAAGCTTCTTTTTTGGTAAGTATTTTCTTGATACAGAGTTTATATGAAAATAAAAAATAAATTTTTCTGACAATGATAATAATAGCGTAATGCAGTTTAAAATTATAATACAGTTATTCCTGAACATTTATTATCATATGGTCAATCAGGGGATTGATTAGTTCCTTAAAACAGAAATTTGTGTTAAATTCATGCCTAAGAATAGTAAACTCTTTATGCAATTACGAATTTGCAAAACAAATTAATGATATTAATATATTTAAGTGTTATTAATTAAAAAAATATTAAAAGAAGTAATGAGGATGATAATAAGATATGATAATAATGAAATTTGAGGATATCCCCCAAGTATGTTCTCTGGTTTTGCAAGGTCAAAGGTGCCTTGCATGTCAAAGAAGAGCCTTGAGCAGTAATCATATGCTTTTCCTCCTGATATGCAGGAATATGTGCAGCAGACTGCACCCGTTTCTCCATTATTATTAGTGGCAAACACTTAGGCAAATTGGTTACAAGGCCTTGGCTATGGTGTACTATATTATAGGCTTAAACTTCAGATTAAGATTGGAAAGAGATCATTGTGATTAAAAACTGAACAGAAAATAGGTGTTGCCACCAACCGTGCTGTAAACGCCCAATAATAATAACTTCCAGGATTAATTTATGTAAAAAAATTATTTTTTCAATGTTAAATGTATTTATTTTATCTTTTGTTGATGTTGTAGGAGAGAGCTTCAGAAATTGGAATAAAACTGAGTTCCTATACACCCCAGACCAATATTCTTAAACATACATCGAAAGATACTCAGTATTTTTATGTAGAACTTCCCGATGGCGAAGAGTTGTTTTTTGAGATTTCTCCGCAGTCAGACTTTCCATTAGACTTTGCGAGGTCAATATTCAATTTTTTTTTTTTAACTTAGGCATATAATCTTATCGTTCTTAGCGCAAATTTGTTATGAGGCAATGGCTACAGGATTTTTATTTTTATTGGGGTTTTGCCTTCAAATACTCCCATTGAGGTCATGAAGGTGAAGGAAAAAGTGCTGGACAGCGAATTAGGTAACAATTGACATTCCTTAAGAGCCAGATGGGATTGATCTATTGAAAGATTGTCAGGGTGCCATGTCAACACAAGGCGATTGATGCCGCTGCTAAGGACAATAAAAGAGAAGCCATTGTAATCTATCCCAGTGAAATGAAAATCAGAACTTATGGTAATGTTGGGACATGTTCACAAAATAGAAGTAGGAGTGAGTATCATAAGAGATTAATAACATCAATGAGAGAAATTTTCCTTCTCCTTGTAAATAATCTTATTAAAATAAATTTTGGTATTAAAGAACAGATACCATTACTGTTCTAAGAGGAGTACATCAAGAAAGATCATTGTCATTTAGTTATAATTTATGTATAATTTGCATGAAAAATAAGAGCCAATAATTTTAACAGGGTTTGCTGGTAATCAATATGTGACAGCTTGTAATGAGAAGGTATGTTAATAAATAGTATGTGGTGTCAAAACAACCATGAGGGAAATTGGCTTAGATATCAATCCCAGGAAGAGCAGTGATATAACTGTGATAAATAGCTCCTTTAAGGCTTCAGGCTGTCCTTCTAGAATAAAGATGGCAAAGAATCAGTGGGAGAAGAAACTATTAAGTATTTGGGATGTACTTCGCATGAAGAGAACTGCCAATAAATGAAGATGAATCACATTAACTAAACAAAAATATGATTAAGCTAGACACCTAACACATGATAATGTCTAATAAAAATCTGAACATAGACTGGACTTATCATCAAAGATACCCAGCGTCAGGCAGCTTCTTTTAGAAAAATTTTTCAACCAATAGATGAAATGTTAGTGGTAAGGAATTTGAGCGAACCATCTTAAAGATTATCCTAAAGTCAAAAAATGGCCAGTAGAAAAGAAAATTCTGACTGGATTACATCAGACAAACACTCGAAAGTATGATGTGAACCCTACTTCAAGGCATCTCTGGAGTCGGTAGCAATGTAGGCTGTTGATAAAAATGTACCTTGTTGGATTATTGTCACTAAAAGTTGCTGAAAACCTGAACACCAGTCCACATGATGGGTAATTGTCCCCACCACATGAATCTTATGGCTATTGCTCGAAGCCATCACTAGGTGAAGTATGGCATTATAGATATGTTAAAGGAAAGGAGCTAGTAATGCGATGACTAGTTCCACAGTGTCAATACAGAAGAGACAGTTAGATAAGCTGACGTCTTGCCATTAAAAGTAATACCAAAGAGACTAGTTGTTGACCCAACTGTGTGCTTCGAGAGCAATTACCTCCATTAGGCATTATATGGTAATTTAGATAAGAAAATGAATCCCCTTCTATCAAGAAAATTTCAGAGAAGAGTTCGAGGAATTTTTTTTTATTAATTTTGTTTGTTTTTGTTGTTTTGTGGCTAGTTAGTTAAAATCTTAATCGTTTATTCTGTTTCAGAGAGGCATTAATAAAAAAATCTATTTTTGACAAGCCTGAAAGAGCATCCTGGAAAAATTGTATTGTGGAACTTCATGAAGAAAAAGCCATTGTTAAAGAGCTTCGCAGAGATTTACAATTTCTAATTTCTAAATATTAGTGATATTTTTGTACAATTTATAATTTTTATTGTGTTGACAAATTATAAAACTCTACATTTAGGTGTAATTACCACGCAGAATCTTAAAATGTTGTAAATATTGTATATTTATAAACTTAGGTAAAATATAATATTTTTCTATAAAAATTTCTATTTATTTTTATTTGACATTTAGAAATTTGAATGTTTCACACTGGCAAGCAAGGAAGGTTCCTTCCTTATACAGATGTATAATATAGTATAATTGTATAAGGCATGGGATTTACTTGTTTCTGATTGGCTACTAGTACTACTTCCTGTGCTTTTTCTCTCGCTCTCCATAACCTTTATAACCATAACCCACTCTCCGTTCTCCTTTAACGTTTGAATGGAAGCAGGCCTGTTTTTGAGTTAGACCTACTTTTTAGTTTGGATAGCCCCCGGCAGGTTATTATAGCTGTTTTTATACTGCCTGCCCCTTTCCTTTCTTCCCTATTCTTCATTTCCTTCTAAAAGCTGCATGACAGCCCTTTGCCTATCTTTACCAGATTCATCAATATTGCTTTTATCCATTAGCTCCTCATATCTATACCTACAAAGAAACTCATACTTTATTTTTTTTTACCATTTTTATGGAGTAATGTCTCAAGATAAGATAAGAATGTGGAAGAAAAAACACTCTGATTTTGGGTTGTTTATTTGATCTTATGCTTTTGTAACTTAAATGAATTATTCTGAAGTACTTTTTAAATGTTATTGTAGCATTGCAAACAATTCAAACTCTTAATAAGCTCCACTACAAAAATTAGATTCCTGAAAGTTTTGTCACAATTACCTATTAGAATAATGCATTGTTTCTCTGGGTACCTGTTCATGCTAGAGTCAAAGTTTAAAACTTAAATTATCATACTTGTATGGCATGTGAGACACACGCCAGGACACGCCCGTTTTTTCATAAGAAAATATAAAAAAAAAAATTACTCTAATTTATTGTTGGCAATGTGTAATTAAAAGTTTCGGAAATACTGATGAAAAATATATACTGAATTCAAATAAAAAATGTAGGATAAGAAAGATAATCGATTCAAATGATCCAAATATAACAAATTATAAATAAAATATAAATTTGTATTCTATTATATTTTTAATCATAAACACATAATCCACTTTCAGTGTCCTCACTTAAAGAATAGATGAAACTAGCCAATAAAGTATTCTCTTCAAAGCCAAGCCATCTAGGGTCTATTTTTTTTCTCACTTTGTTGTGCCATTGAGGTGGTAGTTTGATAAAAAACATTGCCTGTTTTGATCACTGACTCAATCACAAATTATTGTTTGTTGGATGGAGGTGTTCCAAACTTTTTCTCAGCCTCACAATTGATTTTAACAAATCACTTTTATTTTAGAATTGGACAGACAGGGTATTCTCTTTGGGCCCTTGATTAGATCAAACTGAATTTTAAAAAAACTAGATAGTTAAGTAAAATTCCTAGGAAAAAAAACAAACCAAAAATGTAGCTTTCTTAACTAGAACAGAGTTTGTCTTGGTCTAAAACCATCTGCATCCCAAATAACGATTCTTAGTTTGAGAAAAAGGTTCTTAGGGCTAATCATTTGAGGTTGAAGTATGTGGCTTAAGAGATTTTTGAAAAATTATGTAATTTTTGGTATAAACAGTTTGAGTATACTAAAAAATAATTGAAAAAGATCGTTTCAGTTGTAAACTGTGGTGTCACCATGGTTGCTGGGCTGTGTAACCAGATGTGCTGTTTGCCTGACATCTCTAGGCAGTCTGTTGAAGCAAGCATTAGTCGGTGGCTCAGGGGCAACATCATTAGTTGTTCGGTCCAGGACATCCCTCTGAAATTTTAATTTAGGGTAACCTATAAAATTAGCAGTATGTGGCCCACCAGAATTGACACATATTTGTACCTCACTACATGCAGTAAATAACACTGCTTTTAGTAAATTAAATACATACAAAACAAAGGAAGTTAAATTTTTTGGCACTTTTGAGTTGTTTTTTTCCTTTTTAAAGCTGATTTCTCAAAAAAACTCTTTTTTCCCCCATTTATTTTATTTTACATTACATAGACATATTAAATATAGTTGCCAGACGCCATATCACCTTTAAACTAAAAGTATAATAGAATTAATACATTAATAACTAAAGTATACACTTATTTATATGTAGGAAAACAGAAAGAAAAAAAACCTACAACTAATTTAATTTTTCATATAATAGATGTTTATTGGGTAATTAAATGTATTTTTTTTTTAATTCATCCACCCTTTAAAAATTAATCACATAAAACCCTGATTCTTTAATGTTTTGAGGTGTGTATATATTGTACTGATTTTTACTTTTTAGCACTTTCTAATTTGAACTAAAATGAGGCTTGGGAATAATAACAAAAATATATCTTTGACCAAAAGTAATTTATTTAATAATTTATATCTTAAAATCTCAGGTGGGTTCCTTCCTGCCTTCCAATTGAAAAATTGAATTGGTGATGTTATATAAATAAATAATTACAGCATTGTTTTCGTTACATGTCTTCTTGCTTTGGTACCTTGTTGATTATATAATTCATTTTCGGTGACTCACTTGACTTATTAAATGCTGTATCTTTCTATATTGTAACTCCCATTTATTTATTTTATCGATGATTTTGGCTGACTCTTTCAATGACTACTTAGCATAGCAGAAGGGCGAACATGCTCTCGCTGCAGCCCTATTACTAACAAAAGGGTAACTATGAGTGAAAAAACCATTAAGTGTTTATAATATGAGTATTTTCAGTGCTATATCTAAATGCTTTGACAGGATCTACTCAAATTCAAAATAATGTTCACTTCTACTGCAGATTAGACATTTTTAAATCATTTCAGCATACCTATAGATTGGTAAATGCTGTACATTCGATCAATGGTACAAAGAAAAAGTAATTTTTTTTACTTTCTCTAACATTTTTGTAAAACTCTATTTTCCTTTTTTTTTTTTTTTGTAAATTTTAGTATTTAAGATCGCAGTGCATGCTGCTTTGAAAGTGTTTATCCAAAACAAACTTATGTTTTAACTGTTGATATACTTGAAAATTGTGCTTTTCCTTTGGGCTATTGAAGTAAGTAAGAACCTAAACAAGGTTCTCTGTGAATGGCTAAACTCTCGTAACGACTGTAAGCACCCTACAACTTTGGGCACACAAGCTAATAGCGGAGACATGTGTGTATGTATGTACTCCTTCATTTAAGTTACCGAGAGATAGTTTATCTATGTCACAGCATTAAATGAAAATATATATCGCTTTCATGTTATCAATTTTTGTTGTGTTATAGAATCCATTCATATCGTACTAGTTTGGTTGGTAGAGCACCCACTAGGAGGGTGAGGGGGAGGACCAGTATATTTTTTCTTTGGCTATTATTTATTAATAATAATCATCTATACCGCAACAATAATTGACAATATATATTAGTCATATACATAATTGATGATTACAATTTGACAATAATTATTGATTTTAAAAAACTTGGGCCGGGGGTAATGAAAAAAAAAAAATCGATAGGGTCGATATAGGTACGGAAAGTTAATTACAAAATAAATTAAAGAGTAGAGGACTCAGTACAGCTCCTTGAGGAACGGCTGCATTCATTTTTCTGCTTGTGCTAAATTTCGTATTTACACAGATGTGAGATTGTCTTTTGGACAAAAATGATTTTATAATGTAAAGATAATTTGGAGGATTTGTAGTAAACAACTTATATAACAAGGCATCATGCCAGACGGTGTCGAATGCTGGTGCTATATCAAGGAAGGCTCCAGTAATCCTTTGTAAATTTATTCAGCCACTCATGGATGGCAGAGTGACAACTTTTGAAGCCAAACATCCTTCTCTTCAAGAAACATAATCAAGGAACCTATTGACAACGAAGGAAGTTACAACAATATTAGTACAACATCAAATATTACAATTTATCAAGAAGCTATACAAACAATGCAATCAAAATACTTAATCCAATATTAATACAACTAAATTCACAGGAAACCTTTTACACCTACTCCTAAATTGTACAAATATCTCTTAGGTTTGTTCACTGAACGTGGCTAGTTCATATCAGCTCTTTTACTGGATTTATTATAATATAACTTTTGTTTCGTTTTATCAGCTATAATAGGATCAATCTCAATTTTAGGTTTAAGATCATTGATGCTGACAGGTAACTTTGTCTTAAGATTTCTACTCATAAGTAACTGTGAAGGAATTTCCGTAATTCAGGAGGTAAAGATTAAAATGCTGATCATTATTGAAACCTTTCTTAGGCATGTCTTTAACAACACCAACAGTTTTTCCTACAAGCTCATTGCTCTGAGGATAATTGTGGTTGGTTGTAATTATTTCAAAATAACTGTCTCACGATAATTTTGGATAACCCTCCTGCCAGTCGTTTCAGGTAACCCTAAAGTTTGAGCCGCGTAACGTTGTCTTCATCTTTCATCTTCCTCAAGAGCTACTTGTTTGCCAGTAACAACCGACTACTGTTAGACACGATTTTAAAAGAATCACAAACGCAAATGCGAGAAAATTTATGTAATGAAGATGAAAGGCTTATGTTGATGTTTAGTTACATCAGCAATAGAGAATTAAATGAATAAAGCTTTAAAATTTGAAAGAATCTAATCTAATTAACACGAATCTCTCTCTGATTTCATATCAATTGTTTTTGCAAATAATAAATGTAGGTACAATCTAATTCAAATAAAACAAAAATATATTAAAATTTCAAAGTGCAGCACTTTTTTGTGGAGCAGTGTAAATTAAAATAACTTATATTTTCATATAATGCTAATAGCACAGGAAAATAGCCCTTAAAACTTGAATTAAGGAGTCGCATGTCTCTGCTGTAAGCCTCCATAGTGGGGCGCTTAGTTATTGTTGCAAAGAGAATTATTATTGGGGAGACCCTAACGTGTGCAGAACTACCTCCAGTATATTTTTTCTTTGGATATTAATAGTGGGATTTATACAACAAAAATTAACAATATCACTAAACTAAGCTGTTGACAATTCACTAAAACTATTAGTTTTAATTAAATATGAAAAAGCACAAGGTTTTTCGATTTCGAAGAAATAACCAACCAACTCTGAAATGAGAGTATTTATATACATAGGTATTCAAACCAGATTTTCCAGCTCCTGGGGCATATGCCTATAATATTGACATTGTGGAAAGATCCTATCAAGCCATCAAAAAAGGCATTTATGGTCCTTCACACTCTAGAAATGAGATTGAACCTTGTAATAAACTCAAGAAATACTGATGTCGTAGTACGGGCGAGGAGATGTCAAGTTGGAACAGATCACCATCGGATCCTACCCTTTTGAAATGGTTTAAGAATTTGCCTCTCTCAACGCGGAGGTTAAGAAGAATAATGCAGAGAAAGGCCTTAGCACAAGGAGCTTCTTTGGGCTGAGACACTAGACTAGTTCAGAAGTTGCCTTCTTACAAGGATCACAAAGCTTACGTTATATAAAACTAGGGATGTTATGGCACGGTAAAATATTGTATTAGCTCCAACTCTGCCAACATATTAGGTTCCCTTAAGCATTCAAGCTCCGAGTTTCAATTCAACTGATTTACTTACTCGTCGCAAGTGCTGATATTTTATTTGTTTTTAAAAATACAATCACACATCTATTCATGGATCAAAATCTTATTTTATCTAAAACGGAAAAAATATTATTGATAGTAGGCTTTTTATTTAAAAATTCAACCAACCAATTAATTGCACACCATCTGTTGGAATCAGCACAACCAACAAAAAATTTTTTTTAAATAGACAAAAAAATAATTTGATTTTAAATAACAACAATAATTAGAATAAAGTTTTGAAGGTTTTAAAATCCTTTGTACTGTTAACTTCCCTATCTTTTATTGATTTATCGGGCCAAATTTAAAAATATTGTCAAACATTAAAATGGTCTTAAGTTTATTTTAAAATATTTTGGTATAAACCAATGAATAATAGTGATACTATAAAAAAAAAAATTGAAAGGAATTTTCTCTATAAAGATAATCAAATACTGGAGCCAAGTTGGGGGTGTCGTTTTGACTAATCGAATGCCGTACAAATACGCGAGACGGCAACTAGCGATCTAACTTATGTCTTGTAGCTAATACACTAACAACTCCGGATCCGGCTCCAGCTCCCACTAGTGAAGTGGGAGTGGAATCTAAGTGGACGGCAAGCAAACAGCACCGACTGGAGCTGTTATGGGGTCCATGCTGGAGCTATTCATAGTATATAAAGTATATACATAATGGCTTTAAGACATGGACCATTTCTAAGTCTGATGATACACTTACTAATTAAGTTAGATTACCATATATATGACTTAAGTCTGAATTACTACTATATTATTTAATATGACAGTCCGCTGGATTGCAGCTACTACTAATACTAAGAAAGGTGGGGAGGCTGCTGGAAGAGGCCTTGACTCACTATAACAGTTTTAACAGGAACTGATTATTATTATGGATATAAAAAAAAAAAACTATAAATAGTTTTCCACCTTTGATTATTGGATAAATCTAAACTGTTAGGGATTTGGAGATAGTTTCATTTCATTATTGTTACAATAAATGAAGACATTTTTTGTGGGAAATAAAAAAATAAATAACAAAAATATTTTTATTAACAAAAATCAATTTTTATAAAAATTATATTTACAGTCTAAAAAATGTTTTTTTTGTGTTCATCAACATTCATTCTTAAAAAATAAAGATAGTATTTTAAAGTTCCGTAAATCATACCAACAGCACAATACAATGAAGTAAGTAACAAAGGTAGAAATGGGTATTTGTCACTGATTTTATACATTACATGTATTGTGTTTTCATAAATGAATAGAACAGTCAATCCTTGGATATAAATATTTTCTTTGATAGTAAGGAGTGGAAATGGTCCACCAGATCGAGCCTTGAATAAGTCTTTCAAAGCATAAAAAACATAATAGCTATACAAGAAAAGCATGACTATTTTTAAAACTAATTCATTCGGTGTGAAAATTAGGGGCAGCAGCGAATAATGTCCTATTATAGAAAGGAAAGTGAAGACCTCAGCATCATGACGTCCTAGCAATGCCATTATACTGCAACACAACAAATAATAAACTTTCATATAAATAACAAAAAATGTAATTAAATACATAAATTATTTATAAAATAGCTATCAATACTATTGATAATTACATCATTCATCATGTGCTGTGTTTTAGTGTGTATCCCAGTCTTCAGAACAAAATGCAGATGGTGATTCAAATAATTATAATAATAGCTAAAATTGTTATATTTGTTTTAATTGGTGGTTTTACACCCCTTTTAAAACAGGAAAGGATATCCTGACCTTTTGGGTGCCACTCACTTCTATTAATGGAGGTAAAAAGTAATTAACTGATTAGGGATTTTAACCCAGAGAACCATCATATCATGAAACCGTTACACTAGTCTCTACACCATATCAGAGCCAAGAAAATAATTAATTAATAATTATACTTCTGGTGGTTAGCCAGATGGACCTCTATACTTATCGTATGGTTCTCATTTCGGACTCTCAGCAAAATTTCAGCAAGAAAGTGCTTCTGTTTGAGATTACAAGAGTGTGAGCTTTTTGTGAATTCCATTTTTTGGAATAAATTTCTCCCCCAATGAGAGATTTTTTTTTTTTATATGTAAAATATATTACATATACTTAGTATGCTAAGTTTTAAGTTTAAAGTTTTTACATAATTTAAGTCATATATAAAAAAAAACAATGCAATGAGTGGAATGATACAAATAATTTAGATACGAGAGGGCTCGTTTTTATAAAGGAAAAATGAAAAAAACCACGGGAAGGCAAAACTTACTAAAAAAAAGGTTTTTACAAAGCTTTCAATATAAATATCCTAAGTTTTAAGGGATATTTTTTTTTGAAGCCTCTCTTTTTGACTTTTTCCATTTGGGCTATCATTACAAATAGATTAATCTGTAATTTTGACACTAGGTAGGTGGGTCATGCTACCCTGATGAGTTGTTTTCAGTTGGATGACAGATCCCACCTTAATTGGGAAAATCATATTTTGATACCATGTATCAACCCATAGTGGTCAGCACAAGCAATTAAAACTGGCAGGCCACATATCACATAATTTCTAGAACTGACTTAGAATTCTAAAATAGTGAAATTGTCAATGGGATTCAATGTTATAAATGCTTGAGAAGCATGGATTTTATCAATATACAACTTTCGGTCCCTCCTGACTATTACAGACAAATGAATGTCATTAAATAAAAAATAGCAAACAGAAAGTTTCATGACTGTTGGCTACTGAAAAAGAGAAAATAGATGCTTATTGAGATAAATTTTCATTGATGACAGTTCACATAACATTTAGAATAACAAATTTTAATACTAGAATACAAAAATGTAAGTAAAGTAGTAATACCTTAGAGGAATTATTATCATTAGCACTGCTTTTTCATGTACATGCCAACCGAATAGAAAGGAACAACTGGTGCAAATAATCACAGCCCTTACAAAATGCAGTGGATTCCCTGGACTAGTCCATAATTTCCAGAGACAAGGCTAAACAGTTAAATATCATATCTATTATACATGTTATAAGTATACAAAAAAAATAAATAAAAAATGGGACACTCATATTTTTGGGAATTTTTAATTAATAAGGTAAATTACATACAAACTTGAAACTTTGGTATTATAGAACTTATAAATAATGAAATTAAGTTCCAGTAATTCTTCAGGTAAAGAAAATTAAGATAAATTAGGTGAATGGAAAATCAAGTAAGATTAATAAGAAATAATAAAAAAATAAATAAATATTAGCTTAAAATATTTTTAGTTTATTTAAATCCATTAGTTTGTTAATATATCAGCCAGTAGTTTCATTTTTCAATAAATGTATCCATTATTTATTATTTCTTGAAAAGTTACATCACATATTGCCAAAAATTAAGTTTAATATGCTTTCCTTATTTTCTTTGGAATGAAGGGTTGTGTCTTATACATTAACATATTTATTTCTGTGAGAAAAACAGTCTCAGTCTTAATGCCTGAAAATGTCTTGGCATACAAAAAAAATCAAGATAAATATTGTAAATATTCTTCCTTGACAGGTTTTTAAACCTCAAGAGCCTACCTGTATTCAACTGAGATCTTTGCTTAAACTTAGATAATTATTATTTAGGCTTTGAACTAATCCTCTGGAGTATTATAGAAATTTATGCTCTTTATTTCTTCTTGGGTAAGCCCATTACTTCATAAATTTCAATTATTTGTCTCCATTTACACAAAGACCCAATTCTCATGATTTTTTCACAAAGTCCTGATAGAGGTAAATTAGTTCAGGCAGTGATCAATCTGCTAATAGCATATGTTAAGTTAATCTACTGATTGTTCCAACTGGATTTGTTCTTATTTTTTGTTATTCCAACAACTAGTTCAAGGTTAAGAAGACAGGGGGAAAAGGATCCCCTACTCTAAGGGCACTGTTGATTCTTAAGTCTTCTGAGAGAGTTCCATTTATTTAACTCTTTTTTATTGCTTTGAGACCACAGAAATGAGAAATGATTAGTTTTCTAGGTTTGCCGAATTCATTCAACATCTATGTTCTATAAATGCTTTCATAGACCTGGCAATTACAAATAAATAGTGTCAATCCACTAAGTTCTGTTTAAGCAACATATTTTTTAAAAAACATTATGTGCACAGCAACTAATAAATAAATAAAAGAAGACATACTTTGTAAATTTAATTGGATACACAACCCATAACTGATAAAACAGTACATACAGGTTTAAATTTAGTTCAGTGGTTTCAATATAGAAGAAAAATCTAAAAAATAAGAGTGCCCATTTTTATCTTTTATTTAGACATATAGATTTATTTATCCAAAAAACAACCATTAACAAAAAATACGAACCAGCATTGAAATAAAGACCAATATTGCAGTTATAAAAGGACTAATAGATGGTAAAATATTGTGTTTATATTGCTGAACAAGTCCTGAAGTCATAATTCCAGAAGAGTATTTCACACCGGGAAATAGTGAGGTAACTGAAAAGTAAATTATTAATGAGATGAAATTAAATAAAGTCTTAAAGGAATTGGTAAATACCTCTAATGATAAAAAAAAATTGCTCCCAAAAGGGAACCTACTATACTGTCTATAACGAATTAATAGGTCACCTATTTTTTAATATTGTAAGTTACTTAAAATTCATTTTGTTTTGAATAAATATAAAACATTATAAATGAATAACAAAACTTAAAAAAAAAAAGTTATAATACTTTAGTGTAAAATTAAAGACCACTTAAAAGCAAGTTGAAGAAAAACATGTTATACACACTTGTATCAAGTATTATAACATCTCATCCACTTATTCTTTGAGAAGCACATTAACCTTTCAATAACTCAGGGCTGGACAATATACGTGCCAACTCCTAATCACATCTCTAATCTTCTTCCATTTTAAATATGGTTGGGTGGTGTATGATGGCATCTCTCAGGATATCAAGGCTAGACAGAAACACTTGTTGAACTATTTCATGATAATTACACTCAGGCTGTGTTCCGAGGGACTTTAGCCGCATTTCGCAGTGCTAAATTGAGTTGGGATGGTTGTAACCTTCAGGCCGTAATACTTTGTTAGATCTCCCCTCTATTACACCATAATGACACGACTAAAAAGCCAGCCTTCTTAGCTTTACAATCTTCATCTACAGTTAAATTAGCTAACAAATCTCACCATATCAGATTTGATCTTAATCTACTATAAATGTGTTGTAACCTTTACTATAGGACAATCACAACAGACAAATTACTTTGTACTGTGGAATCCCGATTATTCGTATTTCCGGCTATTTCATACAAATTTGCCGGTCCCCAGAGAAAATCCCGGTAAGTGGTATAAAAATAATGCATCTCAGTCCCCTCAGTAATTCGTATTATTTTTATGCTAGAGGTCACTTAAAATGTCTTATATTACATATTTCCAGATTAAAAACCTCGTTAATTTGTACTGTTTCAAGAAAGGGAAAGAGGACAGTGAGAGACCAGAGAGCAGAATGAGTGCGAGATAAATGTTTTCTAGGAAATCAAGTAATCCCTTCTACAGAAGCGAAAGGGAGAGCGAGTGAGAGACAAGTTTTCTTGTGCTAGCTATGAACATAGCTGACAAGGCATGGCAAAACATTAGCGAGAGCACAATAAGAAACGGTTTTCGTGCATGTAGGTTTACCGAAGCGGTACCTCTGTTTACAGAAGATGCAGAACAAGATGCTGATTTTCTTTTGGAATGGGATCGCCTTTCACAGAATAATGAAAATCACATAACATTCGAAGATTTCGTCCATTTTGACAATGGCCTAGTAGTAGTGGGGATGTTAACGGACAAAGAAATTTTAGATCCATCTGAGGACGTTGATGGTGAAGATGGAGAGGGCGATGAAGATGATGAACCAACAATTACTGCTAAAGTTGCTAAACAATATGTAAACAACGTGTGCCATTTTTTAGCGAAATCAAATGTTGGTGTTGAGGTATTTTTTGCTCTGAACACTCTTGACAACACCCATCTGCAAGGATTGCAGAAAAATCCTTTTTTGCCAAAAAAAAAATTACGGATATATAAATATATCACAGTTAGAAATTTGGTTTGTACCTTTTGGTTATTCTAAGCAGACAAATAACCAGAATTTTTTATTCCTAGAAGGGATTTTAAAAGTGGGTGACTGTTTAGAGAGTAACTTTCCAGAGACCACACAATTTCTCATGATCTTCCCAGGTAACTATCATTAGACTGGATTGTTAGTAAATTATCTACATGAGTTTCATTTTCATATGGGCCTGCAAGCGTTAAGGCTGTACTTTGGGAGAGATGTTTGATCTTTCACCATTGACAAAATATAAAGAACCAACTTGCAATGGGTACAACTTGTTTGAAATAACAAGGATGTTGAAAACCTCAAATGGGTATCCTCCCTTATAGAAGAGTTCTTCCCAGCCAATCATTTTCTCACCATGGAGTGGATTATACAGGTCCCTTTTCAATAACGCTCAGCATCCGCTGAAATCTTCCTACTTCCAAGGCTTACTTGTGCATTTTTATTTTTATTTGCATGGCTGGTAGAGCTGTGCATCTGGATGTCGTCTCTTCCCTGACAATAGAAGCTTTCCTCATTTCAAATGATCAATTTGTTGCTTGCAGAGGAAGAGCAAATGCCATCTACTCTGATAAATAACGACACTAACCTTGTTAGAGCTGCTCATTGCAAGGACTATTTTCATTACTGAGGTGCAGCAAAACTCAAGATAGTGTTCAGCATCATGTTGCAGGTGTCTGCTTTTAATGGCATTTCAACCCTCTCGACACCCCCACACTTTGTAGATACTTGGGAAGCAGCAGTGAAATCCACAAAGTTTTATCTATATCGAGTAATAGTTAATAGACCATTCTCAATTCTAGACTTCTATGCTTTATGGATGGTCCTACATAAGGAGTAACTTAACTCCTGGGCATTTCCTCATAGGAGCACCACTTATGGTGATGCCTGAAAGAGATTTGACTGACAATAAGATAAATCGCTTACCTCGTTGGAAATTTTTTCCAATTCCATCTAACATTTCTTGAAACAGTGGCAAATAGAATACCTCCAGACTTTGCAGAAAAAAACAAACTGGTCACAAGACATGCTAACTTAAATAAAGGCTGATGTTTTAGTACTGATCAAGCTATCCAGTATTGTTTGTTGGAAGATCACACCCATCGTGGAGCGTTTTTCCTTTGTGGTGATGTCATTTCATGTGCAGTCTCCATTAAAGAAACAACTTGATATCCATCTAGCCCCTTTCCAAACCTGAGTTGCTCAATGATAATTTGTAAAACCATTGGTTTTAGGTGGGAGGGACATACATGACTCCCAGTGCCAGGTGCAAATATACTATGGCCTTCAGAGGACCCCTTATCTACTTGGCTTCTCCCACTTCTTTCCTGGCTTTGAGCTCTTCAGTCTTAGACTTCCGCTCAGGACAGGATTCTGATTTTTCATTGTTCAGCAATATTTTCCTGTTTCATCTATTGCGTTGAACTCAGATGGGTAGTTTATTTGAAGGTTATGTTTACATTTTATTCCAAGGGTGTCTACTTGGGGTAAGTTGCCATTAATACAGCCTTGTTTGTCCCTGCTTCATTGCTAAATTAAATGTGTAACCTAGAGAGAAAATATATGCCTCATAAATCAACAGGACATTGTATTACTCTTAAGGTATATTTACTGTGTAATTGTATAATGGACAGTTATTTTAAAATCTTATTTTATTTTTGATTGATTGGCCACCATTCTATTTACTATTTGTTTCAATAATAAATTTAACAAATATTTTGTAAGGTTAAATGGGCTGTTTGGTTCTTTAATCTATCTTCACCTAAATACAGTCCACAAAATAAATTTTCAAATTAAAGAGACTTTTCTTTTTTTATATCTATGTTATTACACCCCCCCCCCCCGGTCAGTTCATTGTTTGCATTTGTCCAGACCATCTATGAGTAGGAGCAACGCTGATTACAGTGAACAAAATGGTAACACCTATTTCTGTCAAAAAGTTATCAAACTGTGGTTACAAGCATAGGTGTACATCTTCAGTTAATAATAAGTTGAATATTCAATATGCTGGATACCATTGTCTCAATGTCATTGGTTGATTTGCAGCTTGCTGCTTTCTCTCTTTTGAGGTTACCAAGATAATTATAATAATAGAATTACTGTGTATTAATAATTGTTAGACAAAGAAATATATATACTGACAAGGGCGAGACTCATCCCTTCCCTCACAAAAAATAGATAATACTAATAATAGTGGGATAAATACCACTAAAGAAATTGAATATATAAAATTACTGATTTTAAACTTTTGATGATACTTTTTAAAGTAATTATTTTCAATTCCCATTCATGGTAGTGTATCTATTGAAATGAGTTTTGTTGGAATGGTTAGTAATATGCTTCTAATGATTTTTTTTATTTTGTTACGTATCACTTTACCTACATCTAACTATTATTATATTCATAGTTTCTTCTTTTTTTAGGTACTGAGGATGGCACGTATATGTTATTGACTGATTGATTTCTGCGGGACTGAGATCTTTTGAACTAGTGTTTAACCTTATTTTCTTCCAAAGTACACACATTTCAACTTGAGTACGATGATAAGTGTAAATAACAGTATAAAAAAAAGCATATTCAAACTATAAATTGATACAATTTACCTGTTACTGAAACACCTTTGTCTATTACATTATATATTGACCAAAAATTGGGGGCCCAATATGAGTGACATAAGCCTCTTTTAAATGGAAATAGCCTTGAGATTATCTAAAACAGAACAGGAAATAGAACTAAAACATCAATGAAAATATATATGATAATTGAATTGAAAAATGTATTGAGATAAATTTTTTGTATTGAGATAATAAGTTTTTAACAGCGTTAACATTTAATAAAGGTTTAAAAAAAGTCATTCCAAAAACATTGAAGTGGCAATGTACCAATAAATGTTATAATTCCTATGACCCTTACAAACTATTGATTATTTATATTCAAAAATAATGAATATTATACTTAAATTATTATTTAAAAACAGACAAACCTACTTGCATGCCACAGTAAAACATATATTAATATCAATCAATATAGTTAACTACCAGGTGAATTTGAATGGTAAAAATATCTTATCAATCTTATCATTTAGTTAGGAATCCTACACAATATTTATTAAAACAATCGTACAACTATTCTCAATTAGGCACGATTTTCAATATATAGGTCAAAATATTATATTTTAACTTAATGTGATAGCTTATCCATACATAAGGTAACACTAGTTTTTGTTCCCCACTCTTTTTATCGTATCATATTTTTTACACCACTACACAATAACCCTCTTAATTAAACAAAAACATCTCTCTTTTAAATTAAAAACTAATTAATTTAAAATAAAATAAATAAATTGTTTATAGTAATAGAGTTCTAGGCAAGCCTAAGACTGCAGGGGACTCGAGTATGTCCTCTGAGTGTTATCTGTTTCATGGATGAGATCAGAGAGAAGGATTGTACTTTTTTCACCAATTTATCTGTCTTTTTGCTACATGCAATACCAGCATGGGTAGAAATTCATTATAATTTGATTTCTCATTGTCATTTTTTTAGTTGATGAACTTGTCGCTAGTCGCTAGTGTTATTGTTACCCAGCAGGTAGGTGCCAGATGGTGAGTTGACAGACAGCTTTATTATTATTTTTGTAAATCACAGGTTGGAGGGTTATAATTCATCAATCATAATGGCTTAATAGAGTTTCAACAGACATCTCCTTCATTCAAATAATATCCTGGTCCTGTTTTGCCTGCACAAGGAAGGGACAGAAGAGCCATCTGAAAAAGGTGCATTTATTCTTCTTTGGAAAATAGACTGTAGATGGAATCATAAAATGCATATTTTAGTTAACTGAAGTGTATTTTGCTTGTGGAAGGTTATGGAAACCTTTTTGGTCAAAGCTGAGAGAGTTCAGCTCACTAGGCATTATTTTATAAATATTATTGTATTTAATTCCTTTCTAAAAATTTGATTTGTGTAACAAGATGACTAGGGGGTCATGTTGTTAATGTGCTCTCTGAACAATTCTGTTTTATGTTGGTTTATTTGATTTATTTTTGTTCTTTAATGATACACTAACCTACCCGATACTGGAAATTGTGGTGTAGTTTCAGCAACTCCTACCAACCCATTGTCCAGGAACAATGAGTTTAAATTTTCTTATTTTATTTATAGTGGCTCGGTGAGTGGAATCAAACCCCCCACTACTCACTACCAGTAGTGCGTCCAACAGCTGTTCTTACATTACGAAACACAAAAACCTCCACTCCACCAATCCTGTTGCACTGACCAAGGAGGAACTTGAAAGAATCGGCTTTAAGGTCCCTGATAAACTACCCACCAAGTCAACTCCACTCCCATTATTTTTTGTTAACTTAACTTAGAGCCAGCGCCTAACAACTCCGACATTTATTTTTACCCTTTGCTCACTTCTTTACACCAAAATAAAGGTGGAAAAGCCAGGTGGAAGAAAGGATATTCCATAATGTAAGAACTTCTTCTGGCTAAACCCTAAAAGGTCACATCAATGTTATGTCCCACTTCCTAACTATGATTGTCCTTCCCTACAAACTTCCATCTATTTTACTATGACACTCCAATTGACTTCTTCAACATAGGATCAGACTTATATTACTATTACATACCAAAGACATTGACATTGCTCTACAAACAGAAGCGTTTCGTAGCACATATCATAATAACTTCATATAACTTCTTTATTTCTTTCTTTATTTTATAACTTCTTTTATTTCAGGATACAACACATATCGAACTGATCATCCAGATGACATTGCTCATGATGGTTCTGCTATCCTCATTTGCTCCAGCATTTCATTTCTCACTATTGCGATCTGTTTCCTACCACCCTCGAATCCTTGCAAAAATGCACCATAACCCTCTGCCACTCACGTCACTATCTCTATATCCTCTGCGACCTGCTCCAAATTCCTCTTATCTCCTAAACCTACTGGCGTACATCCCTTGACTCATCATAACCTCTGATCTGAATCATACACATTCCTCCTAACTTATCCAACCTATTTGACCTGTCCTCTGACCACAACCCCATCCTTCTCTCATTCAAAATCATGACATCAATCCCTATTGCTGCAACCAATCCTCTGTAGTTTAAACCAGTATATGCCCCACTCTAAACAAAAGAACAGACAATCCCTGCCACTCTACATACAATTGCCACTGACAAATAAAAGGAGGGCATTAAAGTCTTGGCAACTTTCTCGCTACCCATCTGACAAAAAACGACTTAACTGACTGACCAGTCACTATGGAAAAATTCTATCATTCCCTAAAACTCTACATCCCCTCCGCCATGACAATGTCGAGTGGGTAAAGACCAATGAGCACATTGCTTTTGCATTTGCTCTTCATCTGTCAAACGTATTTCATCCCCATAAAACCATCCTAGACCCTGAACACTGTTCTCATGCATCCAATTATCAGGGCACACTCCTACCTCTCTCTCCTCCACCTCCTGCTTACATCCCAAAAAGTAGCCTCAGTCATTCACAAACTTCCTACCCATAAAGCTCCTAGTTTTGATCTCATCACTCCAATTATCCTCAAACATTTTCCAAAGAAATCTATTTTATTCCTGACCTTCATCTACAACTCGGTTCTCAGAACCACTTATTTTATTCTCAGGAAATTCTCCTCAATCAAAATGATTCATAAAAAAACAAAAACCTCTCCACTCTCCTACATCGTACAGACCCATTTCCCTCTCATCAATCATGAGGAAACTCCTTGAAAAATGTCTGCTCAAATGTTTAACAGCTTTCCTTGACCCTAATTATATACTGCTAAAATATGAACTGTTTCAAAACCAATCAACGAAAAATCTTCCCAATTTCACCAAAATCTGCAAACAAATTTCAACAATCATACTAGAATACAAACGTCAAAAAAATTGAAGATTAAAAAAATTGTTGAATTAATACCAAAGCTAATTAAAACATATTCAATAAACCAAGTAAGATAGTAGAATTCATTTCTGTAATAAAAAAATATAGGGCAACTCATGATTTGAAAAAAAGTTGGAATATCCCAATTCAAAAAGTAGCAGAGACTTTCATTCAAATGATTTTTTGTCATTAGTACTACAGAAGAGAATACATAACATAATAAATTAACTGTAAAGAGAAGTATTACAATATTTAATGCATCTTTACTACATAAAATTTGCATGAATATTGAAGGGCAATTGATAATATAATTAAGATGATTGTATTGTTACCTGTTCCAGCTGTCCCATATACAGAAAAGGTCCCAGTGAGAAAAAAGTCACAGCAGCTGCAACACTTACTATCTCTAACAATCTCAAAAATGTAGTCATTAGATCTATTTTATCTTTTTTTGTGACCAAACAATGATTCCTCAAAATATAAACTACATATGCAGGAGCCATGTAAATATAAATGTGTTTTAGATTTAACAAAATAGAAAACCAAAATGTTCCAGAAACATATTGACCCTGAAAATGAAAAAGAAATAAATAAATTAGAATTGATTTTTTATAATACATGTTATTTCAATGATAAATGTGACTTCATTAGTAAAATTTTGAAATAACTACTAGAAAATATTTTATATATATTGTAATATTTATTAATAATTTTCTGCAACTTAAACTTATAATTTATCACATCTCAGGGTGGTCCTTGACAACTAAAGATTTAGGTGAATTTAATAATCTAAAAATTTAGGTGTCAACTAAAAATAATTAATGCATATACTGTTTTTGAGTTCTTCACAAATTTTCCGTCAAATGCTTGCTCCATCCAAGTATTTCATTTTGTGATTACAACACTCCAAATAAAGGGTTGGCCAAAAAGTCTGTTTGGTTTTTGTCACGAAACTTCAAGCAGTCTAATATGTAGCTAACTTCAGTCCTAAAAGTTGTGTCTTATTTTCGCTTAAAAAACTGAACGGACTTTTTGGCCAACCTGATACAATGATGCCTCAATGGCCTCTGGCCTCCTGTAGAATACACCAATACGATGGCATGTCATGATAATACAAAAAAATAAGAGGTATACAAAAGCTGAACAGAGGGCCCTCTGTTTTTGACCATCCGCAAACAGCACAACATTGTCATCAATACTTCTCCTCTCTAGCAACTACAAAGAACTCACTAACAACACTTCCCCTCAAACACACACCAACAACTGCTCCACTCAAGCAACTAAAAAGAACTGAACTCCTAGCTTTTTCTCTCAGCTGTTCCAATTACTGACTTACTTCCTCTGCTGTTACATTCACTTGTTTTAAATTAAACTTTTTTATAATTTATTTTATACCATTTAATATTTTATTAGAAGGATTTTTTTCTCAAATTAGTCTTGAAAAAATAACATTATAATATTAGTAGGGATAACCCCCTGTGGAATATAACTAAAAAAATCCTAAAATATCCTGTTTCACACCCACCCTGTTGTGATGATGGGTCCTGGGGGGCTTTGGATGGGGATAGGTCAGAAGAATACGCTCTGCATCTTTCCCGTACTTTCACACCTCACCTTTCTCATCAAAATCATACTCATGGCACAACTGTTGAAGATTTCCTCATTTCACCTATTTTGAAATAAAACATCTCACTTCCACTAAAAGTCGTTAACCCCTTTGAGGTCAAATACTTTCTGAATAACTTACCATACCGAAAATCCCCTGGGTATGATGTTCTTATTTCTTCAATTCTCCAACAACTTCTGCCTAAAGCCATAATCTTCCTAACCTATATTTATAATTATATTATCCGAACGATGCACTTTCCTCTCCTCTGGAAACATCCTATTCGCTAAAACCAATAAACCATCCAATTAGCCTACTCCCTATCCTCTAAAAAACTCCTATTAACACATCTACTTCCAATTGTTGAATCCAAAAACCTTTTTCCTACTCGCCAGTTTGGTTTCCATCTATGACATTCCATTGCTCAACAAGGCCTTCGCGTTGCGGATCATATATCCTCAGCCCTTGAAACTAAACAGTATTGCACTACTGCATTTCTGGACATAGCACAAGCTTTGTCAGGGTTTGCCACACAGGTTTGCTTTACAAACTCAAAACATATTTACCGCAGACCCTTTTCCTAATCCTACAGTCCTACCTTTCGAACCGCTTCTTCCAAGTCCGCTGTGGCTTAGACTATTCTAACTACTACCCCATAAAAGCAGGAGTTCCGCAGGACAGTGCCCTGGATCCCATCCTCTATAACCTATACACCACTGTTGAAAGGACATGTTGCTTTCAAGTTATAGTACATGGTTTATTGCAAACCCCCACTTCTTCAAAGAGTTGGAGAAAATCATTTCTTAGGAACTGCTTTCCTAGCAATGACAGGAGGCAGGTAAACTGTTTCTGCCAGCATCTGCTTAGAGAGAAATGGGACCCTGGAAATAAAGAAGCAGATGGGTCATCTTTCCTTATTACATAATGCTTAACGACTCCACGAGGGTCTAGAATTAAAAGCACAGAAAGGTGGTTTCAGAGGATAGAAACCTCACAAATAAAAGCTCTACTACGAAGTAAAGAGTTGGCCAAAAACTCCGTTCGGATTTTTAAGCGAAAATAAAACACAACTTTTAAACACAAAGCGATTTATTCAATCAATGATATAATTGCCGTTTTGTTCCAGTATCTTCTGCCATCTCATGGGCAGATTCATAATTCCATGCTCAAAGAATTTCCTATCTTTACTGGCAAAAAAAATTTCCAGGTGGATTTTTACATCAATGAATTTTGAAGAGACCGAAACAGGTGGAAATCTGAAGGTGCAAGGTCGGGCAAATATGGAGGGTGCGGCAAAACTTCCCAGCCAAACTCCAGTAACTTCTGCCGCGTCTGCAAAGAAGTGTGCGGTCTGTCATTGTCGTGATGGAAGACAATCCCCTTACGGTTGGCTAGTTCTGGTGGATCGCTGCATTTAATTTGTCCAGTTGGTCACACACAGTACACATCCGAATTGATGGTCCTGTTCGTGGGAAGAAGTTCGTAAAAGACAACACCCCTCCAATCCCACCAAATCGGGAGCATAACCTTCTTTGAGCGAAGTCCTGCTTTGGAGGTTGTTTGTGGTAATTTGCCGCGCTTCCCCCATGAGCGTTTGCGCTCCACATTGTTATAGACGATCCACTTTTCGTCCCCTGTCATCATTCTCTTCAAAAAAGGATCGTTTTCTTCACTTTTCCTCAAAGAATCGCAGATAGAAATCCTTTGGGCGAAGTTAGCCTCACTAAGTTGATGGGGAAACCTTTATTCCAGCAGTGTACAAGATTAAAAATGTCATTAAAAATTTTTTTCAAAAAATTAGTTTGATTATGTCTATGATTATGATCTTTGTAATTTATATTTGTTTGTTAAGTTACATTTTGATCAAGGGGCTGTAAGAGTGGTGTAGTAATTGGAGGCATGTTGTGCAACTTGAATTTGCTTATCGTCAGATTGTAGGTACTCTTCTTTAAGGTGCCCAGGAGTAGCTATATAGCAGGAGTAGGAAGGCTATTCAGAAGTAGCAAAGCTTCAGCAGGTAAGTTGTGGTCTTTTGAAAATTTGTTTACAGCTGGAATAAAATCTAGCTTAAAGTATTCGCTAAAAACATCTCAGGTATCCCATTCTTCGGTTTGGTTTTTATATGTCAGTGGTAAGTGAAAGATGTTTTTAAATGCCCTTGGATGTTTGGCTTTTCCTAAAACCAGTAAGGAAAGTCTGCGTGTGCCCTTGGAATTTGCACAAGGCATGAACGTCAGTATGTCTTTTAATTTTTTTTGTCTGGGGCGCATTCCAGTGCACTAAGGTCTTATGCAGCAACATCCTCCAGAATAATCTGTTTTCCTACGCATTTTACACTTGTTCTGGGCGGAGACCTAAGTCAAAATTCTTTTGAAAAAGGTCCATGGGGAAACATCATTAGATAATTTTTCTCCTGTGATAGTTAAAAAACGATTCGTGTTTCACCACACCACTAGATTACTGAACATGACGGACTAACCGACAAGATTGTATTGTACTGCCTTTCTGATCAGCTATCCCTCACCCATTGTTGTGTGGGGTTATGGTTTCTCACTCTTAAGAAAACAAATCTCCACTGCGTTTCAAATGCGTTCAAGAATTTTCCTAATTATTGTTTACCTAATGTAAAAAAAATATTGGAAGCCAAAGGGAACAATAACATAAAAAAAAATACAAGGAACTTGGTATATAATACATTTATGATAAGAATGAACAAGCTTTATGATAAATTGGGAAATTGATTATTTGAGAACAAACAGAACTCCTAAAATATTGAACTAAAAATGTTTAAATCGATCCTGCTGAAGCAAATACAATGAATAATATAATGAATTTACTAGTCAAAATATTAATAATCAAAACGACTTAATTAATATAGTATTAAAATATTTACGTTCTTTTAAAAGATAACGTAATTTTATTTTTAACTTTAAATTTATTTTATTAGTGATTAACTGCTGTTTAAGGTTCTTTTAAACAAAATAATTATGGCAAAAGATTATTTTTAATTACAAATAAACAAAAAGAAACTTATATTAATTATACTTGTCTATATTTTTTTCTTCAATGGTCTTCTTTTTTAATCAAATTAACTCTTCTTCCTGGTGCAACTTCTCTTCCGTTCCGCTTCCAGGCCAATAACAAATAACTTACAGAACTTTTTATTTCATCACTTGACTCAGACACATATAACACAAGCTGATCCCAAACTAGAGAGAGAATAATTCTGTGTTCTCCTCATAAAACAACAACTATACTATATCACGGGCCAAAACTAGAGAGTAATTCTGTGTGTTTTTATCCTGACCACACAACACAACATCTATACTATCTTTTGTTTTGTTTTTTCTACTCTCAATTGTTTTTGTTTGCCTTCTTGATTCAAGGTTAGATTAAATATATATATACAAACTCCACAATATCTAATATCACAACAATAGATTTATTAAAGAATTCACTATTCTTTTTATTAAAAATACTCACAGGTTGATAGACACTTTTACCTAAAATAAGCTTATCAATCCTTAACATTAATAATTATCTCTTAACACTTAAACTGTCTCTTCTACTCACAGTTAATATTAAATACACAGACTTTCTGGGGTTAACACATCAATAGGAAATGTCTTCTATCAACGTCGATGTGTTCCTTTTTCTATGCGCCTTCTACCATCATATGACCGACATACTTCAAGAATGGAATATCAAGGGATTTCACCCATTAATGCTTCCAACTCTCAGCCATGCCTGCCGGCATACTTCTTCTCATAGCTCCTGGGTCTCCTTCTTTTTCAGCTGCCCTTACCAGATTAGGTCGTATCTATTTCGCAGCTCTTTTATTTATCTATTTCCCACTTCCACCTAAGTTATTATCATGGACTGTTCCTATTGGCCCATGTTCTTATCACCACTATCACTTATCTTCACATCCTAACCTAAACCCTTATTCAGAATCTAACCCTTATAACTATCTTTAATATTTCTTAATAGTAAGAATAACATTACATTTTATATAAAAAAAAAACTATTTGACCTTATTAAAAAATAAATAAAAAATTAAACGTCACTTGTTTTACTTCTATGTACATTCAACATTAAATTGTTAAAATCACACATTAAATCTAGATTTTAATCCAAAATAAAATTGAAATAACAAAATGGTTAAATTAAAATTAATTTCCTTACAAATATATTATTCGACCATCATATAAGGTGAAAGGGGTTTTATACCACTGATTAGAAGGGAAGCCGGTTTTTGGCTTGCCTGCTCCGTGAGGTGCGCAGAGACCTTCGTTCTGCTCCACCTAAACTTGGTTGTATGTCTTTCATGTGCAAGCCTTGTAATAACCTCTCTCTTGTTATCTCTGTATAAACCCATAATCCATTCTCATCTTATGACCAGCAGTTTATTCGACTATCGCAAATTTCAAGTTTCACCACTTTTTGTCTGTGCCTTTATAGAAACCATCTCACTTCATTGGATGTTAGAACCAGACAACTCGATGGCATTCGCTGTAATTATCATTTTCAGACACCATCAAGAGACATCGTTACATTGACCAGTACATCATATGAAAGCCTCTAAAGCATTTCTCACGAGAAATAAAATCTACCAGGTATGATGCCAGAGGATGTGTGGTCCCTCAATGTTTTTATAATATTCATTTAACATTTTTAATCAATACGTTGTAATCTTATTTAGTTGTTAGCAAACCTTAGCATAAAATATACAATACATAATTTGAAAACCTCATGCCCCTTCTTCTTAATTTACAAAATCTTATAATAATTAAATTTTCAATTTTACTTGAAACAATACATTATTAATATTTAAGCGATTCTAATGCCAAAACATCAATCATAAGTTACCAAAACATATAAATCATTTACATGATTAGTAAGTGGGAGTCAGATATACTCAAGTAAAAATTTAAATATATACCAAATATTTACTAACCTTCAAAATTTTGGCCATGGATATCAATAGAATTCCGAATAAGAACCCATTGTACTGAAAATGGATATGATCAACTATAAAGAGTCCAAAGTTAGCTAGAACTAATAAATAAAAAATTGATGAAGGTGATCGCCATTTCAGCTTCCACTTGCTAGATTTTCGTCTAATTGGATGTGTAGTAATAAAATCTGCAACCCTAAAATTGAGGAGTAATGTTTTAATTTATTTGAATAAAATTTATTTTTAACATTTTTATACAATTGTATATTAATATCAAAGATTGACCAATACTTAACTCTTTACAGCCATAAGCCAACAATAAGTCACATAACATCACAGATATACGTTGAAAATATAAGGTGTACAATGAGTCATAATTTAAATTTTTTGTGACTAGCATATTATTGTCAATGTAGTAAGCAATTTGCGATAACATATACTCAAACCAAGCAAACAATGGAGGATAATCAAGAGTCCATTGGGAAGTTTCTTCATAATACCATCTAGATATTGGATTGGAAAATGTGACAGCTAACCAATTTCTATGAACTTCGAAGTCAGTAGATTTGCTAAAATGTAAAAGAATAGTAATATGAAATATATATATGTAAGCAATAATGATATTAGTAAAAACAAATAATGTTCAAGGCCTATTTCTATTACAACGCATCAATGAAAAACAGAAAATCTATAATTAACAAAAGCAATTTTCAGAAAGATAACAGAAATAATATAAACCAAGTAATTGTATTAAGCAATGTATTTTTTCTAACAGATTTGACAATTCTGAAATCAACTCATAAGAGGACCTTCTTAATATTTCTTATTTTAATTAAGTATAAAGCATATAAATAGTAAAAGTACTAAACACCAAATGAATGTACTTTTTTTTTATGAGAAACATTACATCAAGTTACTTACTAAGAAGGTAGAACAAGTAGTTTTATACAGGTCAGCAAACAAAATATTTGCCTTAACATATTGATAATTCTAATTTGATTACATGAACAAGATAATATGTGGACACAACCATCGAATGTCGGAAATCACATTTCAAACTACACAACCATTAGGTAGCCGGGTTTCAAATGACAGATAGAATACACGTTAGTAAGAACTTTGGTGTTTAAAAAGCAAAGAGGTATAACCAGCATTAAACTTATTAAAGCTCACGACATCAAAACGTTAGGGCAATAATATGACAGCAATCCTTGTACGTATAACTCACTTATTAGAAACTCGGTTATAAGGAAACCTCGGATATAATGGTCAGCATTAAGAGGAAAGGTTGCTCACCCTAGTAGATTCACCCGGTTATATAAACAAACACCTCAGTTGCAAGAAACAAAAATTACCTGGGGTTTTCACGGTTTTATTTCGAATAGAAAGGAAAGATAGACTGGGAATTCCCTGGAAAGGAAAAAAAAACATGCCCTAGGATAGGCACCTACATTTGTACTACCCTATCTCCCTCAGTCTTTGTTTTTAAGCTGAGGAACTTATTCAGTAATTCTCAATTCTGCCGTCATTTTTGCGCGCTTCAGTGAAAAAAGAAGAGAAAGCTTCATCAAAGACAAAGTCGCATTAATTGTTCAAATGTCTCAAAAATTTAATATGTCTCCATCAAGTGTGACGATGATGATCGCGAAGAAAAAAGAAATCCTCGAAGCTTTGAAAACAATCAATCGAACATGAAAAAATTAAGGTAAGATCCCATTTTAATAACTTCACTTCTTATTCGCGGGTTTGCTAATTTTTGCTCATGAATATCTTTATAGGAAATATTACAAAGACAACGTTGGCGTGGTTCTGCTCAGTGGTTTCAGTGGTCAAGCGGAGAATTTGTCCCATATTCTGCTACCCATCATAAGATTATTGCAGATTCTTCGTTAGACCTTTTTATCATGGACTCCCCTGTCAATCCAATGCCCTCCTTTCAACTTCCAGTACATCTACTTCATTCCACTGTCTCATTTTCTTATCATACAATCTGGATGTCACTCTTCCCTAACGAAGGAGTATCACCTACCGTAACCTCAATTCTATGGTATTCGACACGGTAGCGACCGCTAACTACTTAAGATAAATCACCCTATACTCTATTGTATATATTGTAAATTGGTTACAATATGTTGTAAATTAATTTAAACAAATGTAAATAATATTACCAAACCAAAAGTCATATCATTGTAAATAGTGTAAACAATAAATGACATAGTGGCAGACGAGTAAAGAGGCAGGGGTTGGCCAAAATAAAACCTCAGCCCATTGGCTTTGGACTATATATACCCCCTAGTTTTAGCCGACTAGTCCTTCAAACTACGGCTCGCCTCTAGACTAGTACTTGCAGCTGCACTGATGTTTGAAGATGTGGCCTTCTCATTTATGAAAACCTCTGCATCTCTCTTTCCTAACCTCGCTATATTTTAGTCCGGCATTGTCAGACTCCACACCTTCCTAGTAGGATTCTCTGCCTTTGTCTCGCTGAAACTAGCACCTCCTTGGAAGAGATCTCTTCCTTGCGGACGACGGTCTCCTGGGGCCCTACAAACTTTACCTAGTAGCGTCTCCCCCAGTGATCCAGTCTACCTCTCTCCGGTTCACACTCGTCTTTGGGGTCCGGACGGTTTTCGCCTACCCTTAGACACCGAGTGGGAATATGTGGTCATTCCAAGACCACATAAACTACCTATAAACCTACCCTGTACCTCTTCTCCTCAACATAGTGCTTTGTCGGGGCACATACCTTTCAGATATGGAGTCAGATAGTTTAGTAGTAAGACCAGCCATGAAGTAATTGTCCGGGTCATAGCCTATTCAACCCTCACTTCGTCGCTAGGTTTAGGGTAACTAGCCCCCCCCCCTGACGACCCGACAGACACCATTCAGCCTGATCTGGAGAAAACTCAATGGGACAATTTATATTCCTTTAGATCTATCGATCTGATGCTTTATTTATTTGCTGCCAATCTCCTGACTATTAATTAAATCCTCACAAGCATGCGCCTCTTAAGACTTTCTGAGCCCGCCATCCCCCAGCCCCTTGTCTCAGGAAATAAAAGATTTAGTGAGGCGTTGGAATGTGACATGAAGGTTTATCCGCACCAGGCACCCGGAAGATGAATCCCTCTTCAAGACCCTTCGCAACAATACACAGTCTAAAATCCACCTTGCCCAATAAAAATTCTTCAACGAGTTGTTATCTTCTGCAACCGACTTTACTCCAAATGGGATCTCCTCCACCAATTTTCTCTCATTAAACAAACACCTCTCCCGCTTGCTATATTTCCCCGGATGACTTAATTCTCACATTATGCCCATCCCAACGATTTTATCGCAACTGTCTTCCTCCAGACCAGTCAACACCACTTGTGATTTCCACCAAGATAACTCCCCTTTCTCTTAAATTTTTCTTTCACTCATTTACACAATTACGAAATCAAGAACTAATTCGGTAGGCGCAGAAGGCATTACCGTGAAATTCCTAAAGCTCTGCCTCCCTGGAAGTCTACTCCTACCTACTTTCCTTGACCGCTCTTTTCTTATTCGTGCCACAAACCTCTATTCCCATTGATATTCGTCGTTCATAAACTCTTCCAATATTTAAATCTAGACTTTATCAGTCTCTTATCTCCCTCCAACCAAACAATTATAATTCTTCGTTATTATTCTGTTTATTTATTTTTCATTAATATCAGCAACCTTTCATGATCTTTCCCCCCTTATGATAATTTCTATGTTTTAATTTTTTTTTTTTCCATTTCAATTCATTTTTTTTATTTCAATTGTTTACCAATGGTTCTTTGCAGCAATCTCATATGTACATAGCCATAGAAAATCGTTTTATTCTTGGCTACATGGTAATAGTCATGAGCTTATCAAATTTGTGTAAAGTAATCTATTTTTTATTTTCTATGCTAACCAATTAATTACCTCTCAACTTTTATTTCTTCGGATTCACTAAGCATTCAAATAGTTTCACATTTTCCTTAACGAGGCTGAATGGTGCCAAAGCCGAACCAGACATTCTGAAAAAATCCTCAGGGGAGCCAGGAAACGGAGAATTGTTTGATGAACATATGATTTTATTCTGGGAAATTGTCCCCTTAGAATAACATGAGCAAACATATAAAAATGTCTTGCTGACATTCATAATATTTGATACATTATTATTTAAAATCAATTAAGGTTTTATTTCTTTACGTTAACAGTATTTCCTTGCGATACTAAATAAAAGGAAAAGATGTATACACTTATAGGTTGATGATAGGATATATTAAAATTTAAAATCGAGTACATGTATTAATGGAGTTGTATATTGTTATGATATTTTAAAATGGTGATTTTAAATGTTGTTTATATAAAAAATCTCCGAAAAAATTGAGATTGAAGGTCAAGAAGGCATCGGACAGAAGCAGAGGAAGTGAACCTCCTGAAAGTCGTCAGTCAGTGAGGGATGAACCTCCTGAGTGGTCGTTCGTAGTTAGTCGTTGGGCAGACACAGTTAGAGGAGGTGGCGGACCCAAGCTGGCCCCTGATGGTCCTTTTTCATTTTCGCCAGATGCGACAACAGGACAACTTTAATATCAATCAGCATGAAGACAAGTCAGATCGAGCAAAGAGTGATATGAACAACGAGGATACCAACGCGAAGAAGCGCTGGCCAGCATAATACGAAATTATAAGTACGTGATTATGTTTGTATGTCAATTTTTAGCTGTAAATGTTTGTAATAATAAAATCAATGTTCCTTTTGCCAAAAGTTTCCTAAAATAATTAACAGAACCCTGAGATAAAGTAAAAGTTTGAATATAAAGTTTTTTATAAATAATTAAAATAATGATTATTATTAAGAGTAATAAGAAAATATAAGAATATTATATTGTCCTCGTTGAGAGGAGAGGAGGAACTGGAAGAACTTTGACTGGATGGAAATTGCCGGGTATTAATTGGAATGGAGTTACTAACCTTTATGTACCCACTACCCTAGAACAGATTCCCTGTAGTTATTCCATGATATATGTTATGATTCCTTTAAAATGTCCAAAATTCCATTAATAATTATAATAATCCATTACAACAATAATAATTACACTAACACCCTAATTCTATAGCAAGGTCACCATCTAGCTCATCAATTAAATTTATTAATTAGATTAAGATAAGTTTAAGAAAGTGAATTTTCTGTTGAAATAATGTGTAACAGAATATGTATTGTTTAGACCTTAGGTGTAGAACCAGGTATCGGAGGGGCTACCTTTTGAGAAAAAAACAGATATATAATGGTGGTGGTATAGTATGGAAAATAAATAACACGGCAGAGCCTAAGAAAAGGATGGTATTTGAATTTAGAAAGCACTTTGTAACCTCTGGCGCCTGAAGCAGGACACGTCGAGAGCTCTGACATCACCGAACGGCTCCAGGGAGTCTGCGTACTAAAACATACATCTGAGCTTATTACGTTTTGAAAAAGCACTACCAATTTTCATCTGTGCCATCACCTCACTCACAGTTCCGGGCGCAGCAGGAAACATAAGAGAAATCTCTCCTTCTGGATATATAGTCCAGTCACTGGGGAGCTAAAATGGACATATACTTGCAAAAGGTCAGGTAGAAGATTTTTTTTATCATGCAGATATTATTAGTTGTAAAAATAATGAGTTTTCGACTTCCCCCCCCCCTGGAACTATATTTGGTAGTAAAAAAACTACGAAAATATTGGATGCCGCTGACGCTACCGTGGTGCACAGAATCATCATGAACACCCAATTCTTCAGGTGGAAACAGCTTGTGACAAACTGGGGAAGTAAAACATTATAGTGAATGCCGAAATGACGTCCAAAGAATTCTCTTGCTAACAGCATCGTATACCTGGGCATAAAAATGGACCAGCACATCCGCATTTGTGGCCACTTTGCAAGAAAACTAAAACAGGTACGCTCGAAGTCTTACCAGTTCTCACACATACTGATAATTCAATTTATCACTGCATCTCAAGCTGATGGTATAGAAGAGTATACTCAAACGTAGCCGGCTGTGCTGTGTACCACTTTTGGTCATCTGACGGAAGTAATAGGTGTTATTTGCAAATGCTTTAGTCAAGATCAGCATGGAATCTTGGAGGATGATGGCCAAGTCCTATAAACGTTTGAGTATAATTTTATAAAGCTACGGAGAGCCAAAATTTGTTTGTATATCACTTATACGGAGCAGAAAGCTAGAAAAGTAAACATATTGGCCGCATTTGAAATGAAATATATTTGACAAGTAGTTAGAAAAACTAAATGGGATCGGTGCAGGAATGAAATGACAATAGAAGATTGCAGATTTTATAAGGATATCAGGGGGAAACGGCAACTGAAGTAGTTTGGACATGCCTGTCAAATCAATGAAAATTAACTTAAGCCTAGGAAAACATACTTGTGCCATTTCACCGCTGGCCTCAGACTGAAATAGGGGAAAACTATCCTGAACATGTAAGTGCTCGCAAGGGACAAAGATAGCTGGCTAAGTTGGAACAAGGCACCCTTAAGCTAAAAAGTACAAAGGGAGATAGATAAGAAGTCAGACTTTAATTAATGTATTAATGATTCTATTATTAATCACGAACCCTTTAATCATTTTATTTTATACTACATAAATGTAGTATGTTTGTTTGTTCTGCACAGGTAAAATTTTGGTTAGTTAAACAATACTTCATCTTTCATTTAAGTTTCTAGTATGACTTTTTTTATGGTATTATCGAATCACTGTACATTTTAATAATTATCCAGTTGTTATTTCTACAGATGTGTTGGACGGTTAATTTCGAATTGAATTTTGCCCACCATTTTCAGATTGGATTGTGGACTTATCGGTGCTTATTTTGCAGGTTAGAGTGTAATGTAATATCAAGTTTATTCCAGGAATGCCCGGAGCAACTCTATTCAATTCTGGCTTGCTTCCTGAACAACAAATCGATGCGGGTGCGGGTGGGTGGTAGCTTCTCCGAAGCTGTGCCACTGACCTGTGGAGTACCCCAAGGAGCCGTCTTATCCCCTGTACTATTCAACGTATACACGTCTGAAATTGTAGGAGCCCGATATAAAAACGCAACATTTACACTGCTTTCGCTGATCGCTCTTAGACACGCTGAAGTAGCCTGTAACCAGATCAGTGAGAGATTGGGGAGACTCAATATCTCTGTAAATGCGGGTAAGACTGACTGCGTAATTTTCTCTTTTCAAAAGGGAAAAAGTCCGCTGCCTACTAGTTACATAGTAGGAACGCAGCAAAATTCACCAACCAACAACCTAGTATATCTGGGGATTAAAATGGACAGACACCTCCATTTTAGTAACCAGTTTGCGTGGAAGTTGAAGCAAATACGACAGAAGTCTCACCGGCTTACGCATTTATTGACTTCCCCCAATCTATCACTGCGCCTAAAGCTCATGATATATAAGAGTGTACTCAGACCTGCTCTGCTTTATGGTGCACCGCTTTTCCGTCATCTGACATATACGACAGCTCGGCGACTCCAAAACGGTATACTGATGAAAGTGGTCAGACATACTTCATTCGAGCAGCGGAGCAACAGTGAGCTTCACGAGATCTTTGAGCTGCCTACGGTGGATGAATTCATTCAACGTAGACATATCAAATTTTTTGACTCCTTGCAATACCTGGCAAACCCGGTGTTCAACACGATAACCCCCATAACCCCTCCTTTCCCCCATCGATGGCAAGACGCTGTCGCGGCAGGAACGCTTTAGTCTTAGGTTTAGTTTTTAGTTTTTTCCCACATTTGTAAACTGAAGGTGAGCCCCATCACCTAGAATTGTATATATGTTATTGACTTTTTAACGTCAATCTGATATTGTAATTGTAATCCACATTCCTTTGAATGCATCAGCGCATCGCAGTAAGAGGAGAAAATTGTTAATTCTTTGTTCATATTGTTTTCACATACTGTATAATAAATAAAGAGGTTAAGGGGAAAAACAAAAAAAAGTTCAAATTTCTCTGGTTAATCGAGAAAACATACAGCTGCCAATTTACAGTTATTATTGTACGGCCCCTTGAGCCGTTTGATATCAGAGGCCTTCTGGCCCTAACAGTAGTCATTTAATGATTTTCTAAGATTTCAGTTGCTTTCAACAAGAGCTATTTTTTATATTTTAATAAAAAATATAATATTATATAATAATTACATAAGAAATTATTTTATATTTTAGATGTTACACATATTTCTAGTAATTATTATATGTGGTATGTAATTCCTCTGATGTAAATTTTAATAATCATTGGTGTAAGCAAAAAATAGTGACATGTAGGACTGACTAGGACACAATAGAAATCGAACCTGGGACTTCCTGAGTTTTGTTCAGTAGCTCAAAATTAAGGAGTTTGAATCCCACCCATGTCACTATTTTTTCCTTTTACTGATAATTATTAATATTTATACCAGTGGTACATACTCCACACATAATAATTCATAAAATAAAAACTATTATTTAAATTCCAGGATAAGTTTATAAAGAAGTATTTTTTTTTAATTGAAAAGTTTTATTATATAAATACATTTTATATTAGTAAATGACCCTTGAAATAAAAAATTATTTATACATGTCTCCAAATTAAAAACATTCTGATGATGCCATTTGCTGTAATTTATCTAAAATAAATAATCAATATTTATTTTTATAATATACTTTCTTAGCGTATTGAATTATTACATTATATGTTAGTATTAGAAAGCCAATGGCATATACTTTTATAATAATTATTATTTACAACTATAAATTATATACAATATGAAATAAAGGGAAAAAATAAAATGTATCTGTTACATTTTTAAAATGTATAAACGTGTGTTAAAAGGGCTTCTAATATTTTTTCAATATACATGTTTTTTTCAATAATTTAATTCTATATTGCTAGAGGAAAAAAATTATGTTTGCAATTCGAAAATGAAAACAAAAAATATTATAATTTTGACTTCTTAACTAATAATCTACTACATATCTTAATACTAAGAATGTCATGATGTCTATGCAATAAAATATACATGTTCTGTTGAAGAAAAAGAATCCTTTAATTTAAAAGAAATGTATTTATGAACATAGTTTATAGTAAGAAATCAACGACTAGAGTAACATTTCACTATACTTAGCACTTATAGTGTAAGTAATTTCTTTACAATTTTTTACTTCATGATGTGTTTAAAATAATAACGAAAAATGTACTTCAAACAAAATATGTAACACTTGAGGGTTTTTTTTATTTTTCTCTAAATGCCAAACAGTGCAATGCTCATTGTAGTAACATTTTTTTTTTGTTATTTCTGATATATAATGAAGTTTAGTACCATTTTAGTACCAACCACTGTTACTGCCACTGTCACTTAAATTATGAGAATTTAAACTTGTATTAATTATAATCTATCAGTCATTAATTAATTTTTTTTTTTATTTAAACACAAATGCTAGTAATTTTCCAACTGTGGTTCTTGCTTAAATGTATATTCTTCGGTGGATGGTGTGAGGTCTTGCATGATGACAGGCCCTGAATGGTTGGATGGGCTGTTCATTGGACTTGTACCATTCCGACTATCTGGAGAATCTCCAGAACTTTGGTAACTAGTAACACTTCCATTGGTCCCAACTGGCTGACCATTTGAAGTCTCCATTGTGGACCCTAAATATAATTTATATGGTCATAAAGGTGCCCAAACATAAGTAAGTATAAATATGTTTTTTTTTTTACTATTATCAATATAACCTTACCTCCCAGTAACATTTCCTGCAGGAGGCTATCTATTTTTGCAACACCAAACAGTTTTGCAAACTGTATTTGTTCAATCATTTGCCAGGTAATTGATTGAAGTGCTGGTAACGCCAGAAGTAGCTCTCCAAATCTACCACGAGAGTCATACTGTCTGTCACTGATGTAATCTTCTAAATTTATTTGTATTTGATACCTCAAGCACTTAACTTTATTAGTGTCGCTCAGTCCTTTAGATGCTATGTCAACAAAATAATCGTTAACAATATCATATTTAGTATCAGTGAAATATTCTTTTATAACAGTTCTACTACTTACTTGGGTCAAAGAAAACTATTGCCTTGAGACATGCGAATTCTGTATCATCTATTTGTACATCTGCCAGTGGGCGTACAAGCTCATCCATTACTCTGGTCCCAACTCTGCTGATGTCTAAGTCAGAGGAAATATTTGAATCTACAATTAAATAAACTTTTTACAAGATAAAAATTCAATATTTAAACATTCAATCTTTATTCCAACGAATATTTAGAAAAAAAACTAGGATGGTATGATAATGTATCATATCTACAATTAAGGATTTTGTTCTGGCAGTGAAAAACTATCAAATATTATTTTAAGGACCACAAATTATAATTTACTGAATTCCAGACACTTATTACATGTTAATAATTATAAAGGCAAAATCTTAAATTTTAAGTCCTACTCCAAATGTTGGTTGCATATTTACTTTATAATTTCATATTAATTAATTAATTAATGACCCATCATTATTTTTCTAAGACATTATTTTTATTTTAAGCAGAATGTGGACATCAAGGAGAACTATCATGCCTCAAAATCAATCAAACAGGTGTTGCAAAAAATTTGTGAACATAATTTTAATGAAATTTATTAATAACAATCTATAATTTTTTGTGGAGTTGCTTTTAATTCATCGTGGGGTCCCTCCAAACCCAATCAGGGGCTGCTAAAAAGTAGCACACTTTCAATTAAAACGCAATTTTAGTAATTATAACTTTTTCTAACTATAGCCCATTAAAGCCCTTACTATTGCATATTATTAATCACAGCATAAATCTCAAACTTTAATTTAATACCTAACTCTACATGATGACTTTAGAATAGAATTTTATGTATCTAGTTCGTGTAGACTGTAGCCAGGACATGCAGACAGGGTTTATGGTTTTAAAAACTTATGCCAAAAATGTAGATCTGAAGCGGGTGGAACAATTAGGGCTAAGACATTGCTATTCGATGTTACCGATGAATCACATCTCCAAATCGTATTTTTAGGCACTGAAACATTTCCACCACATATCAAACACACTGGTTTTGATACGCTTGCATTCATAGACAAGAACCGTTCTTCTCAATCGCTGTTGAACACTCTCGTTTCGATGTACTCTTTGTATTCCCGCTGTTCATTTCACTAGCAAAAGGAGAAGACTTGAAGAAATTGATCAAAACAGGAAGGAGGGTCAGGGAAGCTGGAATTGTAGGTGAAAAGTGGAGAATACTTGTGCCAGTAGTACTTAAGAAAATATCAGAGGATGTCCTCCCTTTGTCTTTATTCACCTTGATTATATGAACCGAGAGTTCAAGAAGATCCCCTTTGTTATCAAACCGCCCCTAACCCTTTAGCACTTGCCAACATTTGCCAATTTTCCTGAAACAAACATGTTTGGGCATATTATGTGTTCAGCAGATGAACTTAAAAAAAAAAAAAATTGAGGGTGAGTTGACAGGAGGCCACTCAAAAAGGCGGCCCGGGTTGCCCACCCCTGTTGTACAGAGTAAATAAATCGCTAGCCAACAAAAAAAATGTCAATCCTATTCATATTGAAAATATTTCTAGTATTGTACGAAGAAAATAGCTCTTTGTAGTTGATCAACAGGACATATCCCTGCCTCTGTCTCCTCCACCCACTCCTTTTCATCCCAAAGAAGTAGGCAATTCACAAAGTTCCTGCACGAAAAACACTTGGTTTCGATCTTATCACTCTAATTATCCTTAACATTTTTTCAAAGGAGTTTATTTTATTCTTAACCTTCATCTAAAACTTGGTCGTCAAAACCACTTAATTTCCTCTGGAAATTCACCTCGTTCAAATTGATCCATAAAAAACCGAAAACTTCCTCCACTCTCCTGCTTCGTACAGACCCATTTCCCTCCTACTTATCATGGGGAAAATCCTCAAAAACAACCTCGGCTTAAACGGTTAACAGTTTTCCTTGATCTATTATACCCCCTCTCCCATCAGTTTGGAGTTCGCTTGTCACGCTCTACTATCCACAGATGCCATCGCATAGTCGGCTCTGTTTCCTACTCATTTGAGAAGAAGGAGTATGACTAGTGTACATATGTCTTCACGTCTCTGAGGCATTTGTTTGATCGAGTATGACACGAGGACTTTCTCTGAAAAATTAAAGGCAATCTTCCTTCCACGTACTACTTACCTCCGCAGTATCGCGTGATAATGCAATTGTTTCCAAGTAATAGAACATCAGTTAAATGAAGAGATCTCCTTGCAAGACCAAGGAGTAGATGTTCCCCCGCATGTGCTCTAAGGAGAGCAACCTGAAACAGAACATCACATCAAACAAAAATCATACAATTATTACAGGGTTTTTAAGAAGGGATTACTTAATTTATTAAAAACAATTCAGCATAACCAATTCATTTATGATAATCTCTATTTAAGGCAGTACACGAGGCCAATGACTGTGCTACAGGATTAGGGTGGTTGGAAAAGCTACTGCGGAATTTCATAAACTTGGAAGGGATGAGTTCAAGAATGTAGGGTATATTAAGATCGTTATGAAGGGTTTTGTTGCTGACGTAATAAGGGGCATTTACTATTGTTCTCAGGACTTTTGACTGAAAGGATTGGATACGCTTGAAGTTCGACTTTTTTGCTGTCCCCCATAGCTCTATTCCGTATGTCCAGATTGGCTTAAGTATAACTTTGTAGATTAGTAATTTATTTTCTATTGAGATATGGGATGTCCTTTGAAGTAGTCTGTACAGTTGTCCAAAGGGTCTGTTTAGTTCTTGTCTTTTAAGTCTCGTATGTGGGTTCTAGGCCAGTCGTTTGTCGAGATGGAAGCCTAAGTACCGTACTGTCTCGGATACAGGGAGAGGAATAGAATTAAAATAAACTAGTGGACAAGACTTGCGACAAACGGTAAAGGTAATGTGGGAACATTTTGCTTCATTAACTTTGATCCGCCATTGGTTGCACCAATACTCGATCTCGTCAAGGTGTTTTTGAAGTTTATGGGATGTTATATCGGGGTCTGGGTGGGATGACAAGACTGCAGTGTCATCTCCAAATGGGGCTAAGAAGGTATTGGGGGTAGAGGGAACATCAGCGGTGTATAGTTTATAGAGGATGGGACCCAGGACACTGCCCTGTGGAACTCCTGATTTTATGGGATAGTAGTTAGAATATTCTAAACCACGGCAAACTTGGAAGAAGTGGTTTGAAAGGTAGGACTGTAGGATTAGAAAAAGTAAATATGTTTTGAGCTTGTAGAGCAAACCTGCGTGCCAAACCCTGTCAAAAGCTTGAGCTATATCAAGAAAGGCAGCAGTGCAATACTGTTTGATTTCAATGGCTGAGGAGATGTGATCAACAACGTGAAGGCCTTGTTGAGCAGTGGAATGTCGTTGACGGAAACCAAACTGGTGTTTAGGAACACGGTTTTTGGATTCAACAATTTACCGGGTTTGGCGAATAGGACAATAATGGAATGTTTCCAGAGGAGTGGGAAGTGCGTAGTTCGGATAATGCAATTATATATATAGGTTAGGAAGATTATGGCTTTAGGAGGAAGTTGTTTGAGAATTTGAGGAGTAAGTAGATCATATCCAAGGGTTTTCGGTAAGGTAAGTTTTTCAGAAAGTATTTGACCTCAGAGGGGTTAAAGAATTTCGGTGGAAGTAAGAGAGGTATCGGTGAAGTGAGGAAATCCAACAGTTGTTCTGTGAGTATGGTTTTGAGGAGTAAGGTGAGGAGTGAAAGATGCAATGTGAATTTTTCCGACATTTCACCATCCGAAGCCGCCCAGTGACTATCTTCACGACGGAGTGGGTATGAAACAGGATGATACTTTAGGATTTTTGTAGTTTAATTCCACAGGGAGTTATCCCTGGTAGACAGAGAGGAGAGGCGGGAATTGAAGAAATGGTTGGAACGGTAGGATGCCAATAGCCGTTTTACCAATCTGCAGAACTCATTGTACGAATGGCGATCAGCAGGATGCCGGGATCTTTGCCACACTGTTCTGGAGCGGTGTTTGGATTGGATTAGATCTTTGAGATGCTGAGGTACACAATTATGATTGTGAATTTTTGGATGACGATGGGGCGACGATGCCTCTCAAGCCGACCTCTGTACCAGAGCAGTGAAATAATGCACAGCATCGTCTAGGTCTTGGGATTTTTCCAGGGACACTTTGAGGTCTACGGAATCTGTAAGAGGCTGGCGGAAGTGATCCCAGTCAATTTGACCCCTAATAAATGAAGTAGGAGGCAGTTTGTGAATTGGTTTTAGGGGAATGGTTAATAATAAAGGACTATGAACGGAAGAGAGGCCATCGAGGCGCGTGAGTGAAGAGTTTAGTGTTCCTAAACTATTATAGAAGAAAAAGTCAAGGAGATCTGGATTTCGGTTGGGATCTGATGGGCAGTAGGTGACTGTGTCAGGAGAGATAGTGGAGCGATGTTTCTGAGTGAGTACAGACAGCAAAGCACGTCCTCGTGTATTCGTAGATCTTGATCCCCAATGTTGGTGCTTCGTATTAAAGTCCCCACCCACAAGGAAACGATGTCCGATATTACTAGCACAGCTGGTCTACTACCAGCCTCTAAATATGGCCGCCTTCTCTATGAAATTACCAACATACACTGAGCAAATACAGTCCACAGATCCACAATCCTCTCACCTGTAGATAGCTCCCCCGTGAACAGTTCACCCAATAGTCTGTTGAAACATTTCTACAACCTAAACACTTGCTATAAAAAGTAGCGAAAACAGTTTGTTTGCAGAGCGACACGAATACGGTTTGTTAAAGTTTAGCGCAGACGCAGTACTACTAAGACAGTACAAAGAATAAATTTAACAAAAGCAAGATTATGCTTAGAGTTTAATAAACTACAAGGTGAATTGATGCAAATACGCTTTGTTAGAATTACTAATGAAAAGTCTGTTGTTTTTTGTACTGCCTGTATATATAATAAAATACGAAACTTTTTTGTAAACTTATTTGGAAGTGGACCTATATCAAATTTAGTAAAATCCTGGGATTTTGGGGAAACAGGTAAAATGAAAAATCAATAAAATAATATAAAACAAAATACCTGATCATCGAGAGCCAGTTCTGTAAATGCAGGTATATATTTAGCCCACTCGACTAGATAAAGCAACTGTTGTTTCATTGAATCACATACGTCCGCTATTGTGGCTATTTGCTTGTTCGTCAAGTCGTAATCTTCATTTCTCTAAAAATATAACACAAGCAAGTCAACTATCATACTGAAATGGAATGGAATAATATGCATGTATAAGTTAAGTTGACAAAACACTCTCGACAGAGGTAGTTGGATATTTGTAATTGATGTTTTGGAAAATAAAGAAACATGACGAATGATTCATGACTAAATCTTATCCAGTGGTTCATACTTTATAGTATGACATTTGTATATTCAGTCTTGACTTTTGAGTAACGTCAGTCAAGGGTAAATCAGATTACTAACCATTATTCGTGGGTAAAAAGTTTACTAAACCTTTGACATGGGTAAATCATTGGTCATGAATTTGGTAACAAGTCAATAGTTACTTTTTGGATATTTGCCATTGAAATATCCTCCTGCAATAAAGTGGGTACCAAGGGAGGAGAGATACGATTAGAAACTATAAGAGGTAACAGCTTTATTGGGAGTGCAGTACGGAGGGGAAATGGAGATAGAGACCTGAGTAGCGGAGTAATGGTGTATGGTGTATGGTGCAACTTTTGGCTGTCGCTATGGTCAGCTACCAAGAGAGTCTTATTATTCCCTAACACTCTACATCTCTTCCGACGTGAGAATGGCTCCTGGGCAAAGACCGATAAACAGATTGCTCCTTCCTGTCTCTGCTCTTCATCAGTCAAACGGGTTTTGTCCACACGAAACCATCCTAGACTCTGAACGCTGTTCCTTTGTAGCTAATGAACTGGGCATCCCCTCCCTATCTCCTTCCTCCATCCACTGCTTTCCATCCAAAGAAGTAGCCTCAGTAATTCACAAACTTCCTACCCGAAAAACTCTTCAAAAATGTGCTGATTTCGATCTCACCACTTCAATTATCCTCAAACATTTTTCAAAGCAATCTATTTTATTCCTGACGTTCATCTACAACTCGGTCATCAGATCCACTTATTTTCCTCTCCTCTGGAAATTATTCAATGAAAAATCGGGTACGCAAAAAGGGGAAGCAAGCTGAAGTTAGTGTCCTTTCACCTGTTATTTTTAAGTTGGTATTTACTTTTTTTATGTCACCGGTTTTAGAAAAAAGTACAGAGAAATCGTCTATTGTCTGTCTGCATTTACTGCGGTATTGCACTTAAGAGTGATCCAATCTATATGAAGTTGTGAGTGCGTATTCCATAACACCGTGGGATATATAAAAAAAATTATCTGAAAGAATTATATAGCTGATGTCATCCGTCCGCCCGGGATCCAAGATAAAAGTTACAATTAGATATGCATATGTTTGTCTTACTGTGACAGTAATAATAATATCTATTATGATATACCTCTAAAGATCCACCAGCTTGCCTAGAAATCAACTCTGCATTTAACAGTGATGAAACTGAAAGACCATTGGTAAGGGAATGTTCTTCATAGCTTGGTCTTCTACAGCTGATTCTGTCTCTCTCATTTTGAACCGCTTAAATTTTTAAAACAATAAATTAAACATTACTTAACGAATAGTGCTTAAATAGAACATAATGAAATAATTACTCACCTTCTTTTTTCATTCCGGCTTTAAAACATTTTCTCAGGCGGCAATACCGGCATTGGTTACGTTTATCTTTGTCAACAACACAGTTCCGAGTAAACCTTGAAGAAAAATCAGACAAATTTTAATGTTGAGCAGTTTTACGAATTTTTCGACACGTTTTGTGAGTTTGCTAAGAAAAAATCTAACAGACTGTGGGAAGGGTTGTTTTCTCAGTGGTCAGATTCTGGAATGCAGATGGCATCCTCTTAACTCAAATAAATAATAACTGAATGAATTCGGAAGGTTTTTTTTTCTTAAATAAATAAAACTAATATTCAATTAAACAAATATTGATTGGAATGGAGGCATAATTATGTGTAAGAGGCATTTCTGGTGGAACTTACAAGGACCTGGAGCCTTAGTTATGTCAACTCAATTATGTCAAGTTGGGCCATTGTCACACTTGATCTCCTTATATTTATCGATGAAGTAATTTTCTTTGAGGAAGTCCAACTCAGTTTTTGTTTTCATTTTAAAAGGTTTCCGGCAATATAACCATTGATGTTGCTTGTTGGTTGAACATAGTTCTCCGTTCTGGGATGTCTACAAATCTCATACGTTTGTGAATCAGCTCAAACCCTTGTAGAGGATGGCAGATACATATGTTAGTACTGGAAATGTTCTATGAAGATACCTATAATAATAATAGGTAACTACCTATTTCTTCCCTCATAGATGTCAGTTCAACTCTTCTCCGTTCACCTGAACCTATTTATGTTTCCGCCAGGCTTGTTTCTGAGTTTCTCTGTACCTCTTCCTTTTTTCTTTTTAGTCTTTGCTGCTATGATGTTTATTTTTTTTCTTTGCTTTTACTTTACTAGAAAGTCCAAAACAAGCTTGTTTCTATGAGATTCATGCAATAATTTGTACCTTCGTATTGGCGATTTCTATTACAATGAAAGTATGGTTCAATGCACCGGTAAACAGAAACTTCTAATCAATTCTCCCCAATTGAACTATTATTTCAACTATTAATCATTTAGTTTGTATTTGCATTAATTATAAAATACATTAACTATAATGGAATGAGATGTCATACCTGCAAGTGTATAAGTGGTTCTTCCTGACAGATCTCCTGAAGAATCCCTTACACCCGTCGCAGGATGAAGCTCCATAGTGTTTGCCAGTTGCTCTGTCCCCACAAATGGCACAAATCTGAGTCATCATTATTCCAGAGACATTTCCCATTTGCATAGAATCCGCCGACCCGATACCTATCTGGTCCTCCTCGGCTGAAAAAAAAAATAATGCAAAATGATTTTTTTGATGGCAGCTGGACACTTTTTTTTTTTTTTTTTAAATAGCAACAAGTCATTAGGATCCCTGAGCATTGTTTTCAATGGTTTTTCTTCACTGAGCTTCACCGTTTTGATTATGTAATAACGGATCTACATTAAACCTGAATAGCTTAGTATTATTTATTTTTACATGTTCAATCCCATATTGAATTTTCATCATTTAGACTTTCCAAAGGCCAAAGTATTTTGGCCATTTTTTAAAGGGTTATTTAAGGTATTGTGCCCATTAGTTTAAAGGCAACCCATTGGTCACTGATCCTTAGTTAGATATTTCAAGTTTTTAGATATTTTCGTTAATTAAGCTATAAATGGAATTAATCAATTATAATAACAAGAAAAAAATAGTGGGATTCAATTAATTCAATAGAAAATTATGTGTTCCAGTCGAACTAAATAATATATTGGTTTTAGTGGAGGAATAATCCATTTTTTAGGAAGGCCAAATAAACAACAGGCAGAGGGGCAAATGTTTAAAAAAATCGTTCTACCTAAAGTTATTTCTACATTATTATTATTATTATACATTGTTTCTTGTGAGATCGAACTGTAACACGTTATAAAACAATAATTGGTTATATCTGACGTAAAAGCTAACTCGCACAAATTGATGACAGCGTTATGAAATTAAGTAATTGCCTCCACATAGAAAGAGTGTTATCCTTTATCTATTCCGAAAAGTGATAAAATAACTACACATTACCATTGTATATTTTTGAAAATAGGTTGAGGATGTTATGATGCAAAGTGAATTGCAATCGATAACCTCTTGAAATATACTTAGTTCACGTTATTTAGCTTTACCGCTTGTGAAATATTTGTGAGTTGATTAGCATATCTTCTGAAATCCTCTGTTAAGAATTACGAATATATTTCAGTATATGATACAAACATATTTTAGCATACTGGTCACATGCCTAAAATAAATAAAAAACATACTGGTAAACCATACTCACTCCACAGGGATAGAAAGCAGGTTATCTTAACGAAAAACATATTGACATTTTAACACTTATGTATGTAATATTATTTGTATGAAAACCTTGCCCAATGATTTCTTCTGAAAGAAAGAAGAGGCTTTACTTCCATACAGGTAAGGGGAAGTCATTTTTCGTCTCTATGTTTTATGCATATACCACATCATCTACAATTAGTTTTATACCACGCTCCTATCAGTACTATTATCGATGCCCCTCGTCAACAGCGCTGTGGACATCTCTGGGGGGGGGGCACCCCCAATCCTATCTATGCTGTCCTCTTGGTGAGCTCCAATTCACCTCTGATTGGTTCAGGAAGACCTGATCATCTCGGAGATCTGGGCATCTCTTGGCCAACTTAAATTAAACTCAGAGAAATCCAAGGTAATTATCATCGGCTCACGCCCCCTCTTCAAACCCCTAAATGATCTCACTATTAATGGCAGTCCTATCATAAACATCCTCATATCAGTTAAAAACTAGGTTTGATCCAAGAATGGATTCCTATCATAGTAAAAATTCCAATCGTTCCCATTACCTCCTCCAATATACAATGTGCCAATGCCTAGTTACCTCACGAGAGGTACCTCAGTTTTTATTACAGTTGTGGTTTCTTTTAGAATTTTGAGGCTCGATAACAAAGCACTTCATCCATATATTGCTAAGATTTTACAAGGGATCCCTGCGACAAAGCGAACAACAAATGTGAAAAGGCTCCCGCGTTGCCCCAATTTGATTTCTCATGGGATGGCTAAGAAGTTATTCAAGATGTAAAGTATAGAATGTTCCTAACAGTTAAGAGTATGACATCAAAGACAGCAAAAAATACAAGGATAGTGACAATGAATTGTCGTGGAGTTAGTTATTGTTTTATCGACATTTGGGCGATTTACTACTATTTTTTCTTCTTGACTGAATGGAGAGGCTCAAGTTTCAAAATCGTGCAATCGTCTTCCGACTGTTTGTCCGAACAGATGATACAGTTAATCTAAAATTTTAAACTGTATTTGTTGGGTTCCTTTCAATCAAAAGTCCTGCGAAAGTTAATGCCACTACGTCGGCAACAAAACCCTTCATAACGGGCTTAACATACCCTACAATCTTGAACTCATACCTTCCAAGTTCATGAAACTCCATCGAAACCTATGCAACTACCCTTATCCCCTAGCAATAGTCATTACACTGCGCCACATACCCCTATAATCCTCATCGGAGACTACAGCGGCAGTGACCTGATATAAATACGTGACAGTGGGAGTCCTGGCAATGGCCAGTTTCTCCAACCATGAGCGTCTGTGGCTCTCGCCCTATTGGTCACTCTTCACTGGCTCGTATCCGGTGAAATGGCTTATGGAGGAGAGTGGGGGGATTTCCCAAGAGTCCGCTACCACTTTCGCATGTGAGGGAGGTGACAACCATGCGGATTTGGGAGATATCTAATATATTTCCAAACCAGGGAGCCAACAATAGACATCAAGTTTTTAATGTCATTCCAACCTGTTTTAATTTTTTTTTATCCATGTTTTAGCTATTTAAATTTTGTTATTTTTAAATGGCAATTTTCAGTGACGGAGATGGCTCAGAAAATAAGAGAAGTCCCTATGCATCTCATGACAAGGTTTCTTTAGTTTTAACGTCATTTATTTCGTTTACATGTGTCATAAATAATACAACTTCATAATTGATGTAAGAAAATGTTATTAAATAAAAATTAATGTTCGATATAGCTTTAAACGTTTACCGACCAGGTCTAAAAAATTAACCCAAAGGTGGAAACGGTGTTTGTCACTGCCCAAGAAGTACAGGTCGTTCAATTGTTGATTATTGAGATCTATAAGCCTTACATGGCTTCATTCATTAGTTGAAGAAGCCAACGGAGTTATTTTAGAGTGAAATCGTCCAACGCAATGGGCTGGGAACACTGATGAACAAGTATAATAGAAATGTTTGCAGGAATCTAACTCAGCATTATGTAAGAACAAAAATATGGAGGCTTTACTTCAAAGAAGTATGGGGCGGTGTCATTATTCATATGTCTGTTAAATATGTGAAACGATCCAATCGCTTTAAAATATCAAACTTTTAAATTTTTTGTTTTTAAATATCTTTTTTTTTCTCGCCTCGGAAGCCATTCATGGATACGACAAAATATAAAATAACACTGAACAGATTGGGGAATGATCACATGAGATACCCCTAACGAAATATAATTTAATAACAATAGCATCCATGTTTTAAAAGAAGTTGATTAATATATAATATGTATGGCATGATATAAAATGATAAGATAAGTATAAAATAATTTGATATAATAATGATAATTGACTAAGTATATAATAGATAGAAAATCTATGAAATTGTCTGTCATTGATGACCCCCCCCCCCCCAGCAGGATGTATTGTAGGATTCTTGGTTGTAATCTTATATTTGAAGATAGAATTCCAATTGCTCCTTCAACGAATTACAATTTCCAATCGTAGCACCTTATGAATTTCATTTTGATAAAATCTTCTATTGTCTTAATTTTTAAGACTTGGTGAAATCGTGAGTTTCTGACGAGCCGGGTAGAATTCAGAGCTATACTTAGAATTTTATTTTGGAAAATATGTAACCTTTTGAAACTTATCTTCATCAACACCCTACATAGGTTTTGATTAAGATGAAAAAAAATGGAAGTTAGAAAGTGAAAAAAAATTTCATGAATGAAAGGGTAACGTTTCTCTAAGAATTTTCAAGATTTATCAAATCCTAACAAATAAGCTATTTAATACTTGAAGTTAACATTTCTCTGACAGGTTAAAATCACATCTTAGAGACTAACGGTTAAAATAAATTACAAAAAATTCAGTTTTTAGAGGTAGATTATTTTTTCCACAATAATTTAAAAAAACTTGCATGACCTTCTGCACCCGGACTATCTTCGAATATTGTTTCTACCAGTTTTATTCCGTTTTTGTAAATTACAAGAGATAAAGCACTCGATAAGTAAATATTTAAAAAATAAAAACTTTAATATAATGAAAATTCAATGGCGAAGCCACGGATCCTTGGAAGAAATTATAAAGTAAATATTACCAAATTAAAATCTTTTCAATAATTATTTCTATTTTATTTTAATACTTATAAATTAATAACATATTAAAGTGGATTTGTATTGAATAAAAGATTATTCGGGATGTAACCCATGCATATTCTCAAACACAAAATCTAAGAACGCATTTCCTCTCCGCTTGTATCAGTCACTGCAGCATGACATTACAACACAAGCTCTTTATCTAACATGTTTACTTCATATAGCTCTTAATCAAGATAGGGTAATAAAAATTATGTAAGACAATCGAAACCCAGTGTGGTAATAGAAAGGCAGGAAACAACAATTAGGTAGTATTGGACGCGTCAATAAGGGATTTTATCTAAAGCAAATAAAATTATAGATAGGCAATAAATTGATTTAAAATAATTGCTAATTAATAATTTACTGTCACTAGTTAAACCAGGGATCAATAGACTTTTCGATTTATTAAATATTCACTCTCTTAAATATTCCAAAAACCGCGAACTTCGTAAACACTTTGTAGCGACCGCTAACTACATAAGGTAAATCACCCTATACTCTATTGTATATATATTGTAAACAAATGTAAATAACATGAACAAAATATATTGTAAACAAATGTATATAACATGAATAAAATATAAATCATTGTAAATGTGTTAAGCAATAAACAATGCGGGGTGCCAAGTAGTTACATGAGCTGGGACACCAGCTGTAGGCAGGTATACACCCCAGACCCTCGGCAAAACCCTGCCAGCCTCTGCCAGAGAACAAAGGAAACCCAAATCATTGGTCACAACAATCCTAATGATGATTGGCTAAGGGCAAGGCTAGATGGGTATTTAAGCAGGGGGTCTAGCCCGTGTAAATCATTCTCTCCTGGCAACTATCGGCTCGTGGCTACCCCGCTTGAAATCTGAGACCTGACTGCTTCTTTATGAAAAATCTCTGCATCTCTTCTCTCCTAACCTCACTATGTTTTAGTCCAGCGTCGTCAGACCCCATACCTTCCTAGTGGGAATCCCTGCCTTCGTCTCGCTAAAACTAGCACCTCCTTGGGAGAGATGCCCCTGCAAATTTTCCTAGCAGTACTCCTGCGGCAATCCAGTCTGCCTCTCTCCGGTTCACACTCGCCTTTGGGATCCGGACGGTTTTCGCCAACCCTCAGATACCGAGTGTGAATTCGTGGTCATTCCAAGACCACATAAACTACCTATAAACCTACCCTGTACCACTTCTCCTGAACATAGTGCACTGTCGGGGCACATACCTATCAAAAAATGGAGTCAGATAGTAAAGCCATCATGAAACGATGTTCCAGGTTATAAACTTAAACAACCCTCACTTGTCACCAGGGCAAGGGTAACCAGGTATCCCCCTCGTGACGACCCAACACATTTATTAAATGATTTCTTCACAAAACATTATTTTATTTTTCGAAACATGTCGGTCACTGAATATAGCCTTTTCAACAAATATAAAAAATTGTTAATTGCTAAAACATTGACTTGAAAAAAAACCCATCGTAGCCTGGTCTACGGGATGTATACTGTTAGCTCCCTATATTTTGGAAGCAGTCTCAAAAAATTCTTTTGCGTTACCGACTTCAACGTGTTCTTAAGTCTGGGGGAGTGTCAAGCCCTCCAGTATTCTTCGAATCCAATAACTTCAATCCAGAATTCTCTGAAAGATAGCCAATGCTCTCTTATATATCAACAAATGTACCCATTCATTCAATATCCAGCCAGGTACCGAGCTCGTATGCTAATGGCCTATACTCCCATCTCATCCGCGGCAACCCTGAGCGACGCCTTTAGTGGGGGTGACTTCCTTCAAACTAACATTTTCAAACTAACAACTCTGTCTGTGTTGATTACTAAAATGACACGTGAAGTAGTTTTGGCTAATGAGCCGTGTTTCAAACTGTACCATCCTAATCACTGCTTAAAATACTTTGTATTGATTCGATATAATTTAATATTTTAATAAAGATATTTCTAAAAACATGTTCTTAACTTTGACGACAAATCAGATCTTTCAATCTTAGATTCAAAGAAAAGTCAGTTATAGATTCGTATTTAGTTTTACAGGTTGTTTGTTTACAAGTAGGTTGTTCAGGTGGGTAGCATTTGTACATTTAGAAGTACTGTGAAATATATCTTTTGAATTGACTGAATCATATGGTATGATCGCAACGTATGCAGACCGACAGACTAATGTCGGGATCCCACAGGGCATGAATAACTAAAATGAGGCTCGCCAGTAGCTTGTGTTCGTAGCCGCTCACGAAAAAGAGTCATGCGTGAACTGTTCACACGATTTGGCATTTCACATGAATTGTAAAGACAAAATTAACTTTAATGTAATTAATTTCCTTAATCCAAATTAAGTCTATCAATAATACTAACTTCGTGATTCACGCCCCGTAGGAACCCGGTGTTACATACAGACAGACGACTTCCACAAACAGGTGCGAAACTAGAGCCTCTCCTTTCAATGAAGCAATTATATGTTCTAGTAGATCCAAAGACCAGTAGCCTTGCACTTTACTGTTTTAGGTTGTTTTTTTTCGGACTAATACTCCTAAGTATTGAACTAAATTGTATTGTCTAAATATGGATATACATTTATATTGTGTAACAATTAGTTATTATAGAAAAGTTTGAAGTTCTACCAAAGTTATCTTTTATTATTGATATTACATTGACAGTCGGCGTTTTGCCTATTCAGACATCCTCCTGAATACAATTAAAACAACAATTTGCATACATCGAAGACGATTACATACAAAACTCTTAAAAAATATAAATAATAAGTTTTGTGACAGTCAAAAGCTTAAAACAATACACCTGTGAATGATAATATCTTTAAATTTATTGTCATATAGCGAATCAGAAACCTTTATGGAAAAACAAATCACAATTTTAAATCAGTATTGCATTAAAAAGTAACTGTGTTAAAACAAATATGATTTACAAACCTACGGTATATGAAAAACCTATTTGAATGGCTAAGAATGGAAACCATTAATTATAATTTTATAAGAAATAACAAAACTTGCTATAATTTTTTTTTTTCTCAAGTTTACATAATCTCTACTAACATACCAATTAGGAGAGGTTATCTAAACTTGATGGAAAAAAAAAAATTAACGCTTACCTCCCTAAATTTAGACTACAAACTCGACTTTCTTCAAATATTTTTTATGTAAAAACAAAATCCCTAAAAAAATTGTCCTACATCCAGAACCTTAAAATTTCGAGATGTTCAGGTGGTTTTATTTAGTTGAACCTAAGCTCCACAATAGATGAGAAACATAAAAATAAAGTATTATTTCAATACAATTGTGTTTGATATTCCAGCTTAAAATAAATTCCGATATTTTGAGAATTAAAATTGCATCAAAAATGTATCTCAAATATGACCAACCGTATTTTATACAAGATTCAATCTGAACCAGTTGTTAATAGAACCACTTGACAGAATATAATTAAGATTATTCTTAACATAGGGCAATCAACTACTAAGACTATTTACGACCTTGAAAATATCAATTGATTTTATCACGGCTCACAATTAAGGATGGCAATTGCTAATGAGTAAAATACTAATAATGCCAAAATATTTTATTTAAAAAACTTATCCTAAATTATAAGAACTTCACACGTCCGTATAATAAGGAGACCGAATAATAATAATATAATATAATATAAATAATACATGCACATCATGTTTTGATAGGATTGGATATGAATCCGATTTGAAAAAGTTTCAGTTTATAAACATAGTTTTGTAAGGATCATAAGGAAGTCCTCAGATCAAAGCGAGTCTTGTTTCAATTCTTAGGTACGACTTCTATTTGACCAATGGTGGTATAAATTGATCTTCAACGACCAAATATCATTGGCACCACAATACCCCTTGGGGCGGTGGGGCAATGCCAAAATGGGCCCTGTATGCCTCTGGAAGATCCTTTTGAAAGAGAGGCCACAAGGATTTGGAAAACCAAGCAGTTTTATTTTCCCTGAATTTTTACAACAGGAGTATCAAAGTAGAACAAAGTTTAGTTAAAGTTATCTTGAGTAATCTTAAAGTCTAATATGACATAATGGAACAAAGGAAAAAAATTGTTTTTATTAAAAAAACTTAGCAACAAATTCATCTAGATTTTAAGGGCCAGAGTAGTGCAAAATGTAATTTCTACGCGTTTAGTTTAAAAATTTCCCCCTCCCAGAACCCCGGCATTTCGAGGGCCCTTTTGTGAAGCTTTCCAGGGGAGCTCAAAATTTGTAGATCCGGCGCTGCCGAATACTAAACAGCTCATGTTTGACGTTGATGTTTGTGTTTATAATTACAGTTTTAAAATTAGCGCCTTACGTTTTGAATTTGGTCAATCAATGATAATCGCCTTTTTGAAACAATAAAAAAAATGTTAGGTAGCTAAAATTTTAAATATTGACCAGGAAAATGTTTTCTAAATCGATAGAAACGACATTAAATAAATTTGTTCTATTTTTGGCTAATTAATATTTTTTTTTACATATATTTGGTTTTCATATGAGAGGTTATCGTCTTTAAAGTGCCCACAACCACGGAGAAAAAGTCCTTTAAGCCGAGCGCGATTGTAGGGGCTCTACTTTCAAGCTGCCTTTCGTCTGCCTGCATATACAATACTATATTAAAACTTCTTAAAACGCTTCTTTATTGTGCTAAAATTACAATCTTGCAATAAGTAATTGTGATAAATGTTCGCATTCATATCATATTTACAATTTCCATTCACCCGCTCATTCGTACAGTATTTACAAACAGACCAAATCCTCATGGTTGTCACCTCCCTCGCATGCGAAAGATGAAGCGGAGTCTTGGGAAGTCCCCCACGCTCATCCGTCCACTGCGTTAAAAAAATTAATTTTGGATCGATTGAATCATTATTACAGCCACTATCATCGAAAGCAAGACAGACAAAACTCTATTGCCAATACCTTTTTTAAAGCGGGGCCTCACCCTTCGGGCTCAGAAATTATTTACCTACTGATCGAAGGCGGAACTCAAGAATATAATTGCAATTTGATTTTGATGTCATGCGGTTTGAGATATCAACTACACTTTGCGGCAAGAACACTGTTTTGAAGAGCTTATAAAATGCTTTGGCAACACGGCGCCAGACTTTAAAATCGGTTCATGGGTTAATATTAGTTTTAGTTAAAAAAAACTATCGATATGTCATTGCTTTTTACAGTATTTATTTTTCGTTGAAATGATTGTTTCGAATCAACGACAAATTTACCATATAATAAGCTATATGAAAGTTATTTTTTTACGAAAATAATAGTATTTGAAACATGCACAAACAGACCTGTAAACAATGTTATTAAGCACAGAGGATCTACTTTTTTTGTTACTTTTGGACTAATAGTAATAAAATGTAAACTAGTTTTCATCTGCGGAAGCCAAGGATTTTGCATAATTGGATTCTCTAAAGACAATAACTCATGCGATCCGATTATTTTTAAACGTTACTCCATTCGACTTGAAAGGATTAGTTGCCGCTGTGTAAACATCAACCAACATTTTTCCTTGTTTGAAACAAAATCATTTCAAGTGAAAACAACTGCTATTACATTAATGGGCATGGATAATTTTATGTTATCGTTTCAGGATTTTGGGGATATTGATTGAATTTGAAACCAAGGCGTAAGAAAATGTTTGGAAATCATTCAAACTCGTTTCAACCGAAAGAAGCAAAAAGTTCATCGAAAGAAAATATTTTCGTTTAAAATAATGAATATTGGCTTGAAAACAGATTATTGTGTCAGTAATCAATGCTGATACTTCAGAATATAATTCAGACCGTGTTCAACCCAATCAATACGCGGCCGCCCAGAGAAAACTTTCGATTATAAAATGGATTTGTATTACAGAAAAATATTTGGTCATATTCAATTCAATTTCAAAATCATCTTTACTTTTAATTATTGTAATTTTAAAGAAATAAAGGAGTATTTTTTCTCACGTGGGAGTATCAAATACACAATGAAATTTTACACAGTCAAAGTGAATTTATATGAATGCAGGAAAGTTAGTACCTTTCTTTCTACCTGAAGGAAATTCAAAAAAGCTCAAAGTATGCTGAGTAATTAAGGTATTGTGAGAAGTGGTGAATTGTAAAGCAGTTTTGTTCGTAATATGGATTTGTAGATAAATATTTTAAGAGAGTTAAAGAGTAGGAGAAAATGGGAGTTGGTTCAGTCGCTAATGTGTGTCTTCGTTGTTTTAATGTATTTAGAGAAGGTTATTATGTTTCGTCACTCCAGCTCGTTGTATATGATTTGCTATTTGTATTGAAGTGATGTATATAACTAAACTAAAAATATAATTACACTACTATTATTGTTACATACTTAATAATAACAAAATATTTTTGTTCCGTTGATAAGATGGAAATATTATGGCATCGTTGAACTTATGGATATTCTAAACGTCATCAAGTTTGTTAACTAAAGTTCGTGCGTATTGTAGTTATAAGTGCAGTTTTTTTACCGAGTGAATTGTTGCAAAGAGTATCATCATCGTCCGCCTAAGCCCAGCACTTGATTAAGTGGGAGCAGAGCAGGAGAAATGTAACGGGGTACACCAATGAGCCGGGGTCTTGGCCTAGCGCGAGTTGTTTTGGAAAAATGAAAATAAAATGTTTGTCAGGTAAGGTGGGATGTCATAGATGATTATTTTATCTAGTAGAGTATCGTGATGAACACTGTCAAATGCATTAGGAAAGTTTATACAAATATCGTGTCTGTTGTTATGTTTTTACATAAAGATTGTGATCCAAATGTGAAAAGTAATCCATTACTAGGTTAGCTTTTATGATATTTAATCAAGTTTTTTTTACATATTAAATAATTTATAATGTAATTAGTATTTCCGCAGCAACAAAATAATTAATTTCGAAATCCTATATAAAAAAAAGTAAGCAAAAAATAAATTATTTACCCGTGGTTCCCAATAAAATAAAAATCATATATTTAAAAATAAATACAATACAAAAATAAACTCTAGACAATAGTCAATTTTGATAGCATATTTCTAAAAGAAATTCAATTCAAAATAAGATGACATATATATGTTTTCTTTTCCGGAAATAGACTGACTTTTAACCACTGTGCGGCGTATGTATAAAATGTAAATGACAGGCTAAATACCTTGGCCAAAAGTAAAGTGTTTGGACGGTAATGACATCTAGACTTAGGCAAATTTAGGCACTAACTAAGGAGGTACTTTTAAGACAAAAAAAATATATCACGCTGACGTGTTTAATGCCTTTTTTTGACGTCCCATCACATGCCTACAGTGTGGTAAATGATAACTTAATCAAATCGGTTCCAATCCCCCACTTAAACTGATATTTTATCGTCTTTGAAGTGTAAAACAAATGAACTCTTCCATGTGAAACGATTTCACTTTTTTTTTTTTTTTTTTTTTTTTTTTTTGTCACCCTGTTTAAGTCAGGTATCTAGTAGAGATTAGATAGTACTGCAATATTATTACCTGTTTAATAGACCGAAGATTAGTTTTAACATAGTTCATTTTGTCTTCTTTCAAGTTCTTCAACACACAGTAAGATTCATTAGCATTTTTTGTTGCGGTATGGATCGCACTACTATTAGTAATGATTAATAATTGACGCCAAAGAAAAATAGATTTTGGAAGTATAAGTCATGTTTGCAATTATTAGTTGTGTTATGCGATTCCGCTATTTTAATTATAATTAGCCATAAAAAATTGATAATCAGCTGGAACCCAGAAATATACTTGTCTTCGGCCGGGCGATCTTCCACTGTACTATCCTTCTCCAAGCACTACTAGTCCTCCTTTTTTATCTCCTTAGCTTCAACATCTCGCAAACTTGTGCTTGGACAGGGGTAGTGGAAGAGCATCCGACTGAGTATCAAGAGGCCTGGTTTTCCTGGTCTCTATGTTGTTTCTTAGGCTAATAATTGTTAAAAGAGTGGGAACCCTTACAACTAATGGTTATTAATAATATCATATATTATAAGTCTATAGATGATGATTCACAATAATTGAATCGATCTGAAATTTTGAAGTATGAAGAATATGCATATTCAACAATACCTTGAAACAAGATGATTTTCAGTTAGTTAAAATAAGAAGGAAAAAACAAATAAACTTAAAAATAGTTTTTTCAAATCACATCTAAGAAACTATTCAAGATTTAAGATAACATATTCATCCTCACGTTATCGGGACATTACATACATTTCAAAGATATTTAAAAAAAATAAAGTTTTGGGAAACGCACAGAAATGGCATGTTCAATGTCGATGTCAATAGTATTCTTTCTGACTGGCTATTCAATCTTTTTAATAATGTTTTAAATTAAATGTTAGATGTTATTAATGCTTGAGTTTATCACGGCCAATTATTGTGGTTGGTCCAGAGCCAAAACTCAAAAACAATAACCTAAATCTCTATTTCCAATTTCGCTTGGCTCTGTGGGCGACAGATTGTGCGAAAAATTGCTAGTAAAGAGTAGCAAAAAGTAAAAAAATAATATTTCTAATTTCTTTCGATTCCTTGGAAGTAAATTGATCACAATTAACTGTTGAGGATCCGGGATACTTCTGGATTTTTGAGAGTTCCATATTGCTTCTTCCATAGTTCTTGTTATCCTATAAAAGTTCTTATTGCACTTGTAAGGCTTATAACACTAGCAGAATTGTATGATTTTTACTCATAAAAAATATTGTGATTCGACTGAAAAAAATACACTCGGAAAGCGATTGCAAAAAAAAAAAATAATCCAATGTAAGCAAATAATATATTGTTCAATAAAAATTATTCAAAACCTTCGTCTTTTATTGACCTAACATCATTCTCTTCATTTAAAATCAGTGGGATTTTAATGAAAGTTATCGTAGAGGGTGGCTCTTCAACGAATGAGCAACTGAAATGAAATGGCGTGGTCTATGACTTGATCTGACCTGACGCCAAGTGTGAATGCTACTGGTGAAACCCTGACCGTGAGCTGATCTGACTTGACCGTACAACGATCTCTAGCATGAATCGGCCTTTAGTAGTTGTACTTTTCAAATAGTAGCTGTAATCTCTTCTTTCAAATGATATTACAACTGTCGAGCTCTTTAGAAGGTGTGTGTGCCCCGACAAAGCACTATGTTGAGGAGAAGAGGTACAGGGTAGGTTTATAGGTAGTTTATGTGGTCTTGGAATGACCACAAATTCACACTCGGTGTCTAAGGGTAGGCGAAAACCGTCTGGATCCCAAAGGCGAGCGTGAACCGGAAAGAAGCAGACTGGATTGCCGTGGGAGACGCTACTGGTAAGTTTGTTGGACCACGGCAACCGTCGTCCGCGAGGGAGAGATCTCTCCCAAGGAGGTACTAGTTTTAGCGAGACGAAGGCAGGGATTCCCACTAGGAAGGTGTGGGGCCTGACAACGCCGGAGTAAAACAAAGCGAGGTTAAGGGAGAGAAATGCAGAGGTAGTTGAATGAGAAGACCATGGTTTTGAGTAGAGCAGCAGGCGCCAGAGCAGAAAGAGAGAGTAGTGTTCCAAGTGGTGGTCCGATTCGTTATGCTAATTTTGTCCTGTGCCGCTTCTTTTATAGCCGGTCCGACCTGGAGGGGATGCCCCCCCAGGCGGTTAAAGAGGAAGTGGGGATTGACCCCCACTCAACTGACTCCTCCCCTTACTCTCACTGACGTCATAATCTTTATTAACATAATGAAAAATAAATAAATATTTTCTGGTATTCATTTGGTAATATAGATACAAGGTCTGATACGAGAAGAGGATGACTTATAATTATTTGTGATTAAGAGGTGGCCACAACTACAACCAAATTTACACAATTGTTTCCTAACATGAGTCGAACCACTGTCTGGCATCTGACGAATGAAATTTTTATTAAAATCCTGACAACATAGAACAATATCCTTAATGAATGATCCTTCTCAAACAATGATCAATGTGTGAAGGTTCTGGTTCTGGTTTCATTTCTCCTCCTTTTCATTTTTATTAGCAGATGAGTGAGTTAAAGGCGATTTTTATATTCCGAGATGGTTTAACTATTTAAGTATTTTTTCGAAAATACCGATTATTATTTTACAACCATTATTCTTGAGCTTTTAAGAAACCCATGTTGACTCCAAGAATCTACTAGCAAGTATCCCTCGGACGTTTTTTTTTTTTTAGTTAAAAATGATCAAAATTGTTTGATCATATACCTCAGAATCATTTTCATATTCAATGACAAATTAGCGGTAAAAAAAAATCTTCAAAATTTAAACAGAAAAAATGGACAAGGTTTCAACGTTGAGATACCCTATTTAATATTATAGCGAAATAATTAATTTTCAACTAACAATTATTTTATTGATTGATCGTCGGGCGTATTAAATTACATGCCACAACTTCTAACAATGGTTCCACGCACGAAACTAATGTTTTAGCAGTTTTAACTTATTTGCACACTTCTTGTCGCTTATTTATTTAATCAATTGAAGGATGACTAAGAGAGAAATAATTTTTACAAACGGACGAAACGTTTCTTTTTTTCGTGAACCAAGACCCAAGACCGGGGCTAGAGTCAGCTTCTGGGGCTCATGAACGGAATGTGGAAAAGAACCTTACTTGGGTTAGTAATGATGGGATACATACACGGTCGTCGCCGTTGCCAAAGGAAGGGGTCGGTCAAGTTCACCTCACTCATCTGCCTCATTAGGGAAAATGAACAGCTATTTGAGTAAAGAAGCGTATCCGTTTTAACCGGAAATACAGCACCAAACACCTCTAGTCCCTCAACGTCATATATTAACCACGGCGGCCATCTTGATCGACCTTATCTCGTCGAAGGTGTACCGTAGGCAAACACGCATAATTGCCTAATGGCCCTAAAAGTAGTTGCTGATTCAAGGATCAGTAGCCTTGCCATTTGGTTTTTTATTATTTAACTCATTTTTTGATATACAGTTTTATAATGCTAAGAATATTATAATACTAATATTATATATAATGATAAAAGTAGAAGGTTTTAAGCAGAGCTCTATACCTGCCTCGTGACTTCATGGAAGTCACTGATGGTATTGTTTTTAAGTAAGCAACCGATGGGTTCGGAGTTCTTACTTCCCTTACTCCCTATTCGCAGAACTATTCTTTTCTTATACATATATGTCTCAGCATTAGCCCCAGACCCCACTTGTTCCCACACATTCCACCCAGTATGTAGTAACGTAACTATTAATATTTGTATATACCAGTGTTTTGCTTGTCCTTCATAATAAAGCTTTTCTTTCTTTTCTTTTAAAAGACTCTCCTATACAAAGATTATTTAACTTACGACTAAAATTATTACATTAATCATTAACAAGAGACATGGATATTTTTTTATTCATTGTAAAGGATCATTTTCTAGTACCTGTATGGTTTAACAAATAAAATCAAACACTTTTCTAGATTTTATAAAAAAAAATTCATCCATTGATAATACAATGCTCAGGATCTTTGTGAAATTCTTTTTTTTTTTTATTCCTTACCTTGGTTACTCACATTTTGAGTGACTAATAAAATAAATTAACATATTGACGTAAATAAAACTATTAAACCATCTAGGAACATTGAATACTTAAATAGAATTTTTTTTAATTATATTACTTTAACAAACATAAATTTATAATATTAAAATGTGACGACGGAAGCAAATAGACCCCATGGTGATATAGTAAAGATCCTAAATAGACAAATATGAATACGAGTAGATGCTCGTTTTCGAGAGTTCCATTATTTTTAAATAATTTAAGTGGTTGCAGATGCACGTCAATCAAGAATGGTTTTACACATCTCATACAAAAATCAATGATCTTTTTTTCTCTTTTGTAATGAAAAAAATGACTCTTTGATTTCCGTCAGCTTGATCTTTGTACAATCCAATATTATAAAAAATTGTAGAATATCGAGATTACTAGGGATTTGTATTAATAAAAATGAAACTTAATCAATTAAGACTGTTAAGGAATAATATTTTAGGCGGAAAACAAGAAAAAAAAAATCAGGTATCGTTAAAATATTGGGAATGATTTGTCATAATTGTTATTATAATAGGCTCCTCCGACGATTTTGATGGCATATCTAGATGATTAATTTATATTTGGAATTGATGGATGAAATCTATATATACTGGCTTTCCGGGGGGGTTCAAAGACCTCGCATACCATAAAATGATGATCCAGGCTTTTGAGCATTGTGATTACGCTCTGAACATTTGATTTGATTAAAATTCAGTCGGGAATAGAAACCAAACTGAATTTTTTTTTTTTTGAGTGAGTTTCATTCAGTTCGTATCAGCCGGAATATGTCGCGTGGAAAATTTTCAACTGCTCATACAGAGCCAACAAGTCCAAAACAGGAATAAGTAAGAAGATAAATATTCTAATCAGTTTTAAGAATTATGTTCATGTTGATTTTCCGGTAATATTGTTCGATATCTTTATCAATGGAAATTACAAGCTATCTAAGTTCCACTATATTTACTGTGATTAAATCTAAGGAATTTTCAATCTATAAACGTTATCAAACAGTTATGTACAGTAATCGTACTAATTTCTACATCAAAAACCTAAACTACGCTTATAGATATAAAAAAAAAAATACTATTAGTAGTACGACGTTTTACACAATTAAGGATTCCGTTAGGGCTGCGAAAAATAATGAACGCGATTTTAATACCTTTTTATAATTGTAACCTATTTAAAATACAACATATAGTGCGCATTATTAAACTGGACGTCGGCGTCTTTAACTGCGCAATATGGAAGGAAAAAAATATTCGATTTTAATCAAATATTTATTTTAATTAACGATCCTTCGTTATATTATTATTTTTTTAAGAGATTCTTTTACTTTTAGCGAGAGTTGCACAAAAGTTGTTGATTCGGCTTTAATGATTTTCCCTAAATATAGTCGACTAAAGTACAAACATACACTACATATTATTAATTAGTGCATAAACATCTTTAATTTTAAAGCCTATATGATATGATACGACAATATTTTATTTTTTTTTACCGCGCAACTTTATCGTTTTATAGATTAGGCAGTATTTTCCAGTGTGGCAGTTTTTTTGTTTTTTTAATTTGAGGAACTCACAATCAGCATAACAGCCAGGCAGACAGCCAACAGTAGAAAATGAACTAATTAATATTTTCCGACTTTGTTTTATTAGAAAGAAATCACTTCGAGTTATAGACGTTTCCAGTTATAAAGGTAAAATTTTTATTTGAGATTCAAGGGATTAGATGAAAAAAAAAAATTGAGATACATAAATTAAACATGGATGTATTTTCATTGAGCAGTTACATTTATAAATATGGTGGTGCCACGTTGAAACCTCCATGTTTTAGGGTGGCTTAAGAGTGGGGTGGGAATGATGCGCAGTAGGTTAGCTGACACATAATTCATCGATAGCGCACCCTCAACGCCCATCAATTTGGCTTTTTCAAGTTCTAGAGGTAAATAGCTAGTTCCTTTGACTCAACGAGGTAAAATTGCTAGTGAAATTATTTCGATTTAAAAAATCCTCATATTTTTTCTCGAATAAACAAGGTTTTCGAAAGTTATTGAGGTTCAAGTTATCGAGAATCGACTGTGTTAGATTCTTTCACGCTAATGTGCTAGTTAAATAGATATAAAAATAAATTCAGAAATACAGTTTAGTTTGATAGTAGTGAACAAGTTGTGGTCACTATAATTTTTTTTTTTTAAATATTGAAAACATGCCGAGGAAAATGATCTTCGAATCGTCTAGTTTTAATGTCTTTTAAAAATCTTTCTCATTTGATATGATTCTATAAGACATAAATTTTCATCTAATAAAAAAACATGTAATAGAATCGATATATGTAGGTATTTAAACGATGACAAGTTGAACACAAACCCATTCATATCTATTTATAAATGGAGAAAACTTTGTAATACCGGCAAAATGACCGTCAATAAGTCGTATATTTTTTTTATATTTTGAGAATATCATAATTCGTCGGATGCAATAAATACAATGTTATTAGATAAGATTCATCACTGATTCCCAAGCAACAATTACACTAACCAGTGAGTCCTAGTTAATTATTTGCCACCTAATCTAGGATAGTTTTAACAATTTAATTGATTTAAGCAAACACTGTTCCAAACAATCTGAGTACAGCATTTTATACTAATAATTTATATTAGAATCATAACAATTTTAGAAACGATTATGTATTAAAAAATCTGAGTCTTCTAAAATAAATAAGGTGCTCATGGTTATAGATGGTTGGACAAAATGGAAAAAAAATAAATGAATAACTTGAAATTTCTTTTTGTAGATATTAGAGAAAAACACCTTATTTTCTCATAATATATTTGTGAAATTCAAATTTATAATTATAGTATACTGAGAAAAATAGTAGGAAGCCAAATGAAGCCTGGATCAATAGCAAGTAAAATTAATATTTCATGTCGATAAAATATTCTCCCCCTGAAATTTTTAAAAACGATATTTAAAATATTACAGTGAGTAGCTACTTCATAATTAGCCTAAAATATTTTAATTTTTGATAAATACATTTGTTTCTGTATGAGCTACAGATTTATAGACAACGATAACAGATTAAGCCGTCCCCACCATTGTCTGGATTATATTTAGTACACAATGAAAAAATACGTACACTAGAACAAAATATACATTTAACACAAATACACCTATGATATAATAGTTAATATCAAACGATAAAGTATTAATATTCGATAATAAAGAAAAACATTAGCAATCATTCATATAGGTATTAAATGAAGAAGTCTATTTGAATGATTTAAGTAAACATAAAAATTAAATTCGCTAGACCAATTGAAAAATAAAACTTTTAATGTCATTGTATGTAATTATGCAAATAAAACTATCTTCTATCTATCTCTAGCATGTCATTAAGCATTTTTGTTTTCAATTGTTACTACCTGAATAGGCCCCTTATAGGGCAAACAGCATCGAAGTGGAAATCACCTTGCATTTAAGTTGGAGAGGGGTTAATAGTTACTAACTTAACTAAACTTAGTTAAGTCTTAAAATCACTTCTCTTGCTTTCAAAATTTGGGTATTAATCGTAGACTATTAAATTTATATAAATAACTATGGTAAATATGGCAGGCGGGGAATTCTGCACTTCTTGCTGCTCGTTAAAGTCTTGAAGGAGCTTTATTTTATTATTTTTTTTTATAAATGAATTTTTAAATCCCCATTAATAATGCTGTGTAAGCAAATTTTTATTTTTCAAATAAAGATCTTTATACAGTAGCTTATTTTTTTTCCTATTATAAATATCCCTTGACTGGGTATAGGTGTTTAATTATGATTTTTAATAATACTCTAACGAGCGAAGAATCTAAAAAAAGACATACCTGCGTTTATAATTATACTTAAAAAAACAAATTATTCAAAAAAAAAAAAAAAAAAGGCTTTAGCCTCCAATTGTATATATATATATATATATATATATTTACATTTGTCAACGTTTGGCCTGTTCAGGCATCTACAGGTTTTCAAAATCATTGTTCATATTATTTTACCATTGCATAACGATTTGGTATATTCTCAAGGTATAAAAAACTTCTCTATAAAAATTTCAATGAAAACAAAAATGTTCTCAAAGTAAGTATTACTTGTTTCTTGTTGGATAGAAATGTGAAATGAAGAGAAGCGAAATTCTTTTTTGGAACTATTATGATTTTGGTTACCACCCCTCTCCCAAGTCAAAATCCTCAACCGCCTTCCAAAAAAAAAAAAAAATCAAGAGCCTATGCTTCTGTTCTCATCACTTTTGATAGCCGATAGTCGATCATCTTCTTTTATTGACAGTGAATTACAGATTTTTTATTTAGTCGAATCAAAGATTACTATTTTATCTTATCAGCCTTTTGATGTCAACCACTGTTCCTTTGATAATTGTGACTGGCTATGTAATTGACAAACTTGTCAAATACCGCTACTTGGTATGTTTTCAATTCATCGTTCGAGACTGCGATTTCGCACTTTGGCGATTGCCATACTTGGGATATTATTTGGCTGATAGGGCGTAAATACAATTTTCCGGTGAACACAATAAATCTTATGTTGACAGAACCAGTAGACATTTATTTAATAGGATGAAAAGAACATCTAAAACAAACAAGTAGCCGGTTCTGTCAAGGTCTGTTATATAATGCTAAGAATATTTTAATCCTAATATTATATATAATGCTAAAAGCCCCTACTAGTGTATACCTGCCTCGTGACTTCATGGAAGTCACTGGTGTTTCTTGTTATTTTTTTAAGTAAGCGACCTCGTCCTTCCTAGAACTAGCTCCTTATTCCCAGAACTACCCTTCTCTTATACACATATGTCTCATCTTTAGTCCCAGTCCCCAATTGTTCACCGACACTCGTTCCCCAACATCCCAGTATGTAGTAACGTAACTATTAATATTTGTATATACCAGTGTTTTGCTTGTCCTTCATAATAAAGCTTTTCTTTCTTTTCTTTTAAAATACTCTCCTCTACAAAGATTATTTAACTGTCAACAAAATTTTAATATCAGGTTTGCTATACCATACCAATGACAAAGAATTATTAGATAACTCAGAAAACATAGAGATAAAACCAGACCCTATTACATCAGACAATATTAATAGAAAAGAGGATACAGTGAGCATAATAATGCTAAAAAAAAACCTACCCCCTCCAAACCCCCTGAGTAGGGGGCCAGTCTTATAACCCTTATAATTATATAACGTTCAATTGATTATGCAGGTTAGATAATTTCGAAATTTTAGTAAAGGAAGTGCGGAATTTTCACCAAAATGTTTTCGTAGAATGGTTTGAAATAAACATCACAGGAAATGACAATTTTCAATGATGACTTCATCGCGAGTATATGTAATATTATCCCAAAAAAGGTCTGACATTGAAATAGACGACAATTGTCTCTTCTGAATGGATATCTTAATTCAGAAAAATAAATACTATGAGACAATAAACACGTTGAAATAGATAAAAATGGCTGGAATTTTATTTATTCTCGTTCGATTAACATTGTGCTGCTCTTTAATTAATGGAACGGTAAACTAAGTTTTTTGACCATTGAACATTGATAGGTGCAGGCAGTCTTGTAAAATTCAATATAAAGAATATTTCGTCGTCAGATGCGCCTAATATATTGTTAGAATATGATACATTGACAAAAAATATTCATTCCATTGAAAAGTACTCATTTAAATAATAATTAATTGGCATTAATAATTATAATATAAAATGTTACAGAAGTTTCTTTCATTTATGATAGGGTGTTTCCTTTAATTTATCTGCTTGAAAAAAAGTTTGGAGTCCCTTCTAAATTTATCGTTTTTTATTGACATGACATCATCAAGCGACGTTTCGACTATTCAGACATACTCAGGACTAAAATTCAGAACAAGAAACATTAAGTCATTTAAAAAACGTTGACTGATAAATAAAAAATATTTGGAAAGACTCCAAGCTTTTTTTTAAATAATATAAATACTAATATACAAAAGTCTCTGTTTGAGTATTACTCTGAATAATATTATTTTTCCTTTATTTATTATTTTTATTTTATTATACGTACGATAGAGGGTGCCTAATAACGTTTATGAGCAGTTCGTGATTGTTATATATAAATAAGCTTTTATATAATTGTGATTGTTGTTTTGGCTTTCATTAGTTAGTCTTGTTTGTCAACAGATGCACGCTCAATTTATTTATCATATCATTTTTTATTTTTATTTTACTAACTAAGGATGACGAGGCTTAAAGGTGCCGAAAACGTTTTTTATAATAAACAATATTGGGGATATGCTGAGAAGTGTTTCTCCTCGTCTACGATATCGGTCGTAAAAATTACACAATCAATTTGAAATGTTAAGATAGTTTGCACAACACCTCTAAATATGCCGATTAAAAAAAATAAAATATTTTTGTTCAAAAATACGCAGTAGGTTTTGAAGAGTCGTTTATTAAGTTTTTCAAGAGACCGACGTGGAAACAGCGGCCCGAACTCGGACATAGACAGCTAAGATCATAATTACTTAAAAAATGTTAAATAATGACAAATGGCAAGGCTATTGATCCTCGGATCAACAAGTAACTTTAATGTTTCTAATACAAACTTTATTTTTACCCAACGGTCTTATAACCTTAAATGACTTGAGTTATTTGAGACATACAAGGGTCAATAGTGCGATTCAATATGGACTTGCACACTAATTATACGGAGTATACTACCATAGTACCTACAGGTTGCCACCCTTTCGTATTACACGTGACATTGGGATGATGGGAATCGAACCCACAACGCCAACCTGAGATAAATGCGCCTTCCACCACATCGGTCCTCTGTGTTTAATACTACATTCAGCATCTTTCCTCCCGATAACTAAACATTAAATAGATAGATAAATATATTTATAAACTTTTATTTATTGCACAGGCCAATAGATATTTTGGTGACGGAGTATTTGGAGCTGATTTCATACGAATTTGATACCCTGAATTATAATATTACATTAGATTTTGCCTCAGTTCAAATTTCTAAAATATAACATTTCAGTGAAATATAAGTTACACTATTAAAAACTACACACGGATTTACAGTACAAATATTATTACACACAAAGATAGAGGAAAAAGTCATCAATGAAACCAACTAGTTACTGAACACTACGGAAGTTTCTTTTTCGTGACATTCTTGAAAGCGTATTGGAGCAGTCACGTTAAACTCCAACAGTAGTCTGCCGTCATATGCGTAACCCATCTTCCTTAGTAGCGGGCCTCCATAGGTCTTATATCCCGGTGAAATCTTTCACCTTGTTCCTCACTGGTGTTTAATAAATTTTCAGGAAAACTGACTGTGTAAATAGTGGACCTTAGTACTGATGTTATACCCAAGGGATTTGAAACTGTCAAGCATCTCGTTTACCAGTTCAACATAGTTTTCAGCTTTGCGTTCGCCCAGAAAATGTCCGACGACTGACAACTGCAACAAATGAAGTCCAGGATTTTCGCTCAGCCCCATTCATCGAATTTACGAAGGCAGGATCCTTAATGAGTTGTCTTATTGGTGGGACGTCAAATATTCCTGTTAAATGTTTTCCGTACTCAACTGAGGTATTTTCCCCCTCTATATGCAAAGCATGATCCATTCTTATCAAGAGCCTTCACAAACTGCTTCATAAGGTTTTATATGCAGTGGAGGAAAGATGATTTTCTCTCATTCAACTAAGGGGTTGTTAATTACATTCTTTTCCCCAAAGTCTATATTTTGTCTTTGGACACTCTTTTCTAATCCAGTGGTGTATTTTGTCTATGCTACCCCAGAGGCACAAGAAGCAAGGGTATTTGATTTGGCCACTTTGCTGATCAAGCAGAAAGTTTACCATTTTTAAGTCCACACAAATCGGGTGATTTGATATGATCTTCTGCAAAACCAAAGTTTCGATGTTATATTCCTCTTTCATTTTCTTTGATCTAACAAAGTAGAGCAGATAGAGAAAAACTGATTTAATATGTATATAGCCCCAAATATAAAATCAGTTCTAAAATCCTAGGCACCAAAAAATTTTTTTTCTTTAGCCCAGTGTTATTGATACGTTATGTAGTAAAAAACTAGGATTATTTATCTTGAATCTTATTTATAATTGAATTGCAGTTAATAAATAATGTATTCATAGTGTAATTGTATACTCTTAAAATAAAAAAAATAAGTAAAATAAAAGTGCTTAAGATCACATCAAATAATAAATTTCAGGGGGGGAACCAATTTATTTCAGCTGAAAGAGCCCTTCAGATTCACTTATGAAATTGGAGCACTTTGAAATTGGCTATCTGATGTGTATTTCAGGAAATGTTGGCTTTGAGATTACGATATCTTTTATCAAAAGTAAGGTGTGTTAAAAAAAAAAAAAATTAAATTAAAGTAGGCAAGTATTTGAATCTGAAATATGACACAGGGATTATTTCAAAACGATTGTTTAAGTGACAGAAAAAAATTAAATTCAAAAATCACCTTTAAATTTGTAATAAAAATAAGCATTTAAATAAGACCTAATAATATATAAAACAATATAGATACGTAGTAAGTAAAACTACTTAATACACAGATCAATAGCCATGTTAGTTTGAACTGGTACTTGAGAAATGTTTGAAGTTAGTGAAACGGCTCCTAATTTTTTTCTCTCGCATACTTCCCGTATTGTATTGCAACTATTTTGCGAGGTACTTTGAAATATACATAATACTGCTATAGTCCAATATGCACACAGAAGTACGAATGAAAAAGCAGTACCTGAATGAAAGTTGAGCTTGATAAGGCTCGTCAATAAAACCTGTTTAGTTGACTAGAAAACATGTGAAGAAGAACATATGTAAGTGCATTCAAATCCGCGTCTTATCATTAGAAAATAATTCATTGTATAATGCCACTTAACTTTGTTGTTGAGACACACCGCGCTAATCAATATTTAAATGGACAGGGCAGTTTTTATTTTTATAATTTAGCTTAACACACCTGTCTTGAGGATTTTTAACACTAAAAAAAAAAAGACTGAACATATGTCGATGTGTTATTGACAGCAAAGACTGGCTAGGAATAAAGGACAGTCCACATCTCCACCTGCTTGTGCGGAAGTGCGAGGACAGTGTCAAGAAATGGAGCTGTCTCCGACCCCAAGACACTTAGTACACATGCCCCAGTAATTAGCCGTATTGTGCAACTCAACACCATCATCTCAGCGGATGAATTTGTTGTCAGCGAAAAGGATTTACATCTGAGAATAAACAGGCATGTTTTCACCCGACCAGAACAAAACAAAAAACAGCATAACACAGCCGGAGAAATTACGGTGGATCAATTTCATTGCGTTAATTTATAATCTCGAGTGACCTTCGTACGAATGACGGAGTGCTGTCAGTTGCTCAGGACTCAAGCCGTCTCATTCGCTCGAAGATTGTATATTGGAAAAAATTTACACTCCGGAGCTGTCAAATTCCACTGTTCATATTTAAATATTTCCGTCAAACTATGATGTAAATTAAAGTCGGGCTCATGCCTGATTGAGCTCATCAAGAGGCGCCATGCTACCTACACACCTTTACTAATGTCAAGGATTAGTTACCTTTGAAAACGGTCTTCATCTCGGACGGTGAGTGACGACGCAGATTAAGTATTGGCACTGATACGGGCTGCACTGCTCTGGGAGCTCCCCGCTTACAACTGATAAACCGTGAACGATGTTGCCCTATCTCAGCGGGCGAGTGTAGCGCCGCCTGACAGCGTCCCCCGGCATCTTAAGAGTATCTTTATTATTATTTTTTTTTTTTTTGCAGAGCACGAAGGGATAGGCACTACTTTCATTCAGGTGCTAGCTGATCTTACGATCGTCTGCTTCTTCTGCGATAGGAGTCGTCAAAACGGTTCAATCGAGTCTTAAAGGTGAATTCCTCTTCAAAATAGGCTCATAAAAGATGCGTAGGTCTCTTTAATTTAATTTATACTTCGTTTGCGTGTAATGGGTTTGATTTGACTCCCAAGGAGGCCTGATTAGGTGAAACGTCGACCGCCGTAAAAGCATTCGGAGTAATTGTAAAACCATCTTTAGAAAAATGTGTTATTTCGAAATAATGGTCTCTTTTTCTCTCGTTGCCTCGTTGGGATAATTATATTAGATCTATCGAAAGATACAAACGTTGATTATGATTACACGATGAGCATAATATCCTTCCAAACTTTATTGATTAACAGCTTTTTGCAATTTTTCTTACTGAAATCAGGCCATATTTTTGATATAATTTAATACCTTTTTTAATTGAATGACACAACGTAAGATGCTTAGAATGGGTGTAAGCCAGAAGCGTTGCCACGTACTATTAATAATTAATTTCTTTTGGAATGATATTGTACACATCATTTTAATCATTTATTTTTTGTTTAGAACGCCATAACGAGAAGTATGAGAGAATATTTAGCTAACTGTTAAGATTTTTAAAGGACTGGCTCAGAAGCTATGCAAGATTTAAAGTTCTGACGTTTCCATTGTTAAGTACACATGGAAGGCGATAACGCAAAAACAATTTCAGAGCCCCATCCCCGCCGATATACCTTGGAAATAACGAATTATGAAAAAAACTACATGGTACTTTTTACCAAAAATACTTACATATAAGACATGTCGGTCTTTGGAAATCGATTTATCGACAAATTGTAGATAGCTAAATTATTCCCACCAAACCTTAATTATTCTTTGAAATTGTGTTTGCTTTAGAAGACTCTATATTCTTCACCACAGAGGTTAATCAGATCAAAATCATATCTTTTCAATATTTGATAGCTTCTGAGCTCCGGGGCTGAGCTATCCCGATCCATACATTCCTGTTTTACTAAACGTTTTGTTACTTTTTATGTAACTACTCGGGACGTGAACTGGAAATGGGCGCTAAGATTTATTTTGAGTTCTTCATTAGACCTTTAAAGCATTAAATTCAAATGGTGTTGAATAGTACATGTAATGTGTATACACATGTACATTCATACAGCTAATGTGCAATAATACACAACCGTGGGTACGCCACTGAATGAGGTGTTAATACGTCGATAATACGCCAATCAAAACAAAAGAGATATCTCATACAATTACTTCATCCAAAATACATAAAAATAAATACAACAATAAAAATGGTCACCGGGCCCCGGGGCTCTGCCCCCCCCCCCTTGCCCCCTCTTCCCCACCCTATCACCGGCCCTGCCTGAGCTGAGCATGGAGAATTGAGATCCACACAAACATTGAGTCTGCGATGTGGACAAATAAACGGATTAAGAAACGATGACACGACACTCGGAGGCTTATGATTATTTTAACTGTTTTTTTTATCCACTGTTTACTATCGAACACGATATACTTCCACCGCCTAGTTTCACTGCTTTCTGTAAATTGCTAATGAACGATTATTGTTCATTAATTAATTAAATAATGTATGTAACAAAATTGTCTTTCGTGTTGAGTAGGGTAGGTATCAAACCAAACTTTGATCATAATTAAACAATATCGTCAAAACCCTCAATGATGTATTCACAATTTTACAACCCCTGTTTTATCTAGGGGCATGATATTTTTTGGTAGTTGCACCTGGTAATTAAAAATAATAACGACCCATAAAAATAATTATTTGGGAACCCCAACACTTAGAAACTAATATTTCGAATTTAACGGGGACAACACTTAGCTGAGAAACAAGAATCATTTTTTATATTTATAGTAAATTGCACAAATGACTCCAATTTAACGACTATTCCACTTTACTCTATAGTCACATTTGAAATATAATAGAAAAGTTCCTATTCAGCAACACCAAAAATATTAGGAAAAAATAATAAATGGTACAGAAATTAGCTCTGAATAAATCTTGAAACAGGAAAAAATAAAATAAAAAAGACTTACATTGGAAAAGGTTGTTTATCAGAGTAACTTGACCAATTACCCCATCTATAAAGGTAAAGAAATTGTATTTTAGTATATACATATATTGCACAGTGACGTATACAGAAGTTATCCACTGGACATCTATAAGTAATAATGCAATAAAAAACTATAACTGGGTGTTTTTAGATACGAAATATTGCGCATAAAAGGAGAAGCATTAACGAAAAAGGACATAAATAAACAATATGATTAGGTTCATAAAAAAAATGAATGTAACCATATGAGCTCACCAATAGCTCGTTCTTGATGAAGTTTATAGCAATATATATTCAGTGGAAACTCTGTCAGGTGAGGAAAATTTTTCGAGAGGGGTGGTAATTTTGAAATGACCTGTCGGTGAAAAAGTTCATATTTAGTCTACAGGGCAAGACAATAAATCGGTTACGGTTTTCATTATAATAAAATATTATATAATGTATATTATCTAATCTCATGATAAAATATGTGTATACGTAATTATATTTTAATCAATCAGTTAGTATAGTAATGAAGAAAAGCACTTTATTAAAACAAGACATGAAATAAAAAAAAAATTAATTCTAATAAAATAAGAGGTCTCTGCGAAATGAGCAATAATGCATAACCGTGGGCACGCCACTGAATGAGGTGCTAATACGCCGAGAATACACCAATCAAAACAAAGGAGAGGAAAATCGCGGAAAATAATTACACAAAATTTTGATTTTGTATTCAACTATAAAACTGATTGTGGGAACATTAGCATTTTCTATGCCTCAATTTTTTGCTTGATTTATGGCATTTAAGGTTTTGGATGTTTAAATATTTTGTCGTTTTTTATAACAAAACTTTGAAGCAATTTCTGATTTTTGGTAGTTCTGATGTTTATAGGTGTAGTTTGTCATATAATTTAAATGGGCTAAGAGTTAATATTTCTTCTAAAGTTATATAACCACACCCAACACAGGAAGGTTTTTGTTTTTTTTTATAAAGTAGATAAAGAATGTTTTCCGTTCTAAATTGTTTTTCATGGTTTTTGTTATTGATTTACTATTCTGAAATTTTAATTCATTTTTTTTCACAATGACTTAGCAAGAAATCAAAGATAGTATTTACGGTGTGTTGTTTTATTATTTTTGTTTCCAATCTGATTATTTATTAAACTAAATGTTTTGTATGTAATTGTGTTCTATATTTGTAAATACATGTTTTTTTTCTGAACTGTTGTCCTGAGTAGTGGCGTACATAGGTTTATTTTTGGGTGCGGGGGGGGGGGAGGACCAATAAATAAAAGATACAGACTTCTCTCTTACCTCTGCCCAAACCTATGCCCCTGGCAATTATTTTTAATATAGCATCATCGTATATAAATTAGGTAGGTAATTGCAAAAGGAGATAACATTTTATTATAAAATAACAACACAGCACGGGGGGGGGGGTCAAGGGCCGTTTAAAAGAATATGAACACGGAGAAAAACGGATCCGACATTTGTTAAGTTTAATTTTTTTTTCGAATTTTCCGTTTTTGTATTTCATCCAAAAACAAATCAATATATTGAGAAGTGTGTTGGAGTATACCTGTTTAATTTTTCAGATTGAATTATTATTTCCACCACTATCGTTAAACATGGATCCAACCGTAGCTGTTTCAAAGTAAGAGATCATCTCAGTCGGCAATAATTAATTTTTGTGAAGTGCCTTTTTAAGTATATGGCTAAGTTCTGTCCGTCTAAGTAATGTCTGTGAGATGAGCAGGGTGTGGAATCGTTAAAAAAACAAATGACATAAAAATATATATGTAAGACAATTATTGAAAGTGGGGTGAATAAACTGAAATCAGTTTCTCTGTAAACAAAGTTAGCAATTTTATTCACTATATATTATATTATAACAATTATTAATATTGATTTACACAATCTTAGCTGTAAACAAAGAAACGACAATTACAGTTTATAACTATCACTTCTCTATTCACACGCTATTTACAAGTTTTGTTACCTAACATAACCTTCTCTAGCTGATAGCTGCTCCATCTGGTGGTGGCCATTTAAATTAAAGAGAGAATACTTTCATTACATATATAAACTCAATAATAAATATGCGCCAATAATAATAAAGAAAAAAGTTAATTACTTCATTGGAATAAAACGGGCTTTACGCCAGTCTGGATCTGCTACCGAATGAGGTGTAATTATGTCGTGAAGTTAGTCTGCTTAGTCGTGATAACGTCAATAAAATAGGTGTTATATCATATACGTAGCCGATTGAGGCAGAGGAATCATTATCTAACTAATGGAAACACATCTTAGCGTCAAAAGTCAAAAACTTTGATTTTCTTCCCAGTACACGCCAATTATATTATAAACCATTGTTCATATTCTTATGTGAAATAAATAGTTACTTAATAATAAATAAATACAAAGTTTACATGGTACAAACATTTTAAAAAAATATACATTTCGAAGTCCATTGTAAGACACTGAATTTCATTAGCCCTTGCTTTATAATGAGGATAGTATAATGACATACGTATCAATATTTATTTTTTAATAAATATGCAAGTGTGGGTGTCGGGCATGACCACCGGTGGAGGTCTCGTCGACTTTGCCACGTCTGCCCGGTAGGCGTTAGAAAGAGATAAACCTGTGGTATTGCTGGTGGTCTGATTGGCGGGCAGCTTAATTCTTGTATATTTATTCCATAAGATCTTAGAAGTTGTGCCCCGACAGCGCACTATGTCCAGGAGAAGAGGTACAGGCTAGGTATTACAGGTAGTTTACGTGGTCTTGGAATGACCGCGTGTTCTCGCTCGGTATCTGAGGGTAGGCGAAAACCGTCTGGATCCCAAAGGTGAGTGTGAACCGGAAAGATACAGACTGGACTGCTGGGGGAGAGGCTACTAGGTGCATTTTGCAGGGCCCCAGAAGCCGTCGTCTACGTGGAAGAGTCCCTTACAGGGATATGCTAGTTAAGCGGGCAGAAGCCACGAAAGTCCACTGGGAAGGCTGTGAAGTCCGACAGCGCCGAGACTAAATCTAGTGGATTAGGAGGAGAGAGGTGCAGAGGTAATTAAATAATAAAGCCATGGTCCGAGCAGAGGAACGAGCGTCAGTGCAGAGAAAGAGAATAGTGTTCACTTCAAATGTTTGATTCCGACTGAATAAACAAACTTGTAATTTCTGTCTTATGTAGGTAGATTTCTGCGCGCATCTAATGAGAGGCTGTCTTATGTAGGTAGATTTCTGCGCGCATTTAATGAGAGCCTGTCTTATGTAGGTAGATTTCTGCGCGCATCTAATGAGAGGCTGTCTTATGTAGGTAGATTTCTGCGCGCATCTAATGAGAGGCTGTCTTATGTAGGTAGATTTCTGCGCGCATCTAATGAGATGCTGTCTTATGTAGGTAGATTTCTGCGCGCATCTAATGAGAGCCTGTCTTATTCCAGCAATCAGAAAGGCCGTTATTCTGACCGATCAGGTCAACTATACCAGCGCACCTAGTGAGCGCTCTTAGTGACAGGGTCGTGACATAGTCCCATCTCTCTATACTGACCCTAAAAGATTATTGATACAAAAATGTAGTAGGTGGGTGTTTTCTTGTCCGTGAAGAGGGTAACGTCTATTTGTCCGTAGTGTAGCTTGTTGCCACAACAGTGGGGTTTGTACGTTTTACCACAATCCTTGAGAAAATCGACATACAGACAGGGTTGATTTCAGCCGATTTATTTTTATTTAAGATTCAAGTGGATAGTTCGTATCGAAAGTGGCATGAATGGTCTGGGAGTTTCATTCAACATATTTTTTTCAGCAAGTACAGTGAGAGTGGTTTGGTCAGTACTGCCATACAGTCTTTTTCTGACATTGCACCACGGTGGTAAAAGGAATATTGTTAAAATGTTATAATTATTTTCAAACAGAAAAGTGTATTATTGTGGTCATGGAGCTGTAGGAACACGTAAAACGGTCGCGGGTCACATGGTTTGGGACCCTTGCTCTACACCAATCTAGCTCAGAAAAACAATTCTATCAACTAGTATCGCCTTTTAATTCCGCGAACGGCTTACTTAACTTAGAAACACTTGCTGGGTGAAGTTGGTGCAAGAATGTAATAAGTAGTGTTGAGATTAATATGTAAAAAAAAAAAAAAAAAAAAAAAAAAAAAAAAACACGGCACGAGTCTAATTAGAAGTTGACTCACGTGATTTGAAAGCTTAAACATATAGTTAAAAAACTTCGTTGAAACCTTGGACTTTCTTTCCATGTTTTCTTCTATGTTTCGATGAAACCAAAATTCTTTCTAAAAACATGGAAATGTTTGACAGTCGAAACTGGTTTATCACAGCATGAGAAATAGGAAATCCAAACAACACGATTAAATGTTTCGTCAGGAAACTCAGGAATGTACTTGGCAACTAGGTCTTTTGTTTTCACTGGCACTTTTGCCATTGTTCCCCCAACAACTCTTTCACGTTTATTGTATAAAATCACAGCTTGAACTTAATCGATATATCAATAAAAATTATGATTTTGAAGGTAAGGGAATCCATAGATCTAGAAAGGTAAACGATTCGCAGTCTAACCATCAGAATAAATATGGTCACCTGCTCCAAAAAAAAATACAACGCGCTGATCATCATTTCTTCAAAATTATCATATTTCTATTGAAAACGCCGAATTAATTTTTATTTTTGAATAAAGGTATGTAAAACTCCAAAAGAAATGCGTATAAATTGTAATTTCACTGAAATATGTAATATATATATATATAAAATAAAATTAACTTAAAATGGCTTAGAATGTATGGAGGTTATAGCAGACATTTTGCTCCACGAAAAATGTGCAAATCCCAGCCCTACAAATAAGCATCGAATCTCGGCTCGACAACATGAACACTACGATGTGGTTCAAAAGTAAGCAGTGAGGACAAGTAAACAGGAAGTTATTCAACTTCGCAAAGGACCTTTAGTGATTTTCAGTGCTCTCGCACGAAGGCCCTGTTCTACGAATAATAAAGAACCATAAGGAAATTACAACCACACAGACTCGCGTAGCGTTCATTTTATTCGAACTCATAGGGATTTCCCAACAACAGTAGCTTGTGAGCAGCGAGTGAAAAAGTGAATCAGCCTGAGTCACTGAGAGCAGTCCGGTCCATTCCAAATAGCGAGGAAAATAGTGACTAAGGAGAGACGATAACACTGCAAACGCGACTAGTTAGTCACTGAGACTGACTGAACCTGATAACTGCCATCATCATTGATAAATCCCTAGTTGATGTTAATGTGCAATAACTATGTTCGTATGTAGAACACTAAAAAAATATTATCACAGAGGCTGGGTAATAATATAGTACAAATATATATAAATTATTATATTTATTTAAATATTTTCCTATAAGCAAAATATTTCCTGTAACATCGAATGCTATTTCTAATGATACTTCTAAGGCATTTTAAGTAAATTTAGGTTAATTTTTTTTTTTTTACATATAATATATATTTCAGTGGAATTAAATTCCTTAAAAATATTTCAAGCATTCTTGCATATTTCTTTGGGAGTTGTACATACTCATTTTTTAATTAAAATTAATTCGTCACTTTCAATTGAATTATTTGGACAAATGATAGTCTGTGTGTTGGATTCTTGAAACAGGTGGTATTATTTATTTGAATAGTGAGACTAAGAATTGATCACTATACTCATGGAATCCCCTTGTCATAATGTTTATTGATCTGTCTTTTTAGTTCAAGTTATGCAGTAAACTTGAAAAACAATACCAAAATTGCCGGCGAAAACAAGACGTCCGTGAGTTTCCTAACCACAAATTTAATAGTGGTATGAGAATTGTGTAATGTTCGCGCCGTGATAAACCAGTTTCGACTGCCCAACGTTTCCAAGTTGTTCAGGATATTGGTACATAAAAACATAAAGATAACAAGGAAAGAAATTCAAGGTTTCAACAAACGTTCTTAACTGCATCTTCAAGTGAAGCAACTTTTAATAAAGAGTGCTGATATTTACTTATACTTTTAATAGTCAGGTCCGATATCTCTTTTCATTTAAATTAACAGTACTCATTCCAAAATTTCCTCGGAAAAGTAAATAACAGGCCAAAGCACTCTAAGGAATAACTTTTTAATAAGTATACAAAATTTGTAGACAAAGAAAGTATATCTTGTTTTTTATAAAATGTTGACTACTGTATTTACAGTAATTGCATATACGTTGCAAAATATTTCCATTTCTCGTTAAATATTTCTGTGAAAATAAATACATATATGGGTACATGCTTCACTAATTTTATTACATTTAAATACCAAGCTTAATTATTACTATAACTAGTTGATCCATGGATTAGTAGTCTCGCCATATTTTGTTCACAATTTAAAGGATATTTTCAAATTTTTACTCCGTAAAATTTCCTGAGATCAATAATGAGCTAAATTTAATACTTATATAATTATACAGACAGACCATTATAGGATCAAAGTAAGACGAAAATGAAGAGATACTTTCGGGACTCAGCAGGAGAATTTTAATAACTTATTGAATGATTGTGGAAAACCTATTTGGTATTTTTGTTAAAAATACATCAATTTATTTCATAAACCATCACTGTCACTAAAAAGCTGGAATATCTTTGAAGTTATTCCCTGCGAAATGAGCAATGCCTGTCTGTCTGAATAGAGAAGGGTCATTGAGATGAGTAGAGTAGGTGAGATGAGTACCGTCTTAGATGAGAGTACAGTCTGTGAGATGATTACGGTCGATGAAATGAGTACGGCAACCCCTTTGTGAACGAGGAAGAGAACGAACATTAAGATGAGTACAGTCTATGAGATGAGTACCGTCTTAGATGTGAGTACAGCCTGTGAAATTATTACGGTCTATGAAATGAATACAGCAATGCCTGTGATAACGGAGAAAAGATGGGTCACTGGGATGAGTACAGTCTGTGCGATGAGCCATGCCTGTGAAAATTGGAGGGTCGTTTAGATGAGCACTATCAATGAGATGAGTTCAGTATGTGAGATTAACACAGTCTGAGAGGCTAGCAGACCGATGTGTAAGTATAGACATAATATATAAAACGATTATCTTATCTCAAGAATTTGGGACTAGCAGCATTTAGATAATGTTAACTGCTATCGGACTATTTAATATTCAAAAACGTCAGATAAGATGAAACAGATCCCGTTAAGACAAGTAAAAAACAATTATTTAAACATGAACTTTATGATTGCGATTCACTTTTATTGTTGACTTTCAGGTTATATAAATAAGTAACATAAATAATAAATAAACGAGTATAAAGTTATAAAACTTCCGATCAACAATTAAAGGGATTCACGATTATTTTTCATCACGGCCTGTTAATTAAAAGATATTATCCTGAAGCTACTAGGAATCTATTTTTTTAAGAGGCTGATATAAGCTTCAAAATAGAATTATACAAAACCTTTTCTGAAATATTTTCATATAAACATAAAAATATAAATAATTTAACGCAACAAGACTATTTTCTTTGCTCCCATCTTCAAGTTTAAGTTCACTCGTCAACACCTAGAAGAATTATTATGAAGATACATATCCTATGTACATATTAACGGAAATTCTAAGGAATACATCAATTTTCAAAATGCATACAGCAGATCCAAAAAAAAAAAACTGCCTTACTTTTATTTATTTAGAGTAATATTCTATTTTTCTATTCTATTTGACACAAGAAAATTATTTATACCTATCGTGTAAAATCGAAGTTTATTTTATTTAAATTTAATTAAGGTTATAACCACAGTATAAAATATAAAGTTAAATATTTTACAAATTCACAATAGTATTAATTTAATTCAAAACTTGATTGTAAACGATACTTTAAGTTTCACCTCTGGGAACCAGAATAAATAAATAAGAATAAATTCTTGGGTGAACCCGCCCTAGAGCAGGCGACATAAAGTTGTCCATTTTAAATGTAAAAGACAACTTGGTGAAAATCAAAAAAAAATCTAGAAGATTATACAGAGTACTTGCTATTCGACTAAATTTGGGTTATCTGGACTATCACCGTTAAGGTTAGAGACTCAAAAAAATATGGATTCTTCCATAGAATATGGAACACTTCCTACCCCAAAATGATAGTGCTTAGTCGGCATCAGGAGTGTCGCTATTTATTTCAGTGACATTGAATACCTGAATGGATTCGCAGCACATTTATTATTAAATCATGAAATCACACTAAGTGCAATTAATAACACTGCATACATTGTGCGGTGCTACAACACGTTGTCTCCTCAATTGATAACTCCAGCCAACAAAAATAAAAATTTTAGAATTGAAGCCGAATCAAATTGTTAAATATACTGAAATTGTTACAAACAGCGATAAATTTTGGGTACAAAAAAAAACATTGGCGTTTCTGCTGTAAGAATATTTTTTTGTTTTGCTGTGTAAAAAAAAAAAAAATGTTCTTATCACATTCAGTAGGTTGCCAAATAAATGTTATCGACTTATTGATTAATATTATATGTGTCTGCAAGGGACTATCACAAAATATGTCATATTGCTTAAACATCCCTTGATAATGCTAACAATAAAAATAACGCCCGTTAAAAAAATGTATGCACCTGAATAAAAATACTTTTGGGTATCAAATTGAAGGCCAATAATATTTAATATCCGTTGGGGCTATATAAGATCATTATTAAAAAAAAAAAAGTCATAAAAAACAGATATAAAAGTATTTACTGTCTTTATATTTTATATTCAAAAGTACATCAATTACATGGGTCTTCATCATTATCGTACTAAACGTGGACAGGCTGGAGAGCTATTCACGTTAAAATTGCAAATGCTGTATCGATAGAAAGATAAAAAAAATCTAGTTGACCCCTGCACCGAAGAAATGACCAAGCATTGACAATGACAAGGCGGTCCTTCGCCTTGTTTTTAAAAATAATGATGAAGACAGATTGTTGTATCTTATCGAGCCGCTACCAAGACATTAGAGATAAGGTGGGCTACAAAACGTGAATCATAGCTCATCATTTTCGCGATATCGATTAAATAAATTTAAAATTGTAAATTTATCTGAGCTTTAGGATTTCTCTCACGAGTATAAATCAAGTAAATTGCGTCCAATTTTGCCTTACAAGGAGTTATTTTTAATTTTTGATTTCACAAGCCCTTTCAACAACCATTCAAGGGCTCAGATTGTTCCTTATGATAGCGGTGTGTGGTTTGCAACTGTCTTTGGTCTTTGGAGTCTTTGGTGGCAGTATAGGCTGTTGAAATATAAATAAAACACCTAATTTAACCAAAAATTGGACATAATTTACTTAATCTAAACCTATGACAAGCAATTAAACCGCAAGTATAAATCAATGTAAATTGACATTTTCAAACTAGATAGGAGATAGGAAAATAGCTAACGTTTCTTTAAAGGATCCAAACCTAATATGTTAGAATTTAGGAATACATCTAAAAATTATATACTTAATCATAAAGATGTTGATATTTTTTAACAACCATATTCCAATAATATAATATAAACGAGTGTAAATAAAATAGCTTACTTATAGATCCCAGCTCAAACAATGAATAAATCGTTCCCAAACAAGAAACCGTCTGTTTGCATGTTCAAAAGTTGTTGGAATAGGAGGGTTTGGAAGGTTCTCAAGGATAAGCATGTGGGTGTACAGGATATTCCTGTAGGGTTTCAAAGGGGTCTTATCCCATATATTAGAATGGCGTTTTAGTAATTTGCGATCGGAGACGAAATCAACTTGAATACTTCAAAAAAAAAAAAAAAAAAAAAGAAAAATTGACTGAGTTTACGCAGTTACACAGGTGGTCTGAAAAGTTTTCGGCCTCAACATGAAGATGATAATAAAACAAATAAAAGCTTTGTTAGATCGGAAACTTTTCAGACCACCGTAAGTGCAACGCACAGGTGTCAGGAGAATAAAGCAATTAAAATTTTCCCTGGGTCAATACGGAAGATTGTCGAGACAACCATTATCTCATTCTCGACCGCTCTCATCATTTGTGGACGTCATTGTGTGATATACTTTATCACTAGCTCACGGTGTGTTTCCTTCAAGTATACTGACGATATTTTAAACTTGGAAACCTCTATTTCTCACAAACGACGTAGAGAAAATTAAATGTAATACTAAACATTAAGAAAACATAATAAAACAAAACGCTCATTCTTCAAACAGAGTGGAGAGGACTCCATTGGTTTCCAGTGGAAAGGTTGGTTTCATCTCTTGCGTGGATAAGACAGAAATATTAGAGGAATTTAGGGAATTGCAGAATAATCTACCTGTAGACAAGAATAATGTACGCAGAAACATAATTTACGCACGGAAGGAGAAAACGATCCCATTATTCGCGCCCCTTCCCCCTATACTTACACAAAATCCAAACGATACACTTTAATAAAATAAAAATCAATATAAGAAAAAAGTGTATCCCCACGACGTGCAATTGTGGCGCTTTTACAATCCTGCATGGTTAACTGGAATATTTCTTAATATTTATCTCTAATGTCAGAACTCTGTATTTAATTATTAATTAATTAATGGATTTCTCTAAAGCCAGGTTTATTAAATAGATAAACAATCAACAGGTGTTTGTTTTAATTTTTTTTTTTGTAATTGAAGAACCCTATTTAGTTCTTTGCCAAGAAAGGAATTGCTCTAAACAATTTAATGGCACAATAAAATAAGGGGGGGGTTTCTCAGTTAGAGATTTCTAATTCTTTTTCGGCTTTTGCAAATAAATCGTTAGTTTAGAACTGGAGACAGCCTTTTGGAACAGCCGTAAAATTACGAGATATCATTGAGACCTCGTGTGGCTAAGGTATCTGAACGAACGATTGGGAGAGGCCCAAATGACCACTCGGCAAAGGAGAGCTGAAGTAGGTGAACACTAAGCTTCCATTGTTAAGTGACGATTCGAGATTCTGTTCATTGGGTGATAAAAGAGTCTGGAGGAGGCCAAACGTTCAGTCATCATACCAGTGTATAATGGACACGTGGAGTGCAAAGAAAAAAACTTTAAACACTCAAGCTCATTTTTCCGAATAGACTAAAAGGATTATGATATAGAGATTAAATCGTTCTGGAGGATGTCGGTGACTTCAGAGACTTGATTGGGTCAACTTGTTTTTCTTGACGGTCCTCCCTCAGAGGAAATCCACAATCTTTATATTTGCCATTTACCTCGGTCAGTATTATCATCAGACCTATTGACCACGTGTGGGACAATTTAAAAAGACGCCTTAATAACCACCCCTTGAATTTGAATGAAATTGAAAGAGGAGATAATTTGATATGAGTTTTGAGTACGAGGAACCGTTGTGAAACTGTTCAGAAAAAAGTGCAAATAGATACGCATACTTTGTTAAATGTTTATTTCTTATTTTAGTACAGGTAAAATAAATTGTATTTTTTAATTGAACGATACTTTTGAGTAATAACTTTAATAAGGAAAAGTTTTCATCAATATTCGTCGGAATCTTTTATTTAATTTCGGAGGATTTATAATTTATCATTTTTAGGTATATATGTCCCATTACTATCATTTCCTCATTTTTTACTGTCGATTTATAACTTCACCAACTTTGCTATCTGTAAGAATTCTTCCTAAAGTCCTCAAAACTGCGAACGGTCTTACTTTTGGTATCTTTTGGGGAATATCACTTCATTCTTAACAGATACTCGGGGAAATATAAATACACATTTAAAAAAATACAGCTGACTTCCACAATGTAAAATCAGACATGACGAATTATAAATTATAGACAATAGAACTTCTTCTTCTTCTTAGTTTTGAAATTATGAAAGTTCTTATCGTGTTTAAATGAAAAAAAACTTCATAATACTAATAATTTGTCAATAAATCAATCAATGGTATCTATTTGCTTGACAATTTGTGGTAGTCACTGTATAATTTTCGCAGCCTCGCCATTTTTTCATTCATTATTTAAAATAATATGATATATCAAATTTTATTGTGAATTTTTAAAACATGGATCTTTTAAATTTGTCTTTTTCTCAAATCAGAATCGTATCACGACGGATGAGAGAGAATTTACTACTAAGGAAATGGTGATGAGTCAATATTTCTTTTTGGCCAATTTCAACTTATACTTCATTATTGAAGAACCCCTTTTATTTGTCTTTGCCATGAAAAGGCACTATTTGACGAGAGAGCAAGTCAAATCTCCAATCACATAACTGAAGATTTTCTCAGTGATTAATGAAATTAAGTAAATATATATATCGACTGAAAATCATATGCATACTTCGAATCATTCATAAACAAAATCAAAAAGTACGAAAAATTGTGTAATTTTTACATCCAAATTAATAATGTTGTACCAGCATATTGGCCAAAAAAAAAAACCTTGGAACCATACGGCTGGAACTGTATTAAATACGCGACATCCATTTTTGGCTTCCAAAAGGTTATTTTTTTAAATATATTTCTAATGGATGAAAATTAGCTTCTGAGCTGCGACTTGAGGATTCTTGTACATTGACTACTTTCCTCATGTTTAATTTTTTTTTCTCTTCGTGTTTTCTAGCTAAACCATACCACATTTCCACGAGTGGTGGACCTTTTAACGAAATTTGGTGGACAAGTGGACATTTCGACAAAATTTCAGATCGCTAACCTAGAACATACAGACATACCGCTAGGCGAATGATTCCCCTGTACCCGTATGAAAGTACAGCTTCTCTTTACGGGCTCGGCAAGGGAATATGGCTGGCATAAAAATGTAGGATTTGGCTATTGGTCGAACCTACCTCTGAGCCGATGCTCCCGCGGGTAGAGTTCCATGATCCCCTCGACCATGTTCTGGAATTCGTTGAGGTTGTTGAAGACTAGCTCTATTTCCTGGGGGGCCGCGTCCATCCTGGCTATGTACAATTTAGGCTAAGACTATCCAGCTGGAGAATGGCCAACGAGGGGTGGGGGTACCTGCGGGATTACCTTTAATACCCTCCTCTTGGAAATAAATATGCACAAGCATTACCTTGCTTTAACTTATTGACGACAGGATTTTCGCACATGTGTACTTACAGTCAACTCTCGATAATTCGAAACCACAGAGAATAATACATACAGCTCATAAGTGTGAAAAGAATGACAAACTGCAAAAATAACAACTGAAGAATTATGTATTGTATTACATATAAGTTATGTATGTGTATACCTCATTCTGACCGGTCTACATAACAACTTGAGTGAAATGTGAATTAACCGCGTGGTGAGGATGTAAACAGCACGAGGACAATTTTGACTTTTCGAATTATAATGAAGGGAAGTACGGGTCTGCTTTATTTATTTTATACAAATAATAAAAAGAGGGTTTGCCAAAGAGAACAGCTGAGGAGCTTGAATTATTAGGAAAGTCGACTTATGGAGAGCTGACTGTATAATGTATTAATTGCCTGCCCAAATGGAGAGGCTCTGATGCGAGTCTGTCTCCCTGTTAGTACTACTACAATAGTGGACGTAAAAAAAAGTTGATCCATGGATTTTTAGCGTTTAAATGAACTTCTTTTTAATTTATATTTAACATACTAAACTAAAACATATTTTGGTCTAAATGCATAAAGGAAATAAAAAGTAAAGAAACAATACTGAGAGAACTAGCGTGACTCAGCATGAGTTTCTTAAGAACTTATTAAATGATTGTAATATAAATACTCCGTGTTTTCAATAAAAATAACTTATTTAGTTTATTTAAACACATCATGCACTAAAAATAGCGTTTATAAGAAATGAAAAAAATCCAAGACCCTTAAAATTGGCGTAGTAGTTACAAATTCTTTTTATTGAAATAACATTACACTCTGACTTATTGTGATTTCAAATATATTCATATATTACTCCTTTATTGTGCTATAATTACAATCTGCCTTTTATAAGGCAATAAGTAATAAGATAAATGCTCTCATTCATACCATATTTACAGTTCATCATTCACACAATATATATAAATAAATACACACAGAGCAGAGATGCCCCCCCTCAACACATCATTGTCAACTCCCTCACACGCGAGGAGAAGGCTTGGGAGACTCTCGCATTCCTTCATCAGCCAGATCACTGGATAACAACTGGAAGCTGGGTAAAAGTACGAGAGCCATGAGAGACGGAGAAACAGATCATTGCTATGATTCTGACGTGTCGTGAGGCTTTTAGCTATGATCGTCGAATAGATTATATAAATGGCCGTACTGTATAATAGCTGTTAAGGGATTAAAGTGATTGTATTAGTTTGTAGTGATCAAGTAAGTATGCTACATTAAAGTGTAGTAAGTAACATATTAAATAGGCAATTTATAATGATATGTCTCAAAACAATATCTCTTGAAAATTCCTTGCATTGCCGTCTTTAATTTGCCTTTAACCTTGCGAAAATAATCTGAGCTTCAAATTTTGTATGCTTTAAAACGGACCCAAATTTTTCATGCTGCTTGCTATTGTATTTCAACTAAAAAACTATCAACCTTTTTAGAGATCTTCTGGAGTAAACCTCTAACGATTCGGGGAAATTGAATCATTTTAAATCACGACCACTTTCATGGAACATATAGATAGGCAATACGTCAGACGATAGTCTTTGTGCTCTGCGAAACTAGTCGTGAACACGATCATATCTTTCTGAAATTTTGAAGTTATAATTTGAAGAATAAGTTAAAATTTGAAGTTTGAAGTTTGAACACCCCAGATCACGCCGGGTAGTCATAATAGCGGGAAGTACTCGAAAATAATTAAAGATTGAAGGAGTCAGGCACGTTTTATCGTCATTGCAAGGAAACTATTTAAGTTTTTTACAGTTTCGATACCTCCCTCCCCCCGATCAAAAATAAAGTTTTGTGACCCAAAAGTCTAGCCTGCCAAATCAGTCAAGGGAACTTGAAGTCTCAGAAATCAAAATTTTCGTAAGTGTGTAGTACTATCAGCTTCAGATTTTACACAGTTCTAGTGTTGACTTATAAATTAAAAAAAAACAAAAAAACTGTTTGACTGCTTATAGCTCCAAAATAAAAAGATCATCATCTAAAAATAGTTTCATTCTTCTCATAATTTTAAGGGCTTTAATTTGACATGTTACTTGAATTTACTAAACCATCTTAATATGTTTTAAAAAGTTATTTTTTCATAATGACAAAAACGAAATTTTTTTGAAAAGAGTACATGTTACATGTGCATGTTATTACAATGTATGAGCCAAATTTCATGATGGTATTTCTTTATTGGTCGATTAGGTCTGGATTGGCTCAAATGCCACTTTCGGTTAGACAAATAAAATAAAGTGTTTTCCGTTAAAAATGTATATTTTGTTTCTGTTTGTTTATATATGCAGAAGTGTCATACGCTCAGGACATAGGAAGAGAAAAGTGACCAGCGCCAGAAAAATCTCATTGTTGGTTTAAAAAAAAAACGCAAGATGAATAGAAGTTGAGACATGTCTCCAGGCTTAGCGAGAAAAAAAAAAAAGGCAATACTACTAATCCTTGGATCAACTGAGAAAGCTTTTTACAAATTTAAGGAACTGATTTGCAGCGAGAATAATTTAAACATATGCATCAGTGATGACGTCGTTGTGTATCTTATCATTTGCTACCTCCTGTTGCAACATAAAAAAAAAATTAGCCATTAAGTGTTTGCATGGAGTCACGCACATCAATCATGTTATTCGGCCAAGATCCCCCCTCTCACTGCAACAAATGCTCGATAATAATTATCGACAATTATTGTCGTTCCAACATTCGGTAACACTTCCAGGTACTGAGGTAAGCTAATAGTAAACGACTTTACTCTCCGGGGTAAGTAGAATAACTTAAATAAAAAAAAAACCGATTTCACTCACATGAATAAGCGCATGGTTACTTTTTGTTTAGTCGGAGGGGCTCTACTTTCATACAGGTACTTTAATATGTTTGTCTTTCTGTTTGGGTTCGTCTGAAATATGATAGCAATCGATCTGAAATTTAACGGTTTATTCAACTGACGGTTTATTTTGATATATAATGACTTTAAAAAAGTCTGCCCCGTTTCGCTAACTCTTGTGACCGTTCCTTGAGTCACAATTCAAAAAGTTATTCTAGGTATAAAGTTCTTTTTGTATTCCCAAGATTCTGTTGCAACACGAACTCTACAACAGAAATAGCGTATTTAATACATTTAAATGCCTTATCAGAACCGGTTTTAATATTAGTTACTACAAGCGTTTTCCAGTGACCGAGATCACTTTTTACGTTACACATTTTTTAAAAAATAAATTATATATTATGATTGATGATAAAAAGAAAATTAAAAAGAAAAGAGAGGCAGGAGGAATAAAATAAATATACTGAAGACAAATGAGACATGAAAATTCAGTGGGAAAAATGAGAAGGATTAGTACCGTGAAAATATTCTGCAGTAATGATGAACACTTGCAATATATATTTTTCTCAAATTCAAAAAGGTGGTTCTCACAGGTGAGAAACGTGCATTTCAATTTTGGCTACCAAATCTGGCCATCAAAAATATCTTCACGAGTTCAATTAGCATGAATATTCACCCATTAGAGAACTTTTAAAACGATCAATATTCTTGGTTTCTCCGGCTTCCATTTTGGTTTAGTTTTAAAGTGGAAAAAGTCAAGGAAGCTCTTAGGAAATTAGACTTAAACACTAGGTAAAGAGGTGGAGCGTCCGTGGGAAGAGATGAAGGAGAAACCTATTCAACAACCATCCCTGTGGAAAAAAGCAGGAATGTCCATTTAGCTTTGTTAAGTAAAGGGAATTCTCAACAAAACTCCCGCCAAAAAAAAAAAAAAAAAAAATATCAATAGGTAAAAAAGTCTTCAGAATTTTATTATAAATCCTATGAAGCTATATTGTATAAATATACTGAAAAAAAAAAACTGATTTTTAGCGAAAAGAACTGAAAAAAACCTTATTAATTGTCATAGTCACAGAGTGACATGATTATCTGTATTGTTGTCCTGGAGAAGAAAGCGTACCTTTTTTTTTGATTTTGGAATTTAGTATGGTTCTATTCTATTCTGGTTCTATTGTCAAACCTACTCATTAAAACACACGACGGATTATGTCAACTAGCCGAACTGTATTTCATATGTTTAATACAAATAATTTGTACTCAAGAAAATAGAAGATTATAGGGGATTTATACACTCCTCATATCTAAAATTCTAATGCTGTCCAAGCAAAACACTGTAAATCGTGAAAAAAAAACATAAATTTCCATGTTGTTTACTTCAGAGTGGCTCAACTAAGTCAAGAATGAAAACACGGCTGATTGTTATTGAAATATGAACGAAATTTAATTCTCAACGGGTTTAGTCAACACGATTTGTACACACAGCTTGCAAAAGCTTTATCCAATCTAAATAATATATCGTTCAGCTTTTCGCTTATTATAACTAATAATTATTTAAATTTTTTTTTTCAAATTAAAATTTATATGCTCTAGTGTTATACGCATTTTATTGCCTCAGTAGTTATTTAACGATTTCATTGTTATCTTTACTTTTGAAGGATTTTACTAATGTTCCATTGTTTCGTTGTCGAACGAGAAACCTTTGTTTTCGCTCTTGTGACAGTACGGTTTTATGTTCTCGATTCATTCTACAACCACGACATTAAAAATACTGCCTATCCCATAAAAATTATTTAGCGTCAGTAATTAAGTTAATGATTAATACGGTGATTAATCTATCGATGTAAAACTATTGATTTCTTGACATAATTACTTAATGATTGATTTGAATTACAATTAAAACTAGGTCGTTAAAACTAGCAATAGTGTTCGCGACTTTTGTGCAGTTTTAGGCCAAGGAATTTTGCATGCAAGTTCCAATTGTCGTAAAAATATTTCACAGAATTAAATCGCTTATTGCAGAAAGTGGCAACAGATTCTAAATTCAATTTTTTATTTCGTTAGTAGCCGATTCGATTGGTACAAGAAACCCCTTATGTTTGTATTCTAAACACCCATTTCGATGACTTAAAAAATCTCGTTCAATACACCATAGATTATTCCCACTTCTACAATAACAATTTGAGTTGGCCGAGATCAGTCGAAGATGGAAGAATGGAAGATTCATAATATGTTTAAAATATTTTTAAATATCTGACAAAAAGAAATTTTAATCAGTTTATAAAAAGTCTGTTGTGTTTATTCTGACCCCTAAAATAAAATGGTAAAAATAATACCATAAAGTAGTTGAGAATTTATTTGATTGCAAAAACCCCATAACTGAAGAGATTAAGGGATTTTTTCCACCACCACCCTTTAACCTTAACGAATATATGACGGTTCCAAACTAAATGTAGAACCGTCCTTTTTTCCTGGAAAAAAAAAAAATGAATCATAACAAATTTTCCTGGAAAAAAATATCTGTTTTTTTATCTATATCCCAAAATTTTGAAATTATGGACTTATGGGATTTCTGTAATAATCGTTTCAATTAACCATGCCCACTCAGAGAATCGATATCGACATGGCCACAGGGACCTTACAGGGATAGTATTAATTATAATAATTAATACTAATAAAAATTATTGGTCTATGATCGTAAATCTTGGAGGTCCCAGGTTCGAATTTCGGCTGTGCCACTTGTTTTTTTCTCTTTCGCCAATAACTGATATCCAGTCTGATTTTGAGATGGATAAGAGGCCTTGTGGATAAGACTGAAAGACAAAGATGAAGTCTTTTATCTGTGAAGAGGCAGTCGACTGTTTAAATATTACATACTAACTGCCAAATGTCATTTTCTCTTTTCGAGATTACAGACCAAACATATCTTCAACAAATCTCACCATCTAAAACGTTAATGGCACTTATAATTAATACAAATACATCTTGACGTGGGACATTAAAATTGATTTCATCACGTAAAAGGTACGAAATACTAAAAGGTGAATCCCAACAAAATGTACTCATAAATAATGACGATTATATTTTGGTATATTGTGTATACAATGTACATACAATGTATATTGCAATTAATTTATCCAGAAGGATACCAGTGCACAAACAAAAGTGAAATATTTAAATATAATATTAATACTCTCTGCCAGAATTTACCCAATGCCAAAATATTTATCTCTAATTGATTTTAAACCTTATTTATGACTAATGAAAATAAGCGCGCAGTTACTTTAGATTTCTTGTATTTTTATTGTGTAAAGAGGTTGTGTATTTTATTATTACACAATGATAATTAAAAGTTCGAGTTAAAAAAGAGACCTAAAAATGGCGCTTCATATGAACGAAATATATTCGCCGATGGTGAAAGTTTTTTATTTTGTAATAATGATCACAAATAGACATCAATTTAAACTCCACTCCGTCAAAACTAATTCCACTGACATTATTTGCTGTGGCCTACCTACCCCTTATCCGTTGTCTTAAATTAAGTTAAGCTTAAATGTTGATGTACAAAAACTATCAAAACCAGCCGTGAACATATTCAATGTGATATTTCTATTCAAGGCTCTTAAAACTATGTTTCAGAATTTATTTGGAACCTTTTTGAGTTACCATCATTAACGTCTCCTTGAACAGGAGGAAAAAAATAGGTGTGGGACATCAGAAATTATCTGATAAAAAAATAACGATCAAACAATACACTTCTTTTATTTTTTTTAACGTTATTTTATTATTTTGTTTTTTAACTAGTGAATTCTAAGTAAATATTTTGTCATAAACTCCTTTGTCATTAATTACTCGTTTAATTTATTGATTTTCATTTGCTTGCAATTCATTCATAGTTTCGTTAATATTTATATTAAAAATGGACTAAGTTTTCATGTAGTAGACGTTTCTGGAGAACTGTGATAAATAAACTTTAAAAGGCTGACATAATTATGCTATAAGTTTGACAACTGCGTCGTATCAATATAATATCCTTGTTAAAAATAAAATTGAATTTAAATGGATGAATCGATTGATTTAAACTTTATTTTGCAAATAACGAAAGTAGAGGTCAGCATTTGCAAACCAGCTAACTGGTACCTGTAATCGATTTTAATCCCTAAGACAGCGGCCCTAAAACCTGTCAGATTCGTCTCAAATTTCAAAGGAATGTTAGATTAAACAGCTCATAATCTGTTGGTCGAACAATATTACAATCAATGCATATCTACTTAGTTTTTTTTTATCTGTTGAAATTGGTATTATCAGCTTCCGGTGTATTCTAACAAATAAAATGATTTTAGAAAAGTCTTTGATCTGCCGAAGTCGTAAAAATTATCAGATTCCTTTTAAATTTCACAGCTCAGGTCCCGATAATTGTCTGTTGATTGAGCACTATAATAATCAATACATATCTATTCAAATGTTTGTTATCTTTTAAAAATGGTGATCAGTGACCAGTATGCTGTAACAAATGAAATGATTTCAGAAAAGTTGTCTTATTGTAAGTCAGCGATCCTAAAAATGATCAAATTCGTCTCGAATTTCAAAGGTATATTAAACAGTTCGAGTTACTATCATTATCTGCGCCCTGAGAAGCTATACGACCAGATCTTATTTGGTTGAGGAGTGTAAAAACAACTTAAACACACTCTCGCTAGCCAATAAGGTTAGAATCGACTGGGTGCCAGGACACACAGGCATCACAGGCAATGAGAAGGCAGATGGCCTTGCAAGGGTGGGCTCAGAACAGACACCTCTTGCACCTGAACCCATATGTGGTATCAGCCTCAGCTACGCTAAAAGGCGTATAAAATTAGCTTTAGAGGACAAGGCAAGACTTTCTTGGAGAGAAACTAAGAAACAGGAACACTCGAAACTGTTTCTTAATGGACCCTGTAAGAGAAGAAGCTCAGCACTTCTATCAATGGACAGGTGGACACTCAAAAGTGTGACAGGACTCTATACAGGTCACTGTCGGTTAAATAAACACCTCTTTAATTTGGGGATAGTGGGATCACCAATCTGCAGATTCTGCAAGAAAGAGGGAGAAACGGCACGTCATATAATATGTGACTGTGATAACTTAGCTAGAAAGCGATACCTTCACTTTGGTAGTGATCGCATTGTAGACCCCAAACTATGTGAACTGATCGATCCATTCAGTATCCTCAGATTTGCAAAGGCCGTGGGCCTGTCACATATATAGGACAGGGACATGGACGGCGCACAATAGGTCTCAGTGAGGCCGCGGTGCACAAATGCCGGAACAAATAATAATAATAATAATAATACTATCATTATCTGTTAATTTAAATACTGTAACAATCAATGCATATCTACTTACTTTTTTTTATCTATTAAAAAGAGTATTATCAGCTTCCGGTGGTCTCTAACAAATAAAATGATTTTATAAAAGTCTTTGATCTGTCGAAGTCGTAAAAATTATCAGATTCCTTTTAAATTTCACAGCTCGGGTCCCGATAATTTTCTGTTGATTGAGCACTATAATAATCAATACATATCTATTTAAATGTTTCTCACTACCTTCCCGAACCCACCCACCTCCTTTAGTCATCCCCCACCCCACATCCATTCTTCAAATGGGACTCCCCTTAGTGATAGGCACCCATCAATCCAAAATAATTTTCCACATCCTATTTTTCTAAGTTTGAGAGCTAAGGAAAAAAAATTTGTTTTTTGTTGTCTTTTAAAAATGGTATTATCAGTGACCAGTATGCTGTAACAAATAAAATTATTTTAGAAAAGTTTTTCATGACAAAGGTCTCTTCTCAAATTTCAAAGGTGCATTAAACAGCTGATTGACTGTTGATTAATCACTATAACAATGTATTCATATCTATTCAAAACGTTTTTTGTTTGTTGAAAAGGGTATTATCAGCTCCCTAGAGCAACAAACAAATAGTTGTTTCTTTATAGGGTATTTAATAATAAAATCCCGTCCCACAACCGAGTCTCACTCATTCTGGTATATTTATTTGAATAAATTTAAAACAATTTAATTCATTTCAAATCCCTGAAGAGAGAGGATCTACTTTTATATATGCACAAGTCGATCGTCTTTATTCAGTCTATTTGTGTTTTATGTATGTTTGTATGCATGTTCTGGAATGAAAAGGAGTCAATCATTTATAACTTTTAAAAGTATACTCCACAACACCTTGGAATATGCTATATATTAAGTCCTGTAAATATTAATTTCAAAGATATTCCGAAAAACGAATTATACAGAGCCAGCAATATAAATTTTAGTTTTAATATACGACAATTAAACAGTCGATTGCAATAGATTCTATTTGAAATTTATTTTATTTGTTAGATAGACAATTTTCAGTGACCGAGATGGTTTAACAAGTTGATATTATTAAACAGCTTTATTTCACAACAGATGGCCAGTTCTGACAGGACACGTCTCACTCAAAACGTAACCTCCCATTAGAAATCAGGACAATAGAACCCCTGACTATATAACATAATTTTATTATTAGGATTTCAAGGGCAAAAATATTTTTCTGATGACTGATTTAATTTATTTTCAGCATGTGAATAATAAGCAGATGTTTTACATTGAGTAAAATATTGTTCAAAAAAAAATTTTAATTGGCAAAATTGTAACTTGATGTCTGCTAAATCTTCTTTTTGTTTCTGGTTGTGTAGATGTTTCCAAAACTTTGCAAAAAAAAGCTTGTAATTAATGAAATCAGGAAGGATATTTTTAAATCATAATCAACCTCTCCATTCTTAGAAATATATTATATTACTAAAATTAAGTGTTATGGGTAAAAACTACTTGGTATTTCTTTTATAATATCTTAATATGTTTTAGACAATTCTGTGGCATCCCTTTAGGCCTCTTGATTTTGTCTTTTCACTTTCAACCCAATTATTGATTTGTATTTATATATTTAAAAACAATACATGATCGTTACGCCAGTAAAAATTTCAAGTAACCGAATCACGAAGATACACTGATCCTTGGATCAGTTAGTCCTAATGTACATTTCAAAAACCTGCCCATGAATGAAAAAAATAGGTTTTAATTGACAATAAGTAAGCATGATAAGAGTAATGGAGCCGACCATTAGCGATTATCTTGGATAAATTAAATATCTTCATAAATAATTGGCCCTTTGTCATTGGATGTTATCTGTCTATCTCATTAAATATGTCCCCATGAATCAATTCTTGCATTAAATCCACTCAGGCGCGTTGCAGCTATAGGTCACGTAGATGACAGAGTTAAATTATTTATATTGAGTATTATCGCACTCGATAGCATTGTGGTTTTTTTTTGTTATATATAATTCTAGGGTAAAGATCTTTGTTTGAGAAATTACAATTTGCTTGCACAACATTGTTGATTGAGAAGTATTTTATTTAAGTTAAGATGTTTTAAGATATAAGATGTTATATATATCTAATTCTATAATGGATATGGAGCATCGCGAAAAGTGTTTGGTATAAGCTTTAAAAAGTTCTATTTTGTCAGTAATGTGATAAACCGTCCCTTAAAGTAGCGTAGATGACCAATTGGAAAGACTTAATTCAAGATTAGAAAAAGTAATGAGCTTTGCCACGAATTTGATTTCCTTATTCAAAATTGTAGACGGATTCATAATATTTATATAAATAGAAAAGTATGTCATGGGATCCTGGCACTGGCCATCATCCCTCACTTATGTCCTGAGCCGCTGTGGCTCTCTTGCACTCAATGGCCAAACGTTCGGAGGGGGAAGCTAGGAGAATCCGCTGCTTGCGGATCCCATCAGCTTTCTGGAGTAAATGCCCTGGGAGTGGGGGGGGGGCTCTTGGGCAGACTGTGTATGTATACATTGTATCCATGTTGCTATGAATGTGAATTGTGCATAAGTATGGATGAGTTCTAGCATCCCAATCAATAATTGTACAAGCAAATTGTAAATTTTCAAATATCTTTTTATAGAAATATTTATATAGCAGATGGAAGTTATGACATATATATACATACGCATATATGACTCCATTTTAGTTTTTACCTAAATTTAATAAGTAGTCAAGAAAATAATTTAATCCATCTGAAATTTCCCGCAGGGCTGAAAATATGGTGATTATGTTTTGGTCAATATGCAATAACGGGAAAGTATAGGAAAAAATTATATGTCGCCATTGAACCATAAAACCCCTGAGAACATAGTTTAATCAGATATATACATCGATTGTTGCAGGCATCTATGAAATTCCTCAACAGGGGTCTATCACATTCCTCAATGATCTCCTTCACCAGGTCAAATGTTGGGGCCGTTGAAAATCTCATTTCACCAAATTAAAAATAGCTAAAATATTGATAAATACTCGCAGACAGGCAATGAATAAGCTCTCAAAACTTTATTTTGTATAGTAATGTATTTACGATACCGTCTTTAACGTGTGCTTAGTCAAAAGGAAAAAACAGATCTTTAAATCTAAATTGAATAGTTCAGAAACTATAACTTGACAAAGCTTAAATTTCAGAGAAAACAGTAATGAGACCGGATTTTACCATTTTTTGATCATCTTGTATTGTTTATTGTTACTGTATCTTACCCCAAAACATATACAGTTTAAACCAGGGTTTTGCGTAATACAGCAAAAATATTTAATATTTAGATCAGATGATTTTATCCCTCCCTACGATTAAAGGAGATATTCAAAGTGGTAAAGGATTTCAAACATATTTTTTAAAACAACTTAGACTAAAGAAAATAAATTTGGACATTTTACGTCGTTCTAGCTGAGTTAATTTGTTTTTATGATTAAGTTTTATTTATTTGTTAAAAAAGGGATTGAAGGAGATGATTTAAACAATAAAATATAAAGTATTTCGTATCAAAAATATAGATTTGTTCTTGTTTTTTTTACAGTCATTTAATTATTAAACTACTACACTCGTCGATATTTTTCCTTCGTGCTGTTCGTTCTAAATTCGTAAATAATTCATGGTTCATGATCGATGAAACAAAATTTTATCTATAAAACAAAAAACTCTTTAATCATGTTACTCCATTAATACAGGCATCTGGCGAGAAAAGAGACGAAAAGTAATAATAAATAATTACTTTTTACTTTGTATATTCTGATTATATATATATATATATATTTTATTTTTATTTTTCTAAGATTGTGACTTTTGGTTTCTCGGAGGCTGTCACTCATGGTTTTGGGAGCACGGGACACGTTAGACTCGACTCGCAAGGTGTACGCTTTTCCAAGAATGTAACAAATATGTAAAATCCGGTGGACTTCAGTGATTTTTTGGGTAACTTTGAATTAAGATTACAACCTTATATAATACTTAGGTGTATAACCGATAAGCTTGAGAATCTTAAGGAATATTATACCATTTATATTGTTTATTTAATTTTAAATATAAAAACCTGTTGTTAGGCTACTGATCTTCGAAACCACTAGTGATCTAAAATTCATTTATCCAGGAACTTAAGCGTATACCTGTTGCACGATCATAGCAAGACAATATAAAAAAAAAAATCAATTTCACGAATTTTCAAGACGAGAAAGGCGAGACTACATATTTTACTCGGCCGTTTAAATATTTAAAAAAATATATAAAAATCAATACAGTATTAAATGGAGTAATTGTGGATACAATAATTATATGAAATTTGTTTACCCTCCGTCTTTATTAATACTGCTAAGGATATCTCCAGACCGCAATGGATGACAGGAAATGGCACAGACAGCACAAGCTTACTTCCTGTATGATGGATAGTCGGTGAACAAAAGGGGTTGTTCGTACAAACAATAACGGAGATAAGATGTTGCCAAGTCCACGGAGTCAAAGGCATTGAATTTTAGGCTGAAGCGGCATTCACAAATGACCATTCAAAAAGAAATTAACTGTGTAACGTACGCAGGTGAGTACCCTGGGGGGGGAGGGAGGCTATGGAGTACACATTTTGGGGTGGCATTTTTTTTATGTCTTTGTCTAAATTATATAAAAATGAACAATATAATAATGTTTTAATGAAAATAATCAATTATTATAATTTGTAGGCAATTTAACGATAATGCGGCCAGGCTCGACGTTGACATTTGGCCTTGAGTAAATTTGGAATTGGCGATGGTCAGTTAAGTGGCCTCTTGGTAAAATCGAGATCAAGCGACACTCCCAATAGAAGAACAACGGCTGATATACATTTTGGCAAACTCATCAATGACTTTGTAATAAAAAAGCAAGAAAATTAAATGTATTACACGCTTCAATTTTATCATTATGGGTACAATTTGTTTAAAAAAAAGAAATAATATCTTTATTAAGTTATCTATGTACAGTAACTGTTAACAGCCATTCTTGATTTTGACTGAATTAAAAAGGGTTGCTACGTATTCAAATCTACGTATAGATAAAGGTGAAATTCTTGAAGAAAATTAATTTGCAAAGTTATCACTATTTTTCACACCTCTATACTATAAGAAAATTACAATTTCCTTGTACACTTTCCTTCCATTATTACTTGTAATGTCAGAATTCATTCATACCTATGTACTATTTCCATTCATACAATATATACACACACATCCTGCTAATAAGGACATTTGGCACATGTTTTTCGTGGCTCTACTGTCAGTTTTTACAAGTATTGTAATTATAAAGAAATTTATTTATTCCTAACTCATCTTGAAGTACTAAATTATGATTACATGTTCCGGTATTATTGCGATTGCATTGGCTATAACATAACGATATATAAAAAAAAAATAAAAACCTACCCAAGAAAAAAAAAAAGAGATGAAAAACAACAAAAAAAATTATTTATAAATTAAATAACAAATGTTAAATAAAAATTTCAAATTAGACTACATACTTACGTATTGAATTTAAATAGTCCTCAAAGAAACCGTATTCAAATTTTTTATTTACAAACAAGAAATTTTTTATGGGGAACAAAATATAATTAACCAATTTCTTACTTAGATCACTACTCTAAATGAAACAGGAATTTTTAATTTAGCTACATAAGTTTAGTTTTTTTCTTTTGAAAGAATTCTTTGTATAATTACCAATCTCCCTGTTAGTGAGTTTTGTACTGTTTTGTTTAAATACGATTCAGTTTGTGATGGACAAATTGTTGAGCCTAGTTATATTTTTGTGTAGTGGGGGCAGTTTAGTAAATATCTTATTAATATGACTCGCATTCCTAGGTTTTGGATTCATTCAAGTTTACTGTACAATACCACTATACCATCATACTGGTACCCGGGGTGTTTTTTTACGGCCACTACCCTAAAACAAATACACTGATGACGACCAAGCGAACGCAGAAGTAAAAAAAAAGTACGATATTCGAAATTAAAACTATTCTTTATTGTTATATGGTTAGTTTTTTTTTTTTTTTTAATGAATTCTTGCTATAATTACCAATCTCCCTGTTAGTGAGTTTTCAGATGTTACTTTTGTTGAAATACGATTGTGATGGACAAGTTGTTGAATTGTTGTAAATTGTAAGTTGTTGAGCCTAGTGGTTATAAACGCCAATGCAATAACATAGGAAAGATAACGGGACATGTAACCAAAATTTAGTAACTCAATAACTAAGAAAGTCTTAGAAGAATACACATATAAAAAACAAAAAAATATATAAAGAAGTCAGTAAAATGCAATACAACATTAAATAAAAACCTTTAAATTAATACATAAAAACTAGCATACAATCTAAATATGTAATAGTAAAAGCCAAGAAAGGTGCCAACCTAACGTCTGGATAGATACAGTAAACAATGAAATTAAAATAGCAATGCAAATAGTAGAAATAAATATATAATACTGATATATAAATAAATATAATATAATGAATCAATCGTTTCCAAGCATCTGTCTGTATTGTGAGGAGGTGTTACAAACGATTAACAGGCACGGAGGAAGAAAATAATCAGCAAATGCCCACTTACAGCACAGAATGTTCAAAATAATGTCCTCAAGGTAGTCTTATCAATGCAATCAATCGTTTACCATGGCAAATTTTTTTTTTTTTTAAATAGTGCTCAATAAATGTCTCTTACAGATAAATGAATGGGGTCACAGATATTCGATGCGTGTCCTCCTCGCCAACAAATCACAATTAACTGACGGAAAACTTTATCAATGATAGTTATATCTAATGATAGCTCTGGCCTAGCACGGAGCCGATCCGTGAACACTGGCTAAAGTAACCCAGTATCTCCAGCGGTTGTTACCAACTTTCCTCTTGTCAATCTGCAGAGGTTTCGTAATTTTAACACGTCTTTTCGAGACCCAAAACTATTCTAACCACAAAACTAGGTTTATTTTTCGAATCAAAAAGATTTACCTATATCTAAATATATGGTTAGAATGTACTATGAATATATATATTGGAGCAAGCCATCTCACATCACATTAAACGTTTGATGTGCCTCATATAACACATTGAACGAAAGCTGGAATAAAATGATACGGTAAAAAAAATAATTCACACCGGTATAGCAAACAAAGCCGAGACAGGCTTACCACAATGACATAACTTTACTGATGGAAAATTACTGTTCTGCAAATAGAATAAACCTTAGGATGAACAAAGGTCTCAGGTGAGTGACGAGGGCAGTAAAAATGATTGGGGATACTTTCCAATACTTGTGGGCGGGGTAAGGGAGTGGGAGGCGAAGCTAAAAAAAAAACAATCAGACGGAAAATCGATTGGACACAATCACACTGGTCCAGCGGGTAGCTGGGAAAATAATCAGTTGGAAATGGCAAGTGAAGATGGATATGGCAAATACAGTGTTGTCCCCAAGCAGGGGTGGGGCTAAATTTTGGCCTAAAACGCTAAGATTGCCCGGCGGTCTGTCTGTCTGTTTTACTTGGCGCTTTCTGGTGACTCCATGGTGCTCATGTTCACGTCTGAGGCATTGACTTCCATCAGCAGAGTAGACCAACCGAACACCACCAGGACATATAGCTAAATAAGATCTTTGAAGTCATCGAAATCAACTATTCAACTACGGTATAGTAATATTCAACGCCTATTCATTAGTTATATTTGGATTTCATTTCACATAAAAATTTCATTTTCTTTAAAACTGATAAATCATTTCATTATAAAACAACTTTGTGGCTTATTGCTATAATTTTACAATCAGCTATTCCCTCCAGGGAATAAATATAACAGGTAACATCAACAAACATTCATTATTACAAGATCAATTGATGGTAGCTAAGTATCATAAAATTAAACTTTCTGAAAAAGGACTTTATATTCCATTGCATTAGATTAATTCCATGCAATTGTGCTTCACAGAGAGAGAGAGAGAAAGAGAGAGAGAGAGAGAGAGAGAGAGAGAGAGAGAGAGAAATGTGCTTCACTCCATATATATATAGTGGCAGTGGCCGGGGCTCGCTCCAAAGAATTAACAAACCCTGGTGAAGCTCTCTTCTACCCCTGTCCAAGCACTTTTTATTTTTTTATTATTTAATTTATTATTACATTTACAGATAAAAAGATGTCTGGCGTTGGATACAACGGGAAAACATAAGCGTTTCATTGTCTTGGGGATTTTGTAGGCTTCTGATTAAAGATGTATAAAGTCCAATCCTGCCCAAGACTAATTAAATAACAGCGGAGCAACGAAGATGATTGTTTCCGTTGATTTTCCATCTAACACTGATGTAATTTTGCATTCGTCTGAAGCCCGTGATCTAAATTTTGTTGCAAAACGTTTACTGTCAAATCTCCTTTGGTGTATGACGATTTACCCCAATATCCGATCAATAATTTTTTTTTGGAAAACTCTTTCATTGAATCTGTACATCGCTACTCAACATGGACAAATTTTGGTAAATTACAGGAACACTGCTGGTAACCGACAAGCTTAACGATACTTAAACGACAAAACCACCCTATAGCGGCAGCCGGAGTAGAAACTACATAATTCCCTATCTGGTCGATTCTTAATGCAAATTATTTAATGATTTAGTTAAATGTAAATGGATAGTTTGTATATTAAACAGACCGGACGAATGTGGGTTTACTTTCAAACAGGTAAGGCCCTAGGAGGTTCTCTGTCTGTGCGAATATTCCACGATAATTGCGATGGCTATATCTGAAATCTGGCGATCTGAAATTGTAAAAATAAGATCAACTCCAGTCCTATTCGGTTTTTTTTTAACGCACTATCATGTAAATAATTACCATTTATTTACCAGGAGGAGATATTTACCAAATAATGAACCAATGGTTGCGATGTATATGTTATAGTTTAGATACATTAACGGAAAACTTACGTACGAAAAATATACACGAGAAAAAAGTCGGTCTTGTTTCTGTGACTCTCATTATTACGTAACAGCTGAGAAGCTACATAATATTTAATATCTGGATTTTTCTGCCTGTTTAAGGGCATATTAAAGACAACAAAGCGTAATAAAACCAATGATGTTACTAAAAATAGAGCTATTTATAGATGCATATTTAACTAGTTAGACAGATAGAAAAGAATTTTAATAGAAAAATTGAATAAAGTGACTAATAAAATCTTATATTTAATTAGGGAAAAGTAAAAAAAAAAAACCAATCACATGCCTAATCTAAATAAAACCTTTATTAAAACATATACTATTTCTGACTATACTTATTTTCAACTTGAAATTATGTTACAATAGTAACTAAAGCAAGTACAATTGATATTTCAAAACTCTATATAACCTCAGTGGTATCTATACGGTAATTTGTACCTCCTTGATAGGAACAAAAAAAACTGTTTTTCTTATGGAATCACCTATAAGAAGCAACATCCACGTGTAATGTAATGATTTTGGCGTACGGAAGGGAATCAGTTGCCAAACTTTTTTTTTTTATTATTATCAAATCTTTATTGTGATAAAATTACAATCTGCCTTATTAGGTAATAAGTAATTGTGTTCAATGTTCTCATTCATACCATATATTCAATTCTTCATTCACTGGCTCATTCGTCCAGTACTTACAAACAGCCCAGAGACCTCCCAAATCCACATGGTTGTCAGCTCCCGTCAAAGGAATGTTACCAAACCTAAGAACTTATCTAAAGTATGGAGCAATTAGAACGGCAAGTTAAACTACAGGCAGTGTTTCATACCAGTGTACCTATTTACATTTTAATTGCTTAAAAGTGATTTCAGTGACTTAAGTGGTTTAAAAAATAAAAACGTAAAAATTAAAAAAAGTTAAATACGTAGTAGTTTTTTCACTATGATACTTAAACATTACGTAAACTTAAACACTCTCTGGGTCACTTCCCTGAGGACTGGCACACGGCTTAGCGACCAGATAATGACCGTGTTATTAGAGAGGAGAGGGACTGCCCTAGACTAACCAAAATAGCACTACAAATAACAAAAAATTTAAATACTCCAAAACCGTTGTTTAAGGGTAGACTAAAAATAGACTCAGCGATAACATAAAAATAAATGAATAAATAAAAGCACCCTCTAATATACAAAACAGTAAACTACAAAAGAATAAATTACAACAATATGTTTACAAAAGGACAAAATTTATATTCTAGTAAATACAATATCTTGCCTTACGTAAATATTTATTACTAGCTTACTACATCTATATATTGTGCTGTTATGGAAGATACAGAACAGTATTTTACTACACTATCATTATCATGGTTTTGGTTTTGTTTTTTTTTCCTCTAAATTTAATTAAAATTAAAATTATTTAAATATACATCTATAATAAAAAGAAGATGACTGAAATATTCAATCTGTTCTTATCATTGTAAATTTATGTAATGAAATTGCGCTCTCTCTCACTAGCCGGGAGACGGAATCCCAGCCTAGACGAGCTAAGTCTGCATTTTTCTCTTCGCTTATTATTTGTATCCGGTATCCGCGTACAGGCAGACAGGGACACGGGGGGGTGTTCTGGTTTCTGGCTCTGGAAAAAAAACAAGGGTCATTCTAGAATCATTCTTCATATTCATCCTTGATTCTTCGCTCAACCAGAACTATATGAATGGATTAGATTCGTTTTCAACTCAATGTATCGACAATTATTTCCTTTACAGATTGTGATTATGGTTCTTTCATTTTTATTTACAAGTTGCTATCAGATTGTGATCTGTAAAGCAAATTTATTTTGAGATGGATGAAAGATATTTCTGTTATTGAGAAAATTCACTGTTCCTGTGTATGGCCTGCGATATGAAAGAGATACCTTATCGACGTATCAGGCATTACTCAACCCAGTCTTTAAAACTGAAACCAAATGTTACTCCAGATTAAAACTGAAGGATCAGCACCGTGGCTGATTCCATGAAAAGTTTTCGCAATAACTGTTGTGAAACGAACGCATGTGACGTTCAGCGGCGTTTTGTCCGTTTATGCAACTCCGAATGAAAGATATTTGTACGAGAAATAGCCAACATCAGATCAGCACTCAGGCAGGTTAATAAGCGATTCAAACATCAATAGCATGATCTGATTTTGATCGTTAACCTCATAAATGATTTAACGATAATTTCGAATCGTGATATTCGGGATAACAATCATCCAACATAAAGGGCACACAATACTGCCATATTGAAGGCAGGTTCCCATGGCGTGTGGCTTGACGAGCCTGGTCATAGGTTTGCTAGGCCTCCGCGAGCAGTGGATACACTATTGTTCCCACATCAAAGGCTTGTCCATCCGACAGATGACAAGGCCATACGGCTCGTCCACCTGTTTCCACGATCTGTTTGATTTTGTTGAAGGAATTTTCAAGTATTTCGTAATGGACTGGAATAATGAAGTTAAATGGAGTTTTTGGATTTGTATGAAGGAGAACCTATTACAGTGGATCCCGATTATTCGTATTTCCGGCTAATTTGTACAAATTTTCCGGTCCCCAGAGAAAATCCTGGTAAGTGGTATAAAAACAATGCATTTCAGTCCCCTCGGTAATTCGTATTATTTTTAGGCTCGAAGTCACTTAAAACGTCTTATAATACGTATTTTCAGCTTAAAAACCTCGTTAATTCGTACTGTTTCAAGAAAGGGAAAGAGGACAGTGAGAGACCAGAGAGCAGAATGAGTGCGAGATAAATGTTTTCTATGAAATCCCATATGTAATTCGTTCTCTATTTACTGAAAGGAAATAAGGAGAGGAGGAGGGAAAGTTTTAGATTACTAAGCTTTTCGTTCGTTTCTACAGTTCAGTCTCGTTTTCGTTATCGTTGTGACAAGTTACCATGCCTTCGAAAAAAGTTAGCCTCTCTATTAAAGATAAAAAACAAATCATAAACGCCGTGGCCAATGGCTTTAAGCAAATAGACGTATCCAAGCGTTTTAACGTCTCTCGTTCCACGATCACATCAATCCTGAAGAGCAAGGACAAAATCACTTCTCAGACAACAAGCAGCGAAGTAAAACGCTTCAAGACCAGTTGGAGGAAATATACAAAGGAATTGACAATACCCGTCTGCAAGGATTGCGTTACAAAAAAATTACGGATTTTTTTTCGTACAAATGATTGGTGTATATTTAATCTAGAATATAAGTATGTATTTTTTATTGCATGTATTGTTTATTGTTTAGTTTAGTATTGAGCAGTGTTTATTGCATAGTTTTTATGCTTACTACATTGTACATACATGCTTGCATTAAATTTTTTTTAATTTTGTACTCCCGATAATTCGTACCAAACTGTCAGTCCCTTGAAAATTTATTATGGAATCCCTTGTTAAGGAATCCATAACACCAAGAACCTAAAGTTAGGGACCAGGTTTATGATGCTTGGAAAAGTATTCAAAATAATATTAGTATAGTGTGTTCTCTATAAAACAGTAGCAAACGAACTATATAACCCAGAATGGAAATAAGCTTCATTAATTTAAAACAATGAAATAGGTTAAATGGAAGAAGGGGAAGGCGTGTGCCCCCACCTTACGACAAATCTTAACAAATAAAATCACATTTTACGTACATTTTATGTTTATGTTTGTTACAATGAATAAATTTTATTTTTCGACTACTTTATTAGTAGCAGTTGAGCCTATATCTTCAATTTACTAGATCTCTCTACTAGCAACTAGCAACAAAAGCTATTCGTCTTAAAATTTATAAATTTCCCCCCAATTATATAAGCAAATGAAAGTAAGGGAAAAAAAAGATTCAATAAACTAAAGGTTTTAGTTCCATTAATATAAGATAGCTGGTCGTAATCGTTTCCGTAGGAAAACCATTGTGTGTAACTCGTGTGGACGAATTTTCTCACACTCGAAATTGACACGTGTCACTTATGACTAACTCTCGCTGCACGATAATAGTAATAACTATTATCTGATGCAGTAATAATTATTTTTCCAAGTCAGCTTCGTTAATTGCCACTAATCAACTAAATGAAAAAAACTTGCATACATATCTGTGAAATTGAAATTGACGACAATATTCTAAAGTGTTCCGAACTTTGCCCCATTGCCAGGCATTGATCCGTTGATTAGGCCAATTTTTTTATTATCAGGTATGTGATACCATTATAATTTCCTCATCACGTATATATATAAAGTAGTATATATATATATCGTATTTATATCCATCATCGAGATGAGAGCAATCCTGATTTTAATTTTTATTTATCGATGATAATAACGGTGAATAATGCCATGAGATAGAATAATAACTAGAAAATATTTTAGTACGACAGTTCTTAAATTCCTATTCATTTATTCAAGTTGTAATTGTGCATTCAGTACTTCAGTACTTTTCTAAAATGTTCTATTAGACCATTATACCAATTAAAACTTCAGATTGATTGGGTCGTGGATTAAGACGAAACACTGCGAGCAGAACTACAAAACCAAAAAATACGCTAAAAAATTTGGCGATCCATGAGGGAGATAATCTGAAGGTAAATATATTACATGGCTGATTTCGGGATATTGTTCACAGGTGCTTAACAGTGGGAGTTAGTCCTAGCAATGATCAGTTTTTCCAATTATGTCCTGAGCATCTGTGGCTCCCGCGCTCTTGGCCAGTCAGCACTGTCGCGGATGATGGAGGGTGAGGGGGTTCTCCCGACCCTATACTTCCTCATTCGCATGCGAGGGAGGTCACAATCACGCGGGGTCGGTTAGTTTCTGGCCTGTGCAAATTTGTATGAACGAGTGAGTGAATGCTTAACTGTAAATATATATACGGTAAACTCGGCTGATATTGTTCAGGAATGAGCACGTGACCACACTAACATACCTGGACTATGTAAGGCCTGTTATTTTGCCTTTATCGTGAAAAATTGGGGTAATTTCATTTTTATTGGTGATAATGCTCGACCTCATAGAGCAAGGGTGGTTGAACGTTATTTAGAAGAACAAGAAACCACGAGTATGAACTGCCTCGCTTGTTCACCTGACATGAATCAGATTGAGCATATTTGGGGTAAACTACAAAGCCCGTTCACATATGCGTTCGCTTTGTCCCGATAACTTAGATGAACTTGCAGATGCATTCATTGAGGAACGGGCTTCTTCGCCTCAACATTACGTTTTGAGCCTTATAAGGAGTATGAATCTTTAATTAGAAGCAGAGGAGGCCCAACGCCCTACTAAAGACGTTTACAACTGAATAAAAAACAATGCCTTTTTTAAAAATAATTAAAATTTGATTTTTTCTTAAATATCAATGAATAAATTGTTTCTTTCAATCAGGTGCATTTTTTTTAAATTCCAATAACTCAATAAGGAATCTATAGAATACATAAGTGGTCCACTTCAATTTGCGAGCAGTGAACTCATTTGAATCAAAAGAATATTATCTCCGAAGGCCGTTTAGTTATTTTAATCAAAGTCAGAATCAAAATGTAACTGTTTAGGGCGAGGAAGTGATTTTAAAAAAACTTTGGTTTTAAATTTCTAAAGCCAATTTTAGTATGTGAATCTATAACATGAAATCAACTAAGATGATCATTTCATTAATAGATAAATGTAAATAAAGAAGTGCATTATTAATGGTGCCTATGAAGTATTTATAAGGAAATGACTGATAAGCCCCTAATGATGCGACTGGTGCATCCTTTTAATGAGATATTTTCTGTGCTGTTGTTTTTTTTTTCTAGTCACAAAATATTCAAACATAAATAAAGATTCATAGATATATATAGTTTAAATATTAAGGACATTATGTCTGTTTAGAGGCTTGTTTGAAGACATTCAGTAATAACTGATGGATTTAACGAAGGCAGCCGATTTCATTTGTAAATAAACACGAGATTAGTCATTAATTCTATTCTACTCGTTCTGCTACGATGTATATTTACGTAGTATCGCTTTCCGATGAGGGGCCTTTTATCATTCTTATAGAATAAATTAGGGAAGAAATAAAAATAATATATAATTAGCATATTTATTACAATTAAAATTACTTTTGACTGTACAAATCATAGGCAAAATTCAGATAAATTACAAATATTGAAAGGCCCAAATCTTGAATATAATTTTGTTTTTGTAATTTTCGTCATAAAACCTCACTTTTTTCCTGCATACAGTTAAGATTAAACACAACTACAGTCAGTTGAACCAATATTAAACGCAGTTCCTTCGACTTTTTTGTTTTGTTTAAAAGATTTTTTTTAATTAACTAATTTTGTTTGTATCAATTAAGAACTGAATGGTATTTTTTAATAGAGATAAACAACTAAACCCGCAAAACTACTTAGTATTTTTTTAACAAAAATACATTATTTAATTTGTCAAAAACAACCTCTGTCAGAGAAAATCATCTTTTACGGGAAAAAAAAAAAAATAAATGTATAACTAAGATATTGACATAAAATAAAATCCGGTTTTATTGTTGGTTCTCGAAACAGTATTTTTAAAATACCTGCGAAATTTTTTTTTGCGTTTCTGCCTTCAATTCGTCCTTAACTATTACGAAAAAAATAAAACTTTGAATATTCAATAGCTTTTGAGCTGGGATTTGAGAAATTTTAAAAGTTATCGAAACGTGAAAGCGTTTGGGGTTTTTCTATACTTCCCTTTAATGAATTTTGGCCAGCATCTAATCAGAATATCTCAAAATGTTGCAAAACGTACCTTTAAAATTTCAGTATTAGTATAGCAAGTTTTTAGTAAGTTTCTACGCCACATCTCCAATCCTTTTTGCCAATTTAACTTTTGTAACGTGAAGGGAAGGAATTTTAATAAATTTTGACACTCTTTATGGGTAGGTGGGTTTCGCATACACCTTAGCAGCTTAAAGCTCCTGGCTTGTTATACTCGTATAAAGACATAAAAAATAGTTTTCACAATACGTAATATGTAAAACAGATGCAATATACAAAGTATGAGATGTTTTTGTAAAAAAACAATGTCAAAAGGAAGTTTCTATGCCAACAAGCATACGCACATGTGTATATATCAAGGACTGAATCAATGCATATATTCAAAAGACTTGATGTACATTATGACTATCGGTTACTTGGTACCTGTTTGAACTTGTTTTTATATCAATCTTCCGAGTATTAGCACAATAACTCAATGTTATAAAAAAAGGCAATTAATTGCCTTGGCTGATTATTTAATAACTATGTATCTCATATTCTTGTTGTCTTCAGCCGCAGGGCTGTGAGTACGACCGGTTTAGCTGCTAGTCCTTTCGGTCTTATACAGCTGATCCTTAAGGTATAATGGACACCTGAGTCTAAGGTAATAATATTACCTGAAAAATCCGACGTCGGCTCTTCTGGTAGAAGATGGAAAGAAAAAAACACTGACCAGAAGATGTGAACCCTGCGGAAAAGTCGGACATCAAGAACATACTTTGTACAGAAGGTGTATGCATGATACGTTAATGGGTAAGTGACAGGCAAAAGCAACAAATAAAACCAAACAACACAACACCAACACAAACAAATTAAACTATTCGCTCTAGAGGGTTACCTACCAAGAAGGTGGTAGAGCTCATCTTCCATTTTGAGATGCGGCATCACCGGACTGGAGCTGGTTGTATTGTCCCCTGGCATCCAAGCTATCTTGCCTGTGACCCAGGAACCATGTCACTACCCTATCCCTGTTTCTTAACAATATCATTAATTTATGTAATCATGAACCAATTAGACACAAAGAAAATTGATAAAGAGTAATTCTTTGATAAAAAAATTCTCAAGTGATAAGGCCTTCGTTTCTTAGAATTTCATATATGTTTTATATATATATATATATATATATATATATATATATATATATATATTTCATGCGAGGAATTCTTTCATATCTGTACGGAAAGTGTTAACGAATGCACAATGAATTAACAAAGTCTGGAAGGTATGGGGGAATCCCTGTATATGCAGTGATAGAGCTTGTGTACCATTTCAAACTTATTATTCCAGAACATCCGTTAAATAATTGATTAATTTTGGTTAAGGCCAAGTAGTGGGGAGTATTAACAACAAAAAATTCTTTACGGCTGTGAATACGATGTTGATGACATCTTATACCTATATAATCCACTAAAGCCCCGACACATAATCTTAATCAAAACGTCGAGGTCTTTAATTACAAGTAGTTCATTAATAGTATACCATTCATTATTTATCATAAATTTGCTTATATTTTCAGCATCACTGGGGTATCAAGTACAGCTTTCATGCAAAACATCATCTGTCTACGTGAAACTGTGGTTACGAAAACATTGCGAGCACGATAGTATCAACAATTTTAATGAGTACGTGATTTTAGTCCACTTAAGCCTCAACTAATGTAACACACTAATCAGAACGTTCTGTATCTTTGATTTCATACCCTAATCAATATGGTAGAAAATATAGTGTAGATGCTTCTATTTAGCTGTGCATACATCTATAACATGTTAGACAAATTACACATGGGCAGATGTGAACCCTGCGGAAAAGTCGGACATCAAGAATATCCTTTGTAGATAAGGTGTATTTATACATATAATATGGTAGAAAACATACAGTATATGCTTCTATTTAGCTGTGCATACTTCCATAACATGTTAAACAAATTACACACGGGGTGATGTGAACCCTGCGGAAAAGTCGGACATCAAGAACATGCTTTGTAGAGAAGGTGTATGTATACATATAATATGGTAGAAAATGTGCTGTATATGGTGTCTATTAAGCTGTGCATACCTCCATAACATGTTAAACAAATTACACATGGGGTGGTGTGAACCCTGTGGAAAAGTCGGACATCAAGAACATGCTTTGTAGAGAAGGTGTATGTATACATATAATATGGTAGAAAATGTGCTGTATATGGTGTCTATTAAGCTGTGCATACCTCCATAACATGTTAAACAAATTACACATGGGGTGGTGTGAACCCTGCGGAAAAGTCGGACATCAAGAACATGCTTTGTAGAGAAGGTGTATGTATACATATAATATGGTAGAAAATGTGCTGTATATGGTGTCTATTAAGCTGTGCATACATCCATAACATGTTAGACAAATAACATTTCCTTTTCATAACTTTTAACTACTAAATAATTGATTGTTTTTTTAAATATTTAACGAATGTTAGAATGTCAATGAATAGAAGAAATGTTAGCTAGATTTAATTTTGATTGCCAGAAAAGTTCGAATTTTTAAGTTTTTAGGGGTACTGAAAACAAATATGAAATGGATTGTTTCCTAAAAAAAATGTTTTACTTCCTTTATTTGAAGCGACTTTCGGTTTTTGTAACTTTCGAATTAGTTATGGTCATTTAATACAATCTGGCATATTTGTTTGCATATTCTTTGTGAAAAAACTAATCGGATGTTGTATGATCAAAACAATATCGTTTTTGAACTTAGTTTCTTTTTTCCCGGCTCTTAGGGCGCATTGGCAAGAACGCTCGAACTTGTGTCAAAAATGATTCGAACTAGTACCGACAAAATGAATGACATTAAAGCCAGTGACCCCAGATTTATTTTGCCACAATTTATTTTTAGAAATGAGTTGAAAATGTTTCAAGGACAAATTATCGAAAATTCTTTTCTTTTTTTCCAAATTTTATTTATTTTTAGATCATTTGGCAACTATGAAAGAATAATTGTCCATTATTAATAAAAATGTTCTTAATCTTGTTAGTTCTGTAAAGTTAAGACTTTATCTTAGAGTAGGGTGCAGACAGATACATTTGTAAGTTTCGGGAGTAGTTGCTTATCCTGGGCATAATACATGGCCCAATGTTTAAAGGCTGGAATTTCTTACGTTTTTATGATGGTTCTGTTGGTCATATTGTTCAGCATAACGATATTAGACAGATTCAGTTATAGCAGTTTAGAGTAGCAACTGGGGTGTGGTGGGAATAATAAGGCGAGTACCTATGTTCGGTGCATTGGCTAGAATTCTAATTGAATCCCAATCAATTTCTAGCCTTTTAGCACATTCTATAATTTCAGCTTTATATTAAAAGATAGACTGGAAGGTTAACCATTGATCAAGGATAACTTTTAATATGCGGAATATGCTTCCCAAAGTAAGCCCAAACAAATGAAGTGTCGAAAGAAATACAGCATAGCAGAATTGGTAGGTATACGAATCTAAGAATATGATTGGGTTTTCAATCTTTTGTTAAAAGAGAAAAATACTCCTCGGATTGGGACCCAGCACATTTTCGTTTCTATACCGCTGCTTTTAGGGGTGGACCGTTACTGGTGGAACAGAACCATTAGGAACGAAACGCGGCCTGGATTTTTATGTTCCATTGGTACTTTGTTTTAAAGCTATATTATATTTACCATTTAGTTTCCAAACGCCAGAGCGCCTCTGAACTAAACCCAAAATAAGGACTTTACTAATAATAATACAATAATATTTCTTAATTTACATTTAGGATAATAACAAAAAAAAGAACTACAACTGAATTGGTATTTTGACTTGTTTCGTTCCTTGATCTGTCCGACCATTTTTTCGTCTCCCCTTCGTTTTGTTATGTTCCATTGGTATTTCGGCTTGCTCTTCGTTTTGTTCTGTTCCATTGATACTCAACTTTTTCTCGTTCCTCGATCCGTCCTACCCTCTTTTCGTTCCCCGGTCTTCGTTCTGTTCAATTTCATCGGTCTCATGACTTGTTCTCGTTTCTCGATCGATCCAACCCTTTTTTCGGCGAAGGGGACACTTCGTTCTGTTCTGTTCTATCGGCCTTTCGACTTGTTCTCATTCCTCGATCCGCCTGACCCTATTTTCGTTCCCCGGTCTTCGTTCTGTTTTATACCATCGGTCTTTGATTTGTTCTCGTTTCTCGATCCACCTGACCACTTTTCGTTCCTTGGTCTTCGTTCTGTTCTGTTCTAACGGTATTTCGACTTGTTCTCGTTCCTCAATCCGTCCTAGCCTCTATTCGTTCCCCGGTCTTCGTTCTGTTCTATTTCATCGGTTTTATGGCTTGTTCTCGTTTCTCGATCGATCCAACCCTCTTTTCATTCCTCGATCGTCGTTCTGTTCCATTGGTCTTTCGACTTGTTCTCATTCCTCGATCCGCCTGACCCTATTTTCGTTCCACGGTCTTCGTTCTGTTTTATACCATCGGTCTTTGATTTGTTCTCGTTTCTCGATCCACCTGACCACTTTTCGTTCTTTGGTCTTCGTTCTGTTCTGTTCTAACGGTATTTCGACTTGTTCTCGTTCCTCAATCCGTCCTAGCCTCTATTCGTTCCCCGGTCTTCCTTCTGTTCTATTTCATCGGTTTTATGGCTTGTTCTCGTTTCTCGATCGATCCAACCCTCTTTTCATTCCTCGATCGTCGTTCTGTTCCATCGGTCTTTCGACTTGTTATCGTTTCTCGATCCACCTGACCCTCATTTCGTGTTTGTTTTACGAGGTTAAATCATCCTTCATTTCTGCCTCACGCTCCCCACTTTTCTTTTGCCCCCTTGTTGACCCCCGTCGAAAGTTGCTAACTTTTCTTTTTAAATATGTAGCAATAATTGGATAAATTATTATATTATATTTAACACATCTATTATAAAAATAACTTCATTGCTATAAATTATTACAGAAATATACATGACTTAAGTAATTTTAATTTTTTTTTTGCATATTCAGATACTTGATATTTTGTCATGAATATGTTTCGTAGGAACAAAAGCCGGATTGGATTGGAACGGTTGGAAGTTGGATCTAGGCAGGATCTGGGAACGAGTGCTAGAGATAACGCTTGGAACGAAAAATAACGGAACAAATAAAATGCCCGTTCTTATCATTTCGTTCCATGACAGGAACGGTTTCCTCAAATCTGTGGAACGGCCCATCTACTAGCAGCTTTTACAACTGAGCTAGCATACCAACTCCAGGAAATGGTTAGTTAGCTCCTCTTGTTACTTTTAAGAACATCACAAATTACCATAATTTTTTACAGTTTACTGCTGTGTAATATTTTCATATTATTTTGTTTCACGAAGGGGAGGGGGTTGGTACCACAGTCCATAATAAATAGCAGACTTTTTTTATTTACTTCACCTAGTATAGGAATATTTTTAAATTATTAAATTACATCTAAAATGAGATATTTTTGTACGTTGCTTTACAAGCTGTAATTTACTTGATTAAATTAAAACTATAATGAAAAATACAGTACTGTGAACATTTTTTAGCAGCTTATAAATAATCGACAAGAAATATGCAACATACCAGTACAGAATAATTGTGATAGACAATTTCTAAGTACATTTGTAATATCACAGGCAAATGATTAGTTGCATTAAGTGCTAACTAATGAAAGAGTGTTGATGTTTATAACATTCTAATTATATATTGAAGGTTACAATTATGCAGCAGTATATATATATATACTATATACATATATTGAAACCTACCTCATTTTTTACCATCTCTCTTTTTACTTTACTTGATCAATTTAACTTAACTAACTTGGCAGGTCCGTCATGAGATCTTTAATTCAAATTGTTTATGTCTTTGACATAGGAATTTATTCCGATTGAATCGCCCGATCTCAAGGCTAATGTTGTGGTTATTAATAAATTGAGAAACTGGGAATTGTGAAATATATTCAAATAAAATGGTTATGACAAATAATTATAATTAACATAGAGTACTGACGAAATGTATATAAAAAATATTCAAATCCTTTTAAATTATGATAGCTACTACTAATTACAAAACATGAATTTGAGCTCAATTTTTTGAATGGATCCATAATAATAAACAATATTCATAACACCAACCTACAACTTATCCGCCCATCTGTCTCAACACACCATGGTATTCAATAACGTTCAACTGCTTTTCTTCTCTTCTCTTCCTGTAATCCAACCAACGTTACTTTCTACTATTGGTTCTTCAATAGTAAGGCAACCGCCAATTCGGGAGCTTGCCACTGCGTTCTTCTCGACGGCTTGACTAAGACTGCCAGGTTTATCTCATCCCCACTCCTAGGAGTATAAGGGAAAATGACCCTTACCATATGTGAAGGTTCATGATCTTTATTCTCAAATATCATGAATGTTACAATATATCTACATGTATATACTATGTTCATATATATCTAGGAATATCTGTATTTACATATAATATAATTATTACATACAATATAATTTATTGGGTGAAAATACCCAATTGTGAATTAGTTTGTACGTGCATCTGCGAAGGTATTTTATTTTTTCAGCAAATTTTTTTTTTTTTCATGTTGTTTTGGTATACATTTATTTCATTTTATATTTTTAATTCCTGATAGGTGTTTTTATATGTATTTTTTATTATATATTTCTTAGTTCATTTAATTTGTTTGTTTGATTTGTACATTGTAGATTTCAACGGGTACTGATACTGTCAAAGAACCTACTTTATGTTAAATAAATGTTCGTTCGAAAGAGATATAGTCCCAGATTAATAAAGATATTATTACATGCTTTTTTTTTCTTTGGAAGAGGTAAGAATCCAAACAATTTTCACTAATCATGACCAAGAATACCACGTTATTTGACTCCAAAACCTTGAACATAAAAGATAAAATACAAAATAGTAGTAAATTCCACTCAATTAATTCAATGGCTAAAATTTTAAGCATTTGATTATAGTGAAAAAACAAAGACACCCCTTGATTTGGTTTTATAAAATATATTCCTAGGAAGAGGGATGAGATTGGTGAAGGGATCAAAAGACCCTAGCAGCAGGAAATAAGGGCTACAACCGAGAAGCCAATCAAGTACATTCTCCTTGTACTGTCGTATAATGTTATAATAAAATCGATAAGTAGTTTCTTGTAATGAAATCTCGATTACAATGACCTTCGTGAACGCCACTTCCTTCCAACATCCAATCAAAATCTGGTACAGAACAACTTAAAAGAGAGCTCTAACCTCTGGTTATGAGCAGCTATGAGCCTCAACGGGTGGTTATAGTAAACCAATATTTTTTTCCAGTATATTATAGCCGAGTCCGAAGGTAGAGCTTTACTTTCGAATAAGTATGGATCGATCATTTTTCATTTTTCTGTTTGTATGTGGATGTGATCTGAAATTTTAAACGTATGTTCCGCAATACCCCCAAGCTGTTGTTTAATGCAAAATTCACTTTTGAAAAAAAAAAAAAAAAACGACTTCGTTAAAACATTTATGAATTCATAGTCGCAGCTTCATAATGTTCAAGATTTAAAGTTTTGACCCCCTCCCTCATGACTAAAAACAGTAACTCAAAGATGATCCTAACAGCCAAGAATATAAATCGCATCGTTTACTCACTAAATTTTAATAGTTATTAGGATTTGTTGATTTTTTTATTATTATTATTTTGTTTTATTAAAATTATTTTTTGCCTGTATTTTATCTGTTTAATTTTTTTTTTTTTGTCAAAAAGTTACTTTTATTGTCACAGATGGTTTTGGTAATAAATAACCTAGTGGTTTTTTTCACGTGTTTGAAATACCAAGGAAATCCAGGAGAGTGTTTATTCATATCTCATTCTATGTTTTTAATTGTCTCACAATTAATATTTATCTGTTTATAGATATCTGTACACATCCAGTTTAAATAATAATTGACATGAAAATAATTGTAAATCAAATTATCCTGTGATAGTTGAAACAAAATTGCTGAAACCACTTTGATTAACAGGTTTCATATTCTTAAACATTGATATAAACTAGTGATTCTTTTGACATCAGTTTCGAAATAAGCTAAAATTCTAGTAATTTTAGTTAGGCAGTGATTTTAAACTTGGTAAGTTCTCATTCAGTAAAGTGCTCACATCAAATTTACTTTTCTGAATGTCTTCTACGAATTCCTGACGATTCCGCACTACAAGCACGGGCAAAATTCAAAAATAATTTAGAAAATAATGTACTCACAGTCAACAACGAAGGCCACTCCATCCGGTCTGATTTTAATATTTAAAAAAAATCATAAATTAAATAAGGGGTTTAATTGAATTAAACAATTAATTTAAAGAAATGATTGAGACCGATGAACATTGGATCAACTAATATTGTTTTTTTCCTGTAAGTTACCAAAAAAAAAAGTGTTATCAAACATGCGAAATTGAAAAATTTCTACCAGAGATTTCATTGATTTGAAAATGCAAATTTGTGAAAAATTTGGAAATGATTAACGTCATAGTAAAATGAAACGGTATTAATTACCTATGTGCTTTCATGCATGAATATAATTTTAATTATTGTAAACTATAAGTACCTAAGTTGGAGGATTACAGCCTGGAAAATAATTATGTCCATACTTCACATGGATAGCATTAAAGGATACAGATTGAACATAAATACCAGAGAAAGAGAATGATAGTATGAATTTATACTTGATTAAACAAATTAGACTTAAAAAGGCAGATAAATTTAGACTAATCATATGTACAATTTTACCATAAATAGCGTACATAAGAATTCTGAGATACAGTAAAACCTGGTTAAGCATTGCGATCCCTACAACCACTTTTTAATGCTAAGCAACTTTATTTTTTGCATGTGAAAAGGAAGATTTTTTGTAAAAGTGAAAATACAACATGTATAAAAAAAACGAAAAAAAAAATATAGGCATGTTTCGATTGATCTGCTGCAAAGTTGGATTGGCATTTCCTGTATCTTCAAAAAAATAATTAATAATGTTTAAGTGGGTGTATTTGTTGAGAAGGGGAGGCTCCTGGTCAGAATGTGGATATACATATTGTATGAATGGACATTGTTCATAGGTATGAATGAGTAATTACACCCCAATTAATAATACTGTACCAACAAATTGTAATTTTCTAATAAAGATCTTCTATTCTAAAAAAAATAATAATAATTATACTATTCATAATTTCTATCAAGGACCTATTATTACAAATGAACATCGCAACACAACTAAAAAATAAATACATTAGTGATTCATGCTCAAGACCATTGTGCTTAATTTTAATAAAGCTTTATTCCTTTCAGGTGAAGTTGAAAAACAAGTCTGACTTTCACGATTATTTTCACAAAAGTATTAGACCATATGTACGGTAAAAGGTTACACAAGTAGAACAGTGAAACATAACAAAATGTATACATTCAAAGAAAAAAAAATTAGGTTGCACTTGCCCGGTACTTTCTGAAATGTGAAGAATTTGATCTCCGAGATATAATAACTTAAGAACTGTTGTAGTCAGTCAATTAAAAGATGGAGTTTATTAGCCACAATTAACTATTATTAATTAAATATTAATAAATTTTATATTTAGAAATTGTATATTGTACCTATCCTATCCCCTTATTTTAAAATTTGGCTATTATCATGTTGGAACTGAATTATATTCTTAAATGTTTACCCTTGCTCCCCCCCCTTACCGCCGTGAATTATCTTGTATCGTTGGATTGTAAAAGCTGAAAAAACAAGTATTATTACACTCACATTACTTGTAAAACACGTTTTTTGTGTTATTTGGTAAAAATTGGAGATATTTGTTCATACTTTCACCTATTATCTGTATCACACCTTCCATATCAAGCCCGGTGCATACATCCGGTTTCTAACGGGCAGCGATGCCGTAATTATGGCTTGAAGTATATATATATATAAAGGAATATAGTAGCCATACTTAGCTCCGTACGTCCATCTTTAAGTTGTTTTTTCTAATCGTTTTCACTAAATGGCTGTACCCAGTATCCAGAATATTTAGTTTTAAAATATATCGTTTGTACTTAGCAGTAGGTAAACAAATAGAACACAAGTTATAGTCCACACGATAGGCATCCATCGTTGGAATCCGAATGCGTACTAGCGTCAATTCTCGGTAGTGAGCGTATTGAATTTCTACGGCCCGCAGCGTCAACGTACGTTTAAAAACCGTATGTGTGTGCACAGGGCCTTACAGATAGCTAAAAATACAATTCTTGTTAATTGTAAGAAAAATACCATTCCATTTATATGATTAGAAGTACCTAAGAACGTAAATTTAAAAAAAAAAGTATTTCTTACTTAAGTAATGACTTACTTTAACGTGGTATAGTGATATATCATGGATATATTAATATATATAGCACTTAAACTTTTCTTAAGTGACATTCATTTATGGCTCAGAAGATTATCCTTTATAACTTTTAGAACATGAGTTGCTTATGTTCGAAATATCCAACTGTATTTAGGTCAGGGGTAATTAGCTTTAGCTACGTCTCTCCCTTGGAAGGGCCTCGCCAATTTGTTTAATAATAAATTAAATCCAAGGGTCAGTGGTCTTCCGTATTGTTATTTATTATTTTATTGTATAAGGAATCTTTTTTTTATTTACCATCTATAATTTAGTCCTACCAGTTAAAAAAGAAATTGTATTCAATCAGATTAAATAAACATATAAAGGAAGTAAAATGCATAGAACGTAAGAAAAAATATCTGATAGTAGTCCGGGTGCAAAAATATTTGGAAAATCTCTTACATAAATCAAATGGTAGTGAAAAAATAACTCGATAATTTTGACAAGAAACAAGTGGTTTCATTTGTATGTTTGTATGAACATAACCTCCCCTTACTCGAGCCACTGAAAATTCCCAATCAAAAAAAATAATATGTATAAACAAAAAACCTACTAAAAATTCCGTGCGTGCGTTTAGACTAATTTCATAACTTAATACTTAACTTCATACTTTAGAATGCGTTATTTTTCGCTTTGTTGTATTTTATGAATTCTCCCTCCCTAACCATGGGGAAAAAATGTTTTGAAATGTTATTGAATCTCAGTTTTATTGGATTTTATGACCGCTATTATACTTGTTGAAAGTAAAGTCTTTCCCAACGGCTGTGGAAACTATAGAGGGCTAATATTGGACCATATAACGAAGAATACAATATGCAAATGATAATAATAAAAGAAAGTAGTATGACCAAGGAGGTGCCTTACAGATCAATGAAGTATATGAAGCAGGTAAAAAATAGGTATGTAATTTTATTCATAGAAAACACCATTTGAAAACACCAATATAGTACTACATTTCTCAGTTCGTGTTATAGAGAAATATTCTATTTTTGTATATTACGCAATGATATTTAAATTTTAACAGGATATCTTTTGTTTAATTTTAATTTATCAGATATACATATGTATATGATATAGTATTTATTGAACAATGTTTATGCCAGGGAGGTGATCAGACGTCAAGTTTTCCCCCAATCCGTCACCACTAACCGATGTTTTGATTGGATGAAACATTAACATCTTACGAGTAAGGTGGTGTCATATATTTTGAATACCACAGTTGTACAGGTTAGAGATAAGTTAATATTTGTGGAAACAGCCGAGTCCATGGCCAGAACTCCGTAGTGTAGGGTGGTACTAAATTAATAATGAACGCTATTACTGTATTACTAAAGTAATATGAAAATTATAACAAACAATTAGCACCTCTTATACCATATAGGGTAAAAACAGGTGTACTTAAAATTGTAAAATCATTTACTTAAGCAATCTTAACTTTGTGATACACTCCCTTTTTCGAACTATTTATTTGTCAAAATATTGTACCTGCATCGTTGACACATCATAAAATTAACTAACCGTTAATACCTAATAAATGAATTATATTATACTTCGAAAATATGAGGAACAACGTAGCGTAATATTTACTCAATTCTCTATTTTAAAGAATGCTCATACCAGATTTTAGTTATAATCTCACTAAAACCTCGATGATATTTATTATCATCTCTTCGGTTATTTAAAAAATGTTTGATGCACAACTTAGTCATTATCAACAATGATTTTTACACGTTGGTGAATATTAGTTTGGTTTTGGTGACTTACTTGACATAGGAGGATGGGGTATGCGAAGACCTACGAGTTGTTCCTCCATATCCTAAGTGGTTCAAAGTTCAAATCCTTACTGATGCTCATGCAGTCCACTTTCTTACTGGTCTCAACCCACCATAGGAGATGACCAATGCGCACGCATTTTATCTCACCACTCTTATCTTATTGGATTGGATTCAAAGGCAGAATTATCTCTATTGACATCCTTGGTGATCAGTAACTAAGATTTGTTTTATTAACTACATAAGACACTAATTTCATTTGATAAATATATCGTCTATATAATAAAATGTATAAGTTATGAAGACAAATTATACTCGGCTGAAGTGTCTCTGGTACACATATGCAAAGAAAATTTCGGTACCTACAGTTTAAAAAAAATTAGGCACCCCTATAAATAGTACAAACTTTCCTGAACAGATTTGAAATACCTTGATATCTAATGCAAATACCATATGATTTTTAGTATGGTTGGCCATATGATTGGCCAATATAAAAATATGACTAGATATCAAAAAAATTAACAAATCTATATAAAAGATTTATATTTACAAACGATCATCCAGTATATTGTTGACACCCTCTCTGTGTATATTGTTGAGCACTCACTGTAGCTTAACTCTCCAAATCAGTGTTTTGGTTATCCTTTGACTTTAAGAAGCTCGGAATGAATGTTATCAAGTTTTACTCTAAAGTTAACGCACCTAGTCGCTCGTCCATCACACAAATTGAAGCCAGTCGAAGATCCCTGGAAACATCACCTAAACTAATTCATGGTTTCATGGATGATCTGTTGGCTTATTGGGAACTTAGCCAAACAAAACCACGATACGGCTGCCCAAAGAAAAACGAATGACAGGCCGATCTCTCTGTACTGTAGCTGTAGCTGTTCTACCTGGAACAGCTCGAAGATGGGTAGGCCAAGAAATCTTAACAGAGACAATAGAGTAGCTACTTTCTGATATACATACACATTTCCCCCGTAAGTATTTCTGGGCTTAATCTTATTACTTCAGTTTTTAACGACTTGTTTATTTAGGGAGAACGGGCTCTTTAGCGAAAACAAGTTTACTTGACACAGTATCACACAAAGCTCACAAGAAACAAAATGCAAGTTGGTTTGGAGGAGGTGACGAGGTCGCCTCCGGCGTTGCTCTAGGTTGCCGGGGATGAGATGGGACTATAGAGCATTAGCATACGGATTAGGAAGACGAGGCAGGCATGAATGGAAGTTCTGATAGCGGGAGGTGGCTAGGTCTTGAATGGGATGTCGAGATCAGCCTGCAGGGTACGGTTGTACTAGACGGGAGCACTGACTATAGAGACTATTATGATTAAGACTGAAAACCTCAGTCCATTTTTCACAATTAGCAATATTGTTTGAATGAATATACGATATGAAACAATATTGCTAATTGTGAAAAATGGACTGGGGTTTAAGAAAATTTACATCCAAAGCTTGAGGTCAATGAGAGGAGTAGAAAGAGGACCTGATCATCCTCGTTTTTTTTCTTTTAATAGCTCCTCAGAACCATTCAAAGTGGAACATCCACGACAAACCATTTTTTCCATTGATCCTGGTCTCTGGTTCTTCTGCTGATTTCCACCTCCCTCTTGTTTTAACGAGAAACGTTATACATGAGCCTGGGTCAGCCTTTAGGTCACCTTCCCACTTCCGGTCTATCCTCTAAAAAACATAGCTTCCCTATTATTACCCAACCAACAAACATAGCCAGACCATTAAACTGATGCTTCTTTCGCTTTATACTGCCCTTACTCCAAGATCTTTTCTTAGCCTTTCATGCCTAAGGCAGTCCCTCCTTGTGTTACTGAGTATTCTTCTTAGGTACCTAATTCGTGGGTTTTTTCAACTCCCCCATACAGTCTTATGTTTGCTTCTTTTTATATCTGTTGCTTTTCTACAATTGTGGTACATATACACCTTGATGGTATATCCAGCCCTCCTCCTTGATCCCATGCTCCTTTTTTTATCTTCCAACATGTATCACCTTACGTTTAGAGGTATTGATATCCATTCCTTTCCACCGCAGCTCCTCGCAGGTGTATACAATGTTTGAGGCACAGAGAGGGTTTGGATGTCCGCACAGTTTGTCGTGAAAGTTTCTGAAAAATGTTCTAATGCAATCGTAAACGTAAGGAATTTTGATGCCAGTGTGAAGAGTTTGATTTTGCACGTGCATCTGTGATAATTCTTAGGACTTTTAATTGAAAAATCTATATGGTTCTGCTGTTAGTCTTCTAAGCGCATCCATAAATTTGGGATCCATATGTCCAAATATGGTTTCAGTAAAAGTTTGTATGTTAATATTTTTTGGGACAAGGGAAGTTTTTAATATTGGTCCAATAAATGCTTCAATAGTTTTACCCTGTGACCCTTGTTACAGGATTTGCGGGTATGCTAAAGGTAAAGTAATGGAGTAAATATTGTGCTTTGAGGGACCCTTGCTTTGGCAAGCCTTAATTTTGACTAACTGAAAAAAATCGGTTATCCAAGTATGATTTCAGTATCACGAAGTAAGTATGTAGTGGTCGTAGTTTGGAGAGAAGTCCTGAATGCCAAACTCTGTCAAAAGTCTGTTCCACATCAATGAATGATCTTGTCACCTTGAACTTCTTCTCGAAAGAAGAAGCTACATACATATTCAGCAAAGCTGTGCAGTTGGTAGTTGGTTGAGTGAAGTGAGTGGAATTAAAGGCCTGGAAGTGAATTTTGTTAATAAAAAGAGGGAGAATAAGTTTATATATGGGTTTTTCCAAAAGTTTAAAAATAGTGGAAAGAAGTTTGCTAGGTGTATATATGAAGAGGGCCATTGTGAAGGTTTACTGGATTTTAATATGATTAAACTAGTAAGAAATAGTTTGAGCAAAAATATTATTTTTTATGACGTAGAGGGGAAACTAATAAGTTGGGACTTAAAATTAAAACTTCACAATCTTCAATCCCAAGGGGGGTTATGTTTTGGAAACTGTAGCGACCGCTAACTACATAAGTGTTAAATCACCCTATACTCTGGTGCATATATAATGTATTATAATTAGATGTAAATCATGGTGAAAGTCTAGCAATAAACGCAGGGGGCCGGCAGTCGTAAAACAAGTCAGGTAACAATGGTCCATGTTATAAACAACAACAATCCACATTTGTCACCAGGGCTAGAGTGATTAGGCACCCCCCTAGTGGCAACCCGACAACTGGTGACCTCGACGTGATCGAGAAGCCCGACAGAAACAAATTGAGAAAATCTCCTATTGAATACTAACTCCAAAAAATTAAAGTTAGACTTCCAACTCAAGCCCTTGGTTCTTCGATGGCCGATGGTTAACAATGGTGCCATGTCAATAGCATTCATTCCTGGTTCTGAAAATGTCGAGGTCACTGTTAAGTCTATCCGTATTTTTAACAAATTATTCGGGATCCAGAACATCTTACTAAAGCAACTACCCAGGAAAGGAATTTCGTACATCACCAACGTGTTGAACTCCTGCTTCAGGCTGCGTTATTTCTCTCAGAACTGGAAGCACGCTGTGGTCGTCCCCCTGCTGAAACCAGCGAAAAGCGGTTATGAGCCATCTCATTACCACCCCATCAGTCTGCTGACTCAACTCTCGAAACTGTTCGAGAGAATCATCCACCTACATCTCTCCGAGCACTGCGAGATGCAAGAAGTTATCCCACCGGACCAGACTGGTTTCAGCAAAGGCTTAAGTGCGGACAACAACTTGGTGAGACTGCAAAACCACGTCGCATCGAACGTCCGGAGCAACAGAGCTACCGCTATGATCTCACTGGACTGTTCGAAAGCCTTCGACTTTGTGGACCACTACACCCTACTCCAACGTCTGAGGGAATACGAATTCTCGGATCAGCTACTGAACCTGATGACTTCATACCTCACAGGCAGAACTTTTTCGGTTCGGATAGGCACCACGTCTACGACCCGAAGAAAATACACTGCCGGTGTCCCACAAGGATCAGTGCTAGGCCCCCTGCTGTTCAACATCTACACCTCCCACATCGTAGGAGCCTCGTACCCCAACTGTGAGGTATCGGCGTATGCAGACGACATCGGTGTCTACAGCACTAGCATCAATCCCACCAGAGCCCTGAAATTCGCTGAGAGCGCCAGTCAACACATTGCTGAGAAACTCAACGCCGTCAAAATCAAAGTCAACCCGGCCAAGGCGCAAGGAATTATATTTAGTTATAAATCTGGAAGAAGGAAGTTACCTAAATTCTTCGCCTTAGACGGCAAAGAGTGCTCCGTGAGCAACAAGCTATGCTACCTTGGGATTACCCTCGGTAGACACTTGTCGTTCACGACATATCTCAGCAAGAAGAGCAAAGAGTGTTAGGAAAAAGTTCTACAGCCTAGGACACCTACTTCACAGCCCGGCTGTATCAGTACGCCCAAAGCTGCTTATTTACCAGAGCGTCCTGAAACCTGCTTTGATGTACGGGACCCCACTGTTCAAGTTTCTAACTCCTAACTCTCTAAAAACGCTCCAGCAATTCCAGAACAGAGTTCTCCGCACCTCCCTCAAACATACCCCGTTCGACCGAATGAAGGCAGACGAGATCCACGAAAAATTTGAAGTGCTCATCATCCAAGATTTTATCAAGAGACGACACATCAAATTTTTCGATTCACTTCGACACAGCCACAACCCACTATTCTCTGACCTTCAACCACCACCAATGCCCGTCCGATGGAAGCACTGCTGGACGGCCGAAGCCTGGAGACAGATGGACCTGACGGGGACTGAAAACGATCCACACCCAGCCGAGAGATTGAGGTCGATCTTCCGGCCAACTCAACCGAAGCCACATGACCCCTTCTACCTACTAAGGGTAGGTCGATCTCCCGGCCGATAGGCCGACTTAGTGCAGGCCCCTGCCGGGGTGGGCCAGGTATGACCTGGCCGACTACAAACCAATGCCTAGTCCCCTAGGCTCCACCATAGGTAGACTCTCACTACCTTCCCGAACCCACCAGTCTCCTTTAGGCATCCCACACCCCATATCCTTCTCATACATCCTTCAAATAGGACTCCCCTTAGTGAAAGGCACCCATCAATCCAAAATAATTTTCCTTTTATTTTTCCCACATCTTATTTTTTATAAGTTTTAGAGCTATGAAAAAAAAAAAAAAAAAAAAATTATTTGACATCCATAACTCTAAGAAATTATGCAACAATGTGACAAGGCTCCAATGCAGCATTCTAACATTGCCAGTATAAAAAAAATTTCTGAATTGCCAATTTAAAAAAAGGGAATGATATTTTTGTTTGTAATAGTCGAAGGTGGACTGGGTTTGTAGGGTTTAGGGTATGTATCAGTAGTGTTTTAAATCTTTACAATGATATTATTGAAATTGAGGAACCGTTATTAAAGTATTTACCCAGATATAAATTGTCCCAGGATAACAATGATATTCACCTTGTGGTCCAAAATTGGATGCAATAATAATCCTACATCGAGGCAAATTATTCCATTCAAAAACATTCTTACCAATAAAACCATTCATTATCCCCAAGGATCTGTTTGAATAGCACTTGAAGTAAAGGACATTTTAAATAGATCTTCAAATAATGCAATAGAGCTAATTTATTTATCAACATTACCATTAGAATTAACTGAAGTAGATTGTAAAAAATATTAGAGGAACAATTATTTCCTGCAATTTACTCCAAACAACCTCAGTATCTTCGCAAAAGAGGTTGTGGGGTTTATTTCGGGTTTTGGAGTGAAAATAATTGAGCAAAAAATTAAACGTGTCATCTTATTTGTATGCCGTCTAAGAGATAATGAACAAGTTCAAACCTCGCTATTAAAACTAAAAATCGGGGGGGGGGGGATTTATTTACCCTTTAAAAGATGTCAGTAAAGTATGGTATTTGGTTGAAATCAAAATCAGACGTCTCTTATGCACCAAAGCGATTAAGATTTTTAATAATAAGATAAAAAGCAATGTGAGTTTTGAAATTTCAAGTTCCCTTTTAGAGAAAGACATTTCTTAAAACCTGGAAAATCGTTATAAAATCAATCTTCTGAAAACAATCATATGTTCTACTTGATTAAAGATTTAAAACATTTACTGAAAAATTACACAAAAAAAAATGTTAAGCAACATAATTTAAAAACAACATTGTTGTTAGGACAATAATTTTATAATTTAACTAACTTTTTTTTTCATCCAGCAATATCTACAAAAAAAAAATTTTTTTAATACAAATATTCTTGATATCCTAAAAAATTGATTTTGTTATTTTTTCGCTAAATTCTTGTTTACTTTAATTACGTTTTCAAGGTCTTCAATCATACTCGTTCCTGAAGTTACATACTGAAATCTTTTTTTTTTTATACTACATAAACTTTATTGTGATAAAATTACAATCTGCCTTATTGGGCAATAAATAACTGTGATAAATGTTCTCATTCATACCATATTTACAATTTTCATTCACAGATTATTTACAAACAAATCAGAGACCTCCCAAATTCACATGGTTGTCACCTCCCTCCCAGGACATGTTTGGAGAAACTGCCCATTGCCAGGACTCCCACTGTCACGTATTTATAGCAGGTCACGAAGGCACTGCCGCTTCATGAGCCTGGGAGCGATGACTTCAAGAATGTAGGGTACATTAAGATCGTTATGAAGGGTTTTGTTGCTGACGTAGTAAGGGGCATTAATTATTGTTCTCAGGACTTTCAATTGAAAGAATTGGATACGCTTGATGTTCGACTTTTTTGCTGTTCCCCCATAGCTCTATTCCGTATGTTCAGATTGGCTTAAGTATCACTTTGTAGATTAGTAATTTATTTTCTAGTGAGAGATAGGATGTCCTTCGAAGTAGTCTGTACAGTTGTCCAAAATCTCTGTTTAGTTCTTGTCATTTTAGCCTCGTGTGTGCGTTCCATGTCAGCCTTTTGTCGAGATGGAACCCTAAATACCGTACGAACTCGGATACTGGGAGAGGAATGGAATTTAAAAAATAACTAGTGGGCAGGGCTTGCGGCAGAGGGTGAAGGAAATGTGGGATCATTTTGCTTCATTAACTTTGATCCGCCATTGGTTGCACCAATACTCGATCTTATCAAGGTGTTTTTGATGGTTATGGGATGCCATATTGGGGTCTGGGTGGGATCACAGGACTACAGTGTCATCTGCAAATGTGGCCAAGATGTTATTGGGGGTAGAAGGGATATCAGCGGTGTATAGGTTATTGAGGATCGGACCCAGAACACTGCCCTGTGTAGCTCTTCCTTTTATGATATAGTAGTTAGAATATTCTAAACCACAGCTGACTTGGAAGAAGCGGTTTGAAAGGTAGGACTGTAGGATTAGGAAAAGGGTATGTGGTAAATATCTTTTGAGCTTGTAAAGCAAACCTGTGTGTCAAACCCTATCAAAAGTTTAAGCTATGTCCAGAAAGGCGCCAGTGCAATACAGTTTGGCTGGCTGAAGTTGTCCCAATATAACTGGGCACCTAATAAATGAAGGAGGAGGCAGTTTGTGAATTGGTCTTAGGGAAATGGTTAGAACCAAAGGTTTGTGATCTAGGCCCGTAAATGAATAGTTTAGTGTTGCTAAACTATTGTAAAATAAGAAGTCAAGGAGATTTCGGTTGGGATCAGATGGTTGAAAGGAGGCAAAAGGGTGTCAGGAGAGATAGTGGAGCAATGTTTCTGTATTAGTGCAGACAGCAAAGGACCTCCTCGTGTATTTGTGGATCTTGAGCCCCAATGTTGGTGCTTCAATTTAAAGTCCCCACCCAAAAGGAAACGATTTCCGATGGAGTTTAGAAAGGAGATGAATTGGGAATCGGGAATGGATGTATTAGGAGGCCAGTACACCAATGCTAGGATGAGGAGGAAAGTGAAGGTGCTGATTGACACTGCAGTGAACTAAAGGAAATCATGTGCTACCAAAGGAACTATGTGATGGGAAATGGAGTTATGGACAATGGCAGCGGTACCTACATAAGCTGTTCCATCTGGGTGATCAGTTTGATAAGTTTGGTACTGTCAAACAGTAAATGGTCGTTTACTCGTAAGTCTTGTTTCAGTAATGAGAGCTATGTCCATGTTCTTGTCGTGGAGTAGTGCTGTCAGTTCATTAGTGAGGGTGCGAACACCATTCGCATTCCAAAGGAGAAGGGATAAGGAGTCAGAAGGATCCACTTATGGATTTTGCTTTACGGGAATAAGGTAGGAGACAAGATTCGTTAGAACGGGAATGAGAGGAGTAATTAGGGTTCTGAACTCTGTAAGGAATAAAGTTAATAGGCTACTCAGATCTGGTGAATTTGAAGGTGTAGGAATGTACGATGGGATTGGGTTTCCTGGTTGCCGGGATGAACGGAATGCTGGAAAAAAGGAACTTGTGAACTAGGAAGGGGCAGTACCTGTGACACTCTCTGTTACGAACTGCATAGGCAAAAGAGACAGAAGGCCTCAAATTTCTAGGTGGGCCGTCTCTTGAGCTGCCTGTGGCTTGCTTTTCTTCTCTGGACGACGATGTTGTTCGTTCCGGGACTTTAGTATACTACTTTATAAGCTTCGCAGCCCTATAGTTAGCCAGATGGCCTTGTTGGCAGAGCGCGCATACTGCAGGCGATTTCAGGGGCTTCGTGCACAATTCGCTCTTATGCTGTCCACTGCACTTTACACACCTGAGAGGGTGTTGACAGTAGGTTTGGGTGTGCCCATATCCCTGACAGGTATGGCATTGGACGATGCCGCGTTTGGGGTACGGTTTTTCCACCTGTATTCTTGTATAATACAGGTGGGTTAGTTCGTAGATTTTTCTAATCTAGGTGTTCGCTATAGATCTACAAAGAACAAGGGTAGCACCGTTTTATTAGCTTCGTATTGATTTTTATCCTCACACAGCACGTTGGTTATTTGGCGAGCATTGTATCCTAGAGCTGAGAGCTTTTCCTCTATTTCGTCAGCTGGTGTTGTGGGATGCAGGTTTCTGATCACCACCCGTAGTGATATCTCTTCCTTTAACTGAAATGTATGGAAATCGGCCTTTATATCTTCAAAATACTTAATTATGGGTCTATATGTATCGGGTGTGTCAGGGGAAATTTAAGTGTCTCGAGACCGGTTGAGACATGTATATTTTCCTCTACCCACAATTTTTGTCAATTGTGAGCAAAGCAATTTAAAATTGCTAATATTTTGGAAAAATATTTCACTTTAGATGTGCTTGCATGCGACGGTAAGTCATTCATCGGGCTAGCTGCAGACGAATTTATTGGCACATTCCTATTTGAACGGGGTTTCGTTTGGTTGGCGATGTTGGGTGTTGGCCCAGGAGACCTTTACCGCAACATATGAAATCTATGTATTTTTTTCACGCTGAATCCCATGATCAATAATCGATGTACATACCACCATAAAAGGCTTGCTCTATATTATTCTCGAATAGGCAATAATTTTGTATAAATTACTTATATGTTCTGGTTTGTGTGAAATGTTTACAGAAAGATTGTACTGTTGTGTAAATTTTGTAAAAATATAAATGTAAATAATAATTGTAAAGTAAGATTTTGTAAAAGATTTGGTTTGAAGTAAATTTGTAAAAAAATATTATTAATTAATCAAACTTGCTGATTATATACCCTCTATTCTGCAATCTAATAAAACTTTCAAATGGTAAAGCATAAATTGTCAAAAAAGCATCAGTAACAATTAAAACAATTACACAACTGAGGAAAAACAGGCCAACTCATTTCAACTGGTGCTAGGGGAGGTGTGGCATCTAGTCTATTCCCTCCCCGGCCTCAATCTTTCCTTTACAGTGGTGAATGTTGTTCTCTCCATTACTCTTCCAACCTCCATGCCTCCTCATCATTCAGATGTTAGTTTAGGAACGATTTATTCATTACATTTTATTTTAATGCTTTTGTTCTTCCCAATCATATTTTCATTTCATTGTTTGTTGTATTATATTTTACTGATTTCTTCATATTGTTTTTTATATGTAGATCTATCCATTTTTATTTATTAAGTGAAGTTAATCAAGCTTTTATTTTATTTATTTTTTGCCTCCTATAGAGGTTTACACTTTATTCTACTTTGTATTTTTTCCTTAGAATGTAATTAAAATTTTGTTTATAGGGACCTTTGTCCCCGAATAAAAAAAATGTTATCTATTTATCCATCTTTCTTGTTATTTATCCTTTACAACACAATATGTGATAATTTTTTAAATGTTCTATTTCAATAAATAAATAAACCTGTGGTGGAACACATATAATGTAATGAAAGGACAAGGTCGACCGAGATTGTCATCATAGTAGAGCTGAGGAGGCATCGTACTTGTAGGCTATGACTTCTCGACCTTCATTTTGGTTTTCTGAACCTACCGCTACTTATTTGTAGCTTTTTTTCTAAAGTATAGCATAGTATTTTAGTACTCACGATCAAATTTATGACATTAATCATATTTAATGAAGGAGTGCTTCAATTGAAAACACTTTCGGTCAGGTTCCTCGAGAAAACCAAGTCGTTTACCTGATTCATATTAATAAATAATTATTTGACGCTAATTAGGTTAGGACTTTTGAAATTTAAGGTTTATCTAGTTGCTATAGAGATCAATTTATTTAAATAAATTATAACTCCCTGATCCGTAGCTGTTTCCAAATAATGTTTTGGCTCTTTCTTCAACTTGTTTAAATTTAATTTCAGGACTGAAAAATAATGTTTAGTGAAAAGGATTTCCTATCTCGAATCATCAGATAAGTGAGTTTTGTTATTATTTTGTCTGATTATTATATAACTTGTGACAATTACGCGACTTATTAGTATATTTATACTAATTAGTATTATTAGTATATAAATTGTAACACTTACATGACATATTTTGTTGGTATCGGTTATCACCAGGTTAAATGATTGTTGTTACAACTTTAACAAATATATTTTTATTGATTCTGTGAAATTAAGTTGTTCATCACGATGGATTTAGGATGAGTATACATCATTCCTCAACTGTATTTTATTTGTGTCTATATGTTATAATCATGATTTTCTAACTATTTTTCTGCATGATTTTATATTGTTAATTTCGATGAACTTAGGATGGTTACCTATCATCTGATGGTATTTTATTTGTGTTTTTGTCGCAATCGTAGTTTTCAATGCTTTACGATGTTGAACACATTTACTCGTCAAATAGCTTACTTATATGGATGAAAATAAGTGAATAGTTCAGTGTATGTAGCCTTTTTTTTTTTTTTAGTTCTTTGCGGATTGACCTAAAATTGATTTTAAAAAAAAGTTGGTGAATTGACGAAATATTTACCTAAAAATGTCATATGGCCTTCACTATCAGTTGTTATGTTTCAAAATTTTTTTTGTTGACATGGTGGACGTATGAATTACATATATTACCCTAATTGGGATATTTTAAATCTGGAGGTTTCTCTAGTTAGTATAAAGATCATTGTATTTAACTAACTTGTTAGCTTCTTGATCCTTCCCTTATTCATAGCTCTTTGCAGTTGTGTTTAGGCTCTTTCTTCAAACTTGCTTGAATTTAAGTTGAGGTCTGAAAAACGATGTTTCGCAAGCAACTAAAAATTAAAAACTTTTCCAATCTGAAATCTTCAGACAAGTGAGCTTTTTATTATTTCTTCTGATTAGTACTAAAATTGTGACACTTACGTTACATGTTCTATTGGTTTAACTAATCACCAGGTTAAGTGATTTCTGTCACAACTTTGACAAATATATTTTTATTCATTCTGTGAAATTAAGTTGTTCATCATGATGGATTTAGGATGAGTATCCATCATTTCACAATTGTATTTTATTTGTCTCCATGTGTTATAATCATGATTTTGTATGCTATAGAACTTAGACCATATTTACTCATCAAATAGCTAATATGGATGAAAATGACTGAATATTTCGAGAAGATGTCATATTTTTTTCTGTTTGATGTTTGAATGTTATGATCAAATAAGTGTTGAAGTTTATATTCATAGAAAATAACACTGGATAAGTTGAAACTGCAGAAATAAATTCCTCTTTTTCTTTTACCTACCTGACCCCTGACTGATATAGGCTTTAATTATTTGCATCCTACTTTTAGTTAAAATGCTTTATATGGTCCCCTCCGGTGTACTATTATTTACAAAATGTGGGTTCTGTCATTGTCCGAGCGGCAAGATAAGTTGAGATATACCTAAATATTGACTTTAAAAGTTCATTTGGCATTTAATGATGGTAGATAAGTTATTTCAAACTCAAAATATTTGTCTTGGTCTGGCTGTATTTGTCTGGTGGATGTATACAACAAAAGAGGTTAAGTCCAGTGCTGGAGCTAACAATATCTCGAAACAACAGGCCTCCAAAGTTCCATGGTGGTTTGGGTATGTAGGAAAAATATGATAAGGATAAAGTCGGAGTTGATGGGATCAAGTCATATGGACATGATCTTTCCTTAATATAGGAGTTAAAATCAAGCACTTGTATATGCAAAGCTGCTAGGTCCCTGAAGTAAGTTTTTCCTCGCATTTCTATATGAGTACCTATTTCTCACCTCATTGTTTTTCTACTATTTCAATTCTTGAAAGGAAAAAAAGTTGAGGCGAAATTCATAAATTTGGGAGTTTTCTAGTCAGTAAATTTTCATTACCTAACAATGCTGTTTCACACCTTTTTGCCCCTCCTTGACCTATTAATACCTGGCTTTGTGATCTTATCGCAGCATTATTTTATTTAATGCTGATTGATGACAATGAATTCAGTTTGTATGTTGATTAAACAACATCAATTGAAAAACCATATGCATTTAATTGCTTAAATTAAATTTATTTGTGTTTTTTATTAGTTTACAATCTGTTATCTATTATAGAAAATATAGTTTATTTTAACTTATTTTTTATATATCCCATTTGATAATATCTGTATAATTTTTTTTCAGAAAAAAATTGCATGCAAAAATAAGAAAAATATTTTCTATAAACGAAAATGACATTTTATCTTTATTTAATCCAAAAGAAAATATTACTAGTCACCGACTACTTGCTACTTCTGGGCAAGTAGTGACTGTTTATGCGAGTGAAAATAGACCTCTATTTTTTGAAACAAAAGAAGCTTTGTATCCAACTATATATTCACTATGGATATGCCCAAATATTCTACCATGTATACCAATGCACGGACAATTAATTCAAAAGTTGGTAAATGGAGCTGATCTAATGATTCCAGGAGTACAATTAAATTCAGAGAGTTATGAGGGAAATGAAATACTTGAACAGACATTGGTGTATGTATGCACATTGCAAAATGTATCAGCTGTTGCTGTTGGTATAACAACAGTATCTTCAAAACATATGATATCAGGGAATAAGGGAAAAGCTGTTCACATTTATCACACTGTAGGTGATGAGTTATGTAAATTATTTAATCTTACAGAATGTATTCCTGACTTAGGACCCCTTAATTCTAATAACACTGATGCAAATTTGGTTGAAGAAGAGTTCAGAAATATGCCTCTTCCATCTTCAATGGATCTAGCTGCTTTTCCGGAATCAAGTTCAGAATCTCTCCTGACATCGAGTACTTTGACAACTGATATTGAAGAGAAATCCACTTCTTCTGTTTCAGCTGGGGTTGATTCAATAGATAATGGAAAAGAAGAAATGACTATGGATGAGTTAGTTATATTCTGTTTTTTAAAAGCATTAAAGACTTCTGCTTCTAAAATTCAATTACCAATATTAACTAATGTATTCTATAAGAATCACATGCTAGAAGCTGTGCCAAGGGATTTATCTATGGACATTAAAAAAAGTAAATATAAAAAGTTGTCCAATTTTTTGTCAGAAATTGAAGAAAAAGGTTTAATATCCATCAATACAGAGAAAGGTGTCCAAACAATTACATTAATTAACTATAATCATGAAATAATAAAAGATTTCAAAGTTGAAAAGCAGGATGCTATCTCAAAAAAATCACCTCCTAAATTTGAAGTCGAAGAGAAATATGTTGTTAATGGATCAATTCTGCCTATTTTCTCCAAATATAATTATAAGTAAGTACAAAATAACTTAATTACTATTTTTTTCTGTAAGATGTTTTTCTTGAAAGTTTTACCTATCTGTACAAGTTATAAATTAATCTTCATCATATTATTATCACAATATCCGCTCAGAGTGCAATGGGAGCCCCCATTTATTACACCCGTAATAAATAAGAACCCCAAAAATAACCTTTAAATGATTTTTTATTATTATATAAGGGGGAAACCCACTATCTCCTTTCAAGTATCAGCTCAAACTATCCCCTCCTCTTCTATAGCCTAGACCAGGACCCGGAGTGGGGGGGTCAAACTTGTCCAAAATATGGTACCCAATATGCACTAAGCAATTAATGTTTAGACATTGACCTTGCCCTTAAAAAAATTCAGGAGATGATAGCTTTCTTAAATTTCAATAATCTTATTTCTAAAAAAAAAAGTTAATTATTAGTAAACAAAGCAATTATACATCAATTAATACTGGAGTTTACTTTACAACACATGTATGTACATATGACCGCTATCATAGAATATAGACAGAAAGGCGATTGCCTCATACCTGCTTTTGGGCTCGACATTAATAATTTTTTTTATATATCACTTATGTTCTTCTTCTTTTATTACCTCTATATTTGAGGATCGGACTCAGGCCCCAGCACAGGCAGGTCATGACACATTGATGGGTTATCTCCTGCAGCTGATGGGTTCTGTCTTACCTGGGAGAACACTTACGAGCAGCCAGCACTAAGATGTCGGTCACCATTCAAACTACTGTCCTAGCTTGACTCATCCACTGTCCTCCTCTAAAGGCTATTCATCTACACACACCTTTTAGCAGCTTAGTATAATTGAGTAGCCCGGTCTATTTATTGTAACTTAGTTTAAATAACTGAAATATTTCTTGAAATGCCTTCTTCTAAAATGAAGAAAATTTTAATTTTTGAAAATTAACTAGAGGTAGGTATTTACTAGTCATGATCCCATGTGAGCTCTTGATTTCCCCATATCTATGTAAGAAGGATGTCCCCACCCTGACTTATTCTTAAATGCAACCAACTGCTGACCTCGAAACCAGTGCAATGGGGCCACTAACACTGAGCTAGTTGCCTATCTGAAATATCATCAGAAAAATTTTCAGCTTGGGCTGTGGATTCCATACTTGAGGTAGTATGGAAGTAACAAAAGAAGAATAATTTCTTTATTTTTAATGATTGAGTGGAACTCCTACATGTTAAGAGGCAAAATTAGTAACTTCTCAATATCATGTTTTTAATATCAAAACTACTAATGTAAGGTTTAACATGACCATACATGTAATGAGTTGTAAACAGCTTACATTAACTCATTGCAGGGTGTACTCTAAAAAGGAAGAATTAAAAATTAAAAGATATAAACTGCTCCACAAAACAAGTGATCTACTTTGGAATTTTTGATTTATTTATTAGTAACTTTTTATTTTACAGAAATTTTAATTTATTTGCTATAATTATTTATTTAAAAACCTTGGACTAGAGGTAATAAAAAAAACAAATCAATTAAATAGAAAAAAGGTCTTTTTCCCCAAAAACTGAACTAACGATTTTGTTTTATTTGTTACTTTGAATAATAAATATTTCCACACCTTGCGTTAATAACTTCCTCCAGTCTTCTTGGATTACTCCTGATTAAATTGCTGACTGCGTCTTGATGAATTTCATTCCATGTTTCCACTAAAACCATTTTTAATTCAGGTAAGGTGTTAAGAGGTTTGGTGTCTTAAATGTCTGCTAAGCTCATCCCATAAGTGCTTAATATGTATTAAAATCAAGGTTTTACAACCTGGCCATCTTGGAGTTTGAATACCAACTTCCTGGAGATACTCCACTACACATCCCGCAACATGTGGTCTTGCAGTATCGTGCAAGATATTTGCACACCGGTGGAAATATGCAATACTCTAAAGAAAAAAAAAAATTTGGTTGGGGAGGTTAGGGTATGTTGAATATGAGGTAGAAAGAGTTGAGCTAGACCAGAAAAAGTGGTCAGTTATCCCTGGCCTTCCAAGGACAGGGACTAGGCTGATTTGGAGTTAAGTCAGAAGCCTGGAGTAAAAATGTCCATCTACCAACAATGAAGAATGCATCTACCTATAATTTTAGATCATTGTTTTAATTCTGATTAGGTAGCGATTATTTAAATTATGTATACATTTCTATAGCAGATCATGTTTATATGAAATATTTAAAATAGCCAAATTTGTGCACCATAATCAATACCATGAGATCATATTGACTTAAACTTGCAAAATAAACTACATTCATATCCTTTTAATCCTTATAAATAAGCAAGTTAAAATTAATTAAAAACTGATAATAGTAAATTATTATTTTAAATAATATATATGTACAGCTCATTTCTTTCATGGACTACTTCATGCCTATAATAGTAATTTGTATATAGAGCATATATTTCTGTAAACATTAAAAAATTGTCAATACATCAATTGTATGCAAAAGTGCAGCTGATATTCATATAAACTAATTTAAGAAAATATTTGTTTTTCTAGGAAAGGTGATCATTTAACAGATAAAGAAGCACGTTCATGTGTAACTACATACTTTAAGTCAGGAAACTTAAATCCTAACAAAGATCAGTAAGTTCACTTAATATTTTCATATAACTGAATGTTGGAAAGTAGTATAAATATGTTTATGTGCTTATACTAGAAATATTTCTTATTACATAACGCTCATACTATAAATAACATACATTTTTCACACACAACTCAGAGTTGATTTAAATATATATAATCTAATTGCACATTATATTGTATTAAAATTTGTTATTTCCAAAAATAAAGAAAGGAAATATTTTAAAAGAAATCAAATTGTATACAAAAAAATTATATTTTTACAAAATTATAATTAAATTTTAATTTATCATTAAAATTAGGGGATTGAAGTGGATCTTTTGGCTGGAATGTAGAAATCTGATAGGTAGGATGTTGTGTCACAGGAACGAATGGAGGATTTAAAATTAAGAAGATTATATATGTATGGTAAAGTTTTGGTCATAATGTTTGGTACAGGAACTATTGTCTTCTGGAAGAAGGGATTAATTATTTTAACTCTAAATGGCATTTCAAAATGCATGAGTCCCTCAGAATTCTGTAGATAAATTGAAAGAAGCCGTTCATGAAGAGGTTTAGTCTTTTTTTGTGATGCCAAGAGAGCCTCTCATAACCAACACAACAGTAGTCAAAAGTGATGGAAACAAATAATTCCTGGTCACCAGACCTCAGAGTAGAGGTGTAGGACCAGGTTCAAAATATTTTACAAATGAAGAGTACAAATAGAGGTTGGTCAGGGAGAGAATGAAGGGGTTAGAGTCTATAGTGATCTGTTTAGATGGATCAGGGTTTAATTTGGGCTAATTACCTCTGGCCCACAAACGGATTCGGTCCAGATCCTCTTAAATTTTAAGGAAAGCGCTTTGTATTCTTCTTCCAAAGCCCAGGGAGAGACATGACTACATCCTGGATCTTACACCGACCATCTCTCTCTTACACAGATAGATACTATCCTTCAGGCATCAAGAGAGGCAGAAGCTACTAGATAAATTGGCAAACATGCAATTTCACTCATCCTATAAAATATTTAAATTTGAGTGTAAGGCACTCTCTAATGTCAAAAACATTAGCAACATGCAGATGATAAGGACTATTATGCGAACCAGAACAGAGACCCTCAACCGAACAGGAAACCATGCAGGTTTGATGATAGTGCCCTCTGCTGTCTTTGCAGCTTGGACCAACCAGAAGATATTATGCATTCCCTTGTGGTTTGTCCTATATTATCCGAGTTAAGGATAAATATATTCCATCATAGCCAATTATCATAGAAGCTATGGAAAACCTGAATGGCATAGACTTATGAAATTGTATCTGTATGTAAAAGAATTTATGTCTTGAAGTTTGATTATCTTGATTAATTCAGAATACTTGCATTTATTGATGTATTTATTTTTATAAGTCACTCAGCTAACTGATTATATCCAACTCTATGTTAATTTATTGTATATATCCTAAGTTTTTATGAATTGTAGTAGTAATAAAATTTACTTAACTACTATTACTACTACCTACCATCCTCAATGCTCCAACGCCAAGGAGAGATCTTGCATTATACGTCTAACCATTTCAACTTCGGTTGTCACATTCTTCTCCTTCTCTTCATACATGATTTTAGCAGCCTTTTCGGTGTGGCCATGTCATCCATTCTTGCAATGTGGATTGCCAAGCTGAGTTTACAAATTTGAATGTGCCTCTCTACGTCCTGTTCACCATAAAGCTCCATGCTACTCCTTCAAAACTGGGCCTTCTCTTACGTGCCCACAAATCCTTAAAAGAATATTCTGTTCAAAAGACTAGATATATTAGTACAGGCAACAAGTACATAGAAAAAATAAATCATATGGTTCTGAATTTTGGAGTGTCCTGTACAAAATACAAAGGGGGAGGATTGCAAGTTTATTTGCCAAGGTGAGTGTGTTTCACCTGTGCAACTTCAGATTTATTATGAAATTTCGAATTTTGTACTATGCTTCATCTAACTGTTATCTTCACTTAGCATATGGAGTGACATAAAAGTATTTCTTACCAGTGGATCCGTAGACCAGGTGCATCAAATCAAATTTGTCCGCATATCCATGTTGTAGAAAAAAAAACAAGACTCTTTCCAGGTTGAACTATTATTTGCAAATATTGGGATATTTTATTAGAAAAGTGTCTTTGATGATCTGCGATAGATATCTGAATGTGGTTTCATTCAATTCAGTTTCAACCAAAAAGTTGGGAAAACTTTCCTGAAGACATTTTAGAGGTTTTAAAATTGAGCTGCATAAATGTTGCTATGAAAATGAACAACTATTTCATATTGTTTTTTTTTTTCCTTTACATAAAACTCTTCATACACTGTTTGAGTGCAAAAGAGGGACTGACTTTCAAAATCAAATCTCTTTTGAGATGATCTCCTCACAGGGATTAAATGTGATGTGGAAGGTTGTGGTATTGCACTTTGAATTGGTTGAGGTCTGGTATAGTTTTTTCTGCAAGAAATATGAACAAACACTTTTTTCTTACCTTGCAGAGTTTCAGCTTTGCCATCACCTCTTGTCACACTTGCCTTTCTCAAACCAATAATCTCTTTTTCTTCACAGCAGCAATCAATCATCCTTTATTTCATCATCACAAATGAAACTTCACTTTCCCGACATTATCGTAGAATATCCCATACAAAAAAAAATAAACATTTAAACCTTCACAAACCCATTGGTGGGACATTCAAGCTTTTAATTAAAGTTATTCACTAACTACATTACTTCAAATATTATTTATTACATATAATTAATTGATGAAATTTAATTATTATCCATTAATTCAAAGTTTAGAGGTTAAAAAAGTGAAATGTTATTTTTTAACAAAAACTAACATTTCATCCCTCTCTCTATATCTCTCTAACCTACCGACTATGAAAAAAATGAATAGGACCTTTCTTATAGTAAATGTTATGTACTTTAATTTTGTATGCAAAGTACCTTTTGCTAAAGTTAATAGTTCTCGAGATATTTGAGAAAACCCACAAAAACAGACCCCCCCCCCCACACACACTCACACTGGTGGGGACTTTTAGTATGTTTTACACAACACTCCAATGAACAACTGTACCAAAATCTAGAACTAAATGATTTTTTTTTCTAATCAGTAATTTTTGGCTTTTGTTGCCTAGACTAGACTATACTGTTTTCAAATTGCTCAACACTCTCAGCTATTGGTAAGGACATGCCGAATCCTCGTCTTGTATATGAGTACTTTTGTTTTCAACAACAGCTATTTCCCTCTCATTATCTTTGAAAGGCCCAAGTTGCACTTATTTACAGCCATGATTCGCCTCTGGAGCCAACATACCTCTCTTGAAAGGTTAAAGTACGCTGACCTGCACCCGTTGCATGGTGTGCCATCGATGGGTGAGTTCATCCATCGGAGACAGATTTTTTGGCTCGTTGCAGCATCTAAAAAACCTAGTGTTTAACACTATGACCCCACCACCATTGATGGCAACAGGCTGTCGGGGAAAATTAGGTTAAGATTTTGTTGTTAGATGTAAGTTAGTTTTAAGAATATGATGCATAAGGTGAGCCCCATCACTTTGAAATATTAGAAATTGTATAAAATGTAGCCAAGCTACAGCACATATAATGACCTACTGTAAATAGATTCATTTGTACAATTTATATTGAATTCTTTAATATTTTGATAACAAGAGAATTGGAGGGGGATCCTTTGGAGCTATGGGTGGGTGGCTGTTATTATTTTCACAGATGAGGAATCTAAGTTAGATAAAACTTTCCACTCTTAAAAAAATAATCAGACATTAGAAAGTGAGTTTTCTATCATATACAATAGTTTTAATAGGAATGAGTTGTTAAAATTATGAGGTAGAATAATTAATTAGAATGTTTTCCATTCATTTTTAAAAATTGGATCAAGCATATAGGATATAACATATTTAGTTTTAATAATATATAGTTATTATAAAGCAGTATTGGGCAGACATAAGCTAAATTAACTATGACTATTCATTATTTATTAGTCAATACTGAATCTTTACAATATAACCAATTGGTTGAAATTCCCTCATAGGTAATTTAGCTTACTAATCATTGGTCATGAGTTGTTTGCTCATAATAAGAACAGGCCAATGAAATGTCACCAGTAGTCTACTTAGCATGGGGGTTGACTGCCGATTTTGCTGAGTTATAAAGTTTCTTTTATTGTGTGTTCCATTGTAAATTACTTTTCCATGTAGTCTGTAATAAAAATGTTAACTTCCCATGAATCCTATATATTTTAGTATAATAAAATTCATCTTTTAGGTTTATTTCAATAATATTTGCAATTACATTTAACTTATATTTTTTCTTTTGCTGGACTTTTTCTTAGTTATAGTTTTTATAAATTTAACGATTTTAGAGATTATTTTTTAGGTATGTTACATTAAATGATGAACTGTGTGAGATATTAGGAACTAAAGAATATCGCATATCTTGGAAACAATTGTTTGGTATCGTTTTTAAGAAAATGGGTAATGCATACAGTATTAAAACTCCTTATAATGGACTTGTTTCTGGTAAAGGAAAATTGCCCTGTATCAAATTATCTACCGTTTCAAAGGCTTCTAATAAAAAGGTAAAAGTTTTTTAATGTTGCATTTATATTTTAATTGGTATTTTAAATTTAATTATGTAAAAGTAATTCATGGCAGTTGTTTAGCCTGGTGATCAGATTTAGTTACTTTTAGATTAGTCTTTGGGATATGAGAATAAGGAAAAAATTGGGTGTTGGGATAGGGATAAGGGTATGAATGACAGAACATACTATAACTGTGGAAAGTTACTAACTATATTAAATCTTCGTATAATGGAATACACGCTGAGTATAACACAAATAAAAATATAAATCATTAATAATTTTGAACGTAATTTATCAATTTCACTCAAGTTTAGAAGTAAGTTTTTATTTTGACTTATTGATAGACTCAAGATAAGAACTTACTAAAATTACAGTGCCTTTCAAGGTTTGTTCATTCCTTTGTATGTGAATAGCACCAACATTTTTAGAAATTGACCCAGCATTGATCTTTTTTTTTATTAATGAATCACCTGTGTTTTTTTGTTTTTCACTATTCTACAGTACATTAAATACAAAAGACCTTTCGTTTTTATAACTTATTTCTGTCTTGGGTTAAAAAATACTGAAAAAATGAATTTCAGTGAGGAAGAAACAATCCATGTTACCATTATATCTGGAAATGGGCATTTTCTTCATTACAATATGGATTGGATGGTGTTATTCAACAGTACTTTGCATATTGAAAAGGTATCAAGAGACAGAGGTAAAAATATCTCTTATAAAAATAAGAACGGCCTCAGACAGCTGAGGGTGACAGATAAAAGACGGTAAGTTTCTGCATCTTAAAGCATTCAAAATGAGACAATGAGCAGTTTTGGGCCTCCAAAGTTTGATTGCTGAATGCATAATTTAGAGATCATCAGATTAGAATTATTGAAGACTGCAGGAGAGTTCTATTCACAGATGAACCCAGAGTAACTTATATGATCCGAGCTTGCTGTGAAAACCTTATTGTCTGTGCAGTGTTGTATGCTAGGTGACTCGTCTTCTTGATGTTAGCCTGATCTGTCCCAGTTTCCTATCAACTGTTAATGATGAAATATGAATAGTTTGTACTTCACTGATCAAGCATTGAGAACACGTCACGAAATCTGACGATTGTTCCTTTCAGTTAGCCTGGGGTTGAACATTTTGAGTATCTCAGGGTTTCTTCATACCTTTTCAACACTCTAGGTACCATAGAATATTGACTTCCTAGCCATTTTGATATTTAAAACAGAATCCCTGTATCGATACATATTGATAGCACATATAGTATTCATTTTTTTTTTTTAATTATGCCCTGCCATTGTGGAATTTCAGTAATACACCAGCTAGCATTCCAATATAGCTCTGTGGCAAGGAGTATGTCTAGTTCATTATTATCACATTCCTTGTTGAACAGTTGTCGACATATATTTATTGCAATATTATTTTTTAAATTATTAATTTTATTGTTTATGCTTCTTATTTATAGGTCACGTTAGTGGATAATCTTGAATGCTATGGAATAAATATTAATGAATTTTCTAAACAATGCCAGCATGGTGTTGCTGCCAGTTCTACCATAAATAGTGTACCTAATAAAGTTCCACAATTTCAAATTCAGGGCAACCAAAAAAAATTCATTACTCAACTTCTTATAGGAGGTATTTATCATGAACATTATTAAGTGGCAAATTTGATGAAAGCCCTTTATGCTTTCCTAAGACTTATATTATGCCTGATCTGATATTTTTTTATTTAATTTGTTGACAAAAGAATGTAATTAGATTTGTTTTTCTTTCATCATATTTCCAAGTAAAGTCAATCATTAGTTGATTTGTATTTGAAATAAAAACTGCTCAAAAATTAACATTTAGAAATTCAAATTATTTTATTTCCTTAATAGTCAATGTAAAGTTAATTAAGTATAAAATACACCAAACCTTCACATTTTAATCATCATGTTATGTATGTTTTACGTTTAATATGTAAAGTAAAAAGATTCTATATTGAAATAAGTAATTTATTTTCAAATTTTATTCAGTTGATGAGAAATAAATCTTATAACTATAAGTCTATATATTAAAAAGTAACATCCAGATAAATGTTTAATTTGAATTTGACAATTATGAATTTCAAAAATGTAAAAAAGATACTATACAACTGGAACATTTTGTTTCATCAGAAACTAATGTAGGCCTAAAAAAAAATTAATTACTTACTGGTATGTATTATGTCATGTGAGTAATAAAATTTAATAATTGTTTGTTTAAATTGTCACTGCCATTATCAAGGTGAAATATAGGGGAGCATAACTTATTTAAGCAATGATAGTAAACATTAACTTTTTTTGGGGAAATGAAAATTAAATTTCTAGTTTCTTTATTTTTTTCAGATTATGGAATACCTAAGAGATTCATAGAGGGATGCGAAGATCAAAAAAAGAAATAGGTATTCTTTAGGTAAAAGAAGGATGAAAATTGAATTTATATTGTTCCTAATGTTTATTTTTAAAAAATCATTTGACATACCATCAACAATGATGGGTTTCTTTTTTTAAAATTACTGTTCAATATTTTCATACAAAATATAATATATCATAAAAATTGATTACCATTTATTTTTTATATTGTCTCCTTCCCATCCGTATTTATTATGATCATTCCAGTCCCTTAGTACAGGGTAGGTAGTATCTGTAGGTTCATGAATATATTTTCCAAGAAGAGAGTGAAGTTTTCAAGCAATTAACGTACAGTAAAGATAAATAACGAGAAAAGTGCAATATATTTGGAAATAAAAAAAAAACGGTATAGTATAAAAAGTAAAGAATAATAGTAATAATGATTACATAACTCCTAGCATCTGTCCGAATGGTTAGGAGTTGTTGGAATAATAAGTATGGTGGGTGTTTAGTTTAATAAGTACGTTAAGATGAAGCATGGCGAATATTACCATAGTGAGTGGTGAATTGAGTGAGAAAGAAACAGTCGAATACTGCAAGCAGTTCAGGGGGAAGGGGTGTATAAATCAGAAAGACGGGATCTTGTGTTCTGGGAGTAGACTGAGGATTTGAACTGTAGGATATTGTAAATATTAGGTGATTTTGAGAGTGAATAGTTTTGAACAGGTGCGGACCAAAGAAATATTGTCTTAAGAAAGAGAGCACTTCAGAGACCCAAAGACAAATATAATAAAACAGTTCATGACTCACTTCAACCCGACTCCAATCAATGGCAAGTTTTTTTGATGGAGGAGCAGAAGGTGGGTGATAGGTCAACATACAGGATGAAGGCAGTAAAGTCGCACGGAATCTGAGGAGGGAACTGGTGCCCATATTAATAGCCTTTGTTTTATTAATTACTAGGAAATTTTAATTCTTGACTACATGCAACCATTTAGTGTTATTTATCAAAGAAACCATTCATTCCACAGTATATCAACCAACTATTTTTTTTTCTTTTATTGAAATTTCTAGAATCCTTTATCTGGTTTTCAAATATTATTGGATTTCCTTTAAGACAAATTATATGTTTGTATTGAGCAGTTTATTGAATTGCTGATTTTGTTAGATTTAAATAAAGGTTAGCACTGGTGACAGTATTTCTAACTCTATCTGTTCGAGCTTTCCCCTCGATTTTCCTTGGAAATCTCATCTTTATAGCTTAGTGTTTACTTGTGAGAGGGTCCATAACTCGCTGGAATAGATCAGTATTGGGAGGAATGTAGTTTTATACACAACCTTCTAACCCTATAAAGTTTAGTCAGAGCATTGAATGGCTTGCCTGCTGCTGGTATCCCTTATGTTTTTTTTTTTCATCTATAACACTCTTTCATTAAGGTTTGGACCAAAGTATTTGAAATCTTTCATAACCTCAAGCTTCTGTCCATTCACTCTGTCAGTGAGCCTTTTAGTTTTTATGACCTTTCACTTCTCTGAGTTGAATGTCATATTAATATTGTCTAGATCTTAGGTTGCATTGGAGGTTTCTTCCACAGCCCTCAAACCAACAGATTTCCGCAAAGGCAAGAAAATTGCAGAGCACTTGTGTGTTTCTATTCCCAAATGGTAGTTTCTTATACTAGGAGGATTGGCTTTCTCCACACCACATCCAAAACAAAATTAAAGAGAAGTGGTCTGAGACTATAGTCTAGTCACCATACATATTATGAACTAACCGGATTTGTAAGGTTCTACATTACTGTTAAAACAAAATAGCCCTGATAAGTCCACACAGTAGATAATTACCAAAACAAACATTTAACTTTTCTTTCCTTTACAATTAACTATGTATGCCTAATTGAAAATATTAGGTCTTGAAACCTGTTCCTGATCTCAATTCCTTGGATGCACAGATGTTAGTCAGTTTGGAGGTTAAGCCATCTTGAACTATATGTCATTTCCAATAGATCCAATCATCTATGAGACAAGATTCAATTAAATCAAGTTCCATAAATGCGTACTTGCAGAAGGATACAATGGAAAAATTAACCACCACAGATTACCTCAATTCCAAATACCCATACACATTATAACTTTTTTTTTTTTTTAGTTTTCTTTTGTATATTAAAATTACAATGTTCTTTTTCTGCTTTAACTTCCGATTTTTTCAGAGAAACATTCCCAGTCTAGGATAAGCGTCTAGGTCTAGCGATCTTTGTTCATTATTTCCAGGAATGATCTTTGTAGAATAAATTACTTGTTTTTAAACACATTTATGGATTTTTTTTTTTTTTTTTTTGCAACTGCTAAGCATATCATCCATGATGTCGTCCCATAAAGGTGGTTCATTTTGAAGACTTACTCTACCAGACCTCGAGATAGTCTTTTAAAAAGAAATTTAAGTATTGAAAGACCATTTTTATCAAGTTACCATTCACTTAAGTACTGTTGCATTCTCTTAAATACATACAAAATGGTAGATTTTTCATTTAGAGTATTTCATCAAGTAATTCTTTGGTTAATCTTGAATGCTTAGTGCAGAAACAGTTGCTGGATTTTTTTTTATATACTCCAATAAAATATTAATAAAAAAACTGTCTGATACATTAGATTGTTCATAAAAGGAAACAAAAATGAATGTCCATAAAGCATAAAATATAACACTGATTTGTTTTGTTTTATTTTAATTTAATTTTTATAGTTTACAATTATATTTACAAACAAGAAACTGTTCATTTTCTCTATTTCATAGCAGATGGAACAAAATTTGGATTCTGTAAATTAAAATATTTCTTACAAAACAAATACAAAAAATGTTTACTCTTTACTTTATATTTATCGAAACATACAAATATATTAATATGTGTACATTCATACACCCTTCACTATCACATACCCATTTTGCATGTGTACTTAGATAAATATTGGTAATATTATGTAAAAAAAAAAATGGCACTCCACATTGGACAAGCATTATTTGTTATGAGCACAATACAATTTCATTATACCCATTTTAAATGGAACATTAGGATTCTTATCCTGTAAAAGATGACAAAAATGAAGTAACACTAGTTATCAAGTCACACCCTTCAGAAATTTTTTCTTCTTTTGCAATTGTTGAAAGATTTTTTTATACCAAATAGTCTGCTACAGTACTAAGCTACGACCAAATTCGAATTCCGTGAATTGCATCTTACAAAAGATGTCTACTCATTACTTTGTATATATCAAAACATGGGGGGGGGGGGGGACATACAAATATCTGTACATTCATTCACCCTTCACTCTCATATACCTATTTGCATGCATACTTGGATAATATTTTGATAATATAAAGAAGTAAGACAAATGTCAATCCAAATTGGAATTCGAATTCTATGAATTGCATCTTACCAACAGGATACAAAAGATGTCTTCTCTTTACTTTATATTGATCAAAACATGGACATGGGGAAGCATACAAATATGATTATATGTGTACATTCATACACCACTCACGCATACCCATTCTGTTTCCATACTTTGGATAATTTGTTGAAAATATAAAGTAAAAAGAAAATTTAAATCCAAATTTAGCAGATATTATTTGTTCTGTGTACAATATAACTTCATTATACTAATTTTAAATGGAACATTAGGATTCTTATCCTGTAAAAGACGAAACAAATGAAGTAACAATAGTTTTAAGCTTGGCATCAACATCTGCAGAAATTTGTCCTTCCTTGGCAATTGTTGAAAGAAGATCTTTGTGAGACGTCCTAAAAAATAAAAAGATAATTCAATCAAGGTTTATCAAAAACAACAGACATTATTCAACAAATTATAATTTAATAATGAAAAAATAAAATTAGAACAAAACAGAAATCTCTGAGCTCTTAAATAAAACAAACAAAAATTATGAAAAGTAACATTAACCACGGTGCTCGTATGTTTAATTTCACATTCCTTGGGGAAAAATAAAATATTATGCACCAGAACAATTCAGTTCATTACTAGAATTATTACTCAATAAGAATTTACTTACCTAATATGTTGAAGAAAGTCTTTTTCGAAGGATGTGATTTTTGCCGGGTCAAGTTTGTCTAGATGTCCTCTAACTCCACAGTATATTACAGCTACTTGCTCTTCAATAGCCATAGGTACTAAAAATTTGGGTCAATAACAAAACCTAATTAATAAAAGACTTTGTATAATAGAAATATATTTACTATTTACTTTTTGATAATCGGTAATTGAATTAATGGTTATGTTGTATTTAATCAGATACCTGCTATAATATTTAACTACACCAGGCCATTATTAGTTATTTAAATGAATAATTATTCATTGTAGACTAAATATGTAATGTTTGATTATAATTGTATACCTCAATTATTGTCCGTTAAAAATAAAATATTTAGACAATATACAAGACAATTTTAGTGTATTAATAATATTAAAATAGCTTATAGGCTCACTAAAATGACTAGCTTACTGACAGGGACTTGAGATTGATTGTGAATAAAGTTTCAAATTAAACAAATGGCATTTCTAATGTTAAGCATGAACAAAAGTTAACAATAAACAAGTTCTTAACTAATTAAGATTTTCAGGAGAATCAATAAAAATGTACTATACTAAGAAAAGGTATTAATTTAATAGCTAAAGTGGGTTTTGCTGAGAAAAACTATGATTCAAGGAAGATTGAGGGAGGAATATCACTACTGGTCCACTTTTTTAAAAAATTTAAATAAATAAGAATTAATAGTAGGACTTTTTTAATGAGTTTCACTTTATGTAATTAAACTCTTTTCTCATAAGAAAAATGTACTAACAAACAAAAAATTCCAACCTCTTTAAAAGTTGACTTAACTTTCATTTTCACTTTCTATCCCTCTGAGTATTATAAGGGACCCTAACAGTTTGTCTCCACTGTGGCCATGCAGAAGTAGGCAGGACGTTGAAAATGAGCAATATTAGTTTTATATAGCGATTATGAATCTAACCTCAAAACGTCAATTACCCAGATGAAAATCTCTATAACTGCTTTTAAAAATTACATATTGTTTTCCACATTGGACCATCAATATTGTAGGGGAACTTTTTTTTCTTCTCATAAAGTATTCTTAATTCATTAAGTATTCTAATTAAATATTAATCTTCAAAGGATTGTATCCTTGGACAGAGAAAGATCAGATTCTTAGGTTCCTTTGAAATAAAAATTGGTTTCTTCTTCAACAATAGAGATTTTAACATGCTCTTCTTGTATATCCAGGACGTTTTCAACATCAGACACAATAAAAACCGTGTTAGAATTGTACTCCATTATCTCCAGGAGTTCTTTAGGTTTATCACATAGCTGATGACCGATGGCTCTGGCCTCTTCTACAATTATCCTTGTACGAGGAGAAACTGCACGTTCCATGGAAAGACCAAAGTGGACCGAGTCAACTATGATGAAAAAGTAGGTGGGGATAGAGGTGGATTATCATAATATACCTGCTAACTATTTTTTTTATGTGTATAAAACAAAGGAGACAAAATTCTCCAGAAAGATGAAAATAGAAACTATGATTGACAGTTCTCCATAGTGATTATTGTGGTGGAGTAGTAAAATTAATTTCCAAAAATAGGCTACCCTCAAATACTACAGGGATGGGTCCTGGAAGGACCCTGGGTCACCGTTTGAGGAACAAAAATTCTATATAAATTTAAGAATGCACTGTTATGGTTTCATTTCCTATTATAAACATTCGAGATAATTTGTCATGAAACGATACAAGAGATGGTGGACTTCTTGCAGAATTGTCATAAAAACAAGGTTTGTGTGGGGTCCTAAAAGGACCCCACAGTACTCAGAAGGTTAAAGATGATTAATTTAATTTTACAATAAATAGAAACGATAAGAATATAGAGGGAAAAAAATTGGTAGTTTATTGAATTTGGGATGCCGGGGCTAAGGGAGGCTGTAATCAAAGCAAGGGAAAGTAGTAATCTGTATTAGTAGTGACATTTGTAATTATATAAATTCATTAATTAAGTAGGAAGACTTGATTTGTAGTGTAGAATTAATCTTTCCTTTATTGCATTTACCATTCTAATGTTACATATAAGATTATCATCATTGATATTTTATATAAGATAAATACTTGAAGAGAAAAAATAATTAGTTATGAACATAATTTAGGAAAAAAAGAAATTTACCATATTGTCCTTGTTTCAATAGTTCTGTAAGCCTTACACCCCTGTTAAGAAGTTGTTGGGTAGCAGCATCCAAATCAGACCCGAACTGGGCAAAAGCAGCAACTTCACGGTATTGAGCAAGTTCCAATTTCATGGAACCAGCAACCTTATTTTTAAAAAAGGGAAATATTATGCATATACTTATATAATATTTAAATACAATAAGCTGATAAATAGTAACAGTAAATCACCTGTTTCATGGCTTTAGTTTGGGCAGCGGATCCCACACGGGATACAGATAGACCAACATTAATAGCAGGCCTAATACCTTTGTAAAATAATTCAGTCTCAAGAAAGATCTGTCCATCAGTAATGGAAATGACATTGGTTGGAATGTAAGCTGAGACATCACCGGCCTGAGGAAAAATGAGAAAACGTGTGATTATAATAATTAAGCTAAGTATAAAAGTGTGCTAATAAGTAAACTACTTAATATATAAAAATTACTGATATCAGTATGTGAAATCATTCTCTATAAGATGTGTGTTAAACCTATTTAGAATTAGATTTGACTATTAATGTAAAGACTACTGAATATAATTACATTTAATATAATTTTAAGCTCTTAACCAGTTCAAAACATTTTTGCGAAAAGGGATAGAGCGACAGTACCATGACATTCTGAAAAAGGTTTCTTTAAATACTAACCTGAGTTTCAATAACAGGAAGTGCAGTAAGAGAGCCACCACCTTGGGTATCATTCATTTTAGCTGCACGTTCAAGTAATCGAGAATGTAAATAAAACACATCACCAGGATAAGCTTCTCTACCAGGGGGTCTCCTTAGTAATAAAGACATCTAGATGCAAAAATACATGTATTAAAGCACAACTAATTACACAAATTAAGCATAATCAAAATAGCCCTAGGTTTATACTGACATTACACTAGACTCTCCCATCCACACTTTACTTTAGAGATAAAAAATACATAATAATCCAAGATAAGAAAAGTTGGCCAATAACCAGAGCTGAGAATACCTCAGTGATTTTTTTTAAATATGTTAATTGTGATTTTTCAAGAAATCATTAGCCCTCAGCTGGGCCCTATCTTTAGTTAGCTCAATTCCGTCCAGTTTTGAGTCGTCAGCACATTTTAAAAAATGTCTGTTAAGAGTAAATGTGTTCTAGGATATATACGTTTGGTCTCGATTTTGGTATAGACTGTGGGCAAATAAGATATAAAACAGCAGAATTAACTCGCAACTGTTTATTGGAATTTGATGCAGCTTGTAACTGGATTGCAATCTTCTTAGCTGCCAAATTCTCTATTATGTTATATTTTCTATATAACATAATAGAGGCTTATTATTAAATTTATAACCACATATTTGGTATTCAAATAATAACAAAAAGTAGAAAAGAATAACTAAAACTTATCATTAAAAAAATATATTGGTTAGGAAATGTTGAAACCAACTTGTCTATAAGCTACAGCTTGTTTTGACAGATCATCAAAGATGATCAGAGCATGTTTTCCGCTATCCCTGAAGAATTCTCCCATAGCACAGCCAGAATATGGAGCTAAATACTGAAGAGGAGCAGCATCAGAAGCAGTAGCTGACACAATAATAGTATACTTCATGGCACCTGTAAAATGTATTAGATGTATTTCTTTGTAACTACATAAATTAAAATTTAAAATAGGTAATCCAAAACTTATGAATATAATTCAACCAGTATTGATTAATATTTTTTGTTCAAGACACTATGGACAAAAACTCAGTAGTAAAATTATCTATGTCTATATCTGTTAGCTTTTGCTCTATTTTTTTAAATAATAAGAAAACTATCATTAAACAGGTAATCTGTCAACAATGCTAAACAAACAACATTTAATATAATGTTAGTAAGCTTAGTGGAAATGATACTACTGAGATCTACTGTCGTTTCAGTGGGATAGTTTTTGTTTTAATCTTTTAGCATAAATTGTGTTGTTTAAGTGGCTTAATATAATGAATAAGCCAGTTTCTACCTATTTCATATTTACTAGGTCTAAAGATTTGCCTGCTGGCCATCATACTGGTTTGGATATGTCTCATTAAGATCATTAACGAACTCAGTTTCTAGTTAAGTTTCCATTTTCTTTATTTATAAAACTTTACGCTGACCTTCCTGTGAATCTAATTTAACCACTTAATATAGTTCCAGCTTTTGAATAATATTTACATTTCCATCTTGTATAAAAGTTGTGCAAGTTTTCTTAGAATTCCGTCTTTCTTTTTCTTGATTCTAATTATTTTAATGTGCTGACTAATATTTTTTTTTTTGTGTCATATTAGTTAAGTAATTTTAGGGAATTCTCATTAGTTACTAGTATGATAAAAGTTTTTTTATTATTATCTTTATTTGAAGAAAATTAAAAAAGAACAGTGAATAATTATGATAAAGGATTTCAGTCATTACGTTATTTATATTCTTATTTACTAAGGGTATGTTTTATTGGTTAAGTGTAGTTTTATTTCTATTATTATTATATTAGATCAAAATGTTTAGTGAATTATCAAATGTCTTTTGTTACCTTTTTATGTGACAGTGCACATTACATAGATCAGTTTATTTTGGTATAAAAATACTTTTTTGATATCTAATGATAAGATAATTTGTTGTAATAGTCATGTTTAAGAATTTGTAATACCTTTTTATGAGGAAATACATAGTATAGATCACAATGTTTTTCTTTTTTAAATGATGAAGAAATGAATGGTAAATAAAAAAGAATAAATGTTCATTTTAAGAAAAAAAGTTGGTTATTTCAATACTTCAAAAATGTGGCAGATGATGGACACTCTAGTTAGGCTGCAGATAGAGCAATTTAAGACTGCAGTAGCAGTGTGATTAGATAAGAATAATAGACATGTACCAAACTATCTTCATCTAATTCCTACAAAAGTATAACTGAACAGCAACACAATGAGAACACACAGAAATGATAGTATAGAGGTGAGAAGTCCCTCAAAATCTTAATATTGGAAAGTATAAAGATAAAGCTAGATACAATTTAAATAAAACAAAAAAAATTTTAAATTGTAGGTGATAGCAGAGGTAAAACTTAAAATAAACTATTCCGCTAATTTAAATATATGAGACAAAATCCCACCTCATTTTCTATTTTTAAAAAATGCTGTTATTACAACCTACAGATGATGAGATTTAAGGTACTTGCACACCTAAATAAATTAATTAAAAGGAGGCAGGACAGAATTATTTTATTTCAGTTATAAATATTATGTTAGGTGAACACAAATTAGTTGTACCATAACCTAACTCTAACCACCATAAATCATAACCTAAATATATAAGTAATGGAATCCGTTGAAGACATGAAGAATATTTTAATGTAAATCGAGAAATGATGAAACAAAAAACTTGATGAAAATTTTAAAATCAAATCAAAATTTGTACAAATAAGATCTAACATATTAAAAATTAAACATAAGAAAAATAATTGTATTTATATATATATATATATAAAAATAACTTCACATTAATATCACTATATTATGCTAATAAGCACAAAATACTTGTGTGTAGATAGTGAGATAAATAATACAATACAAGCTGAAAATTTAGAAGAATTGATAACATTTAGATATTAGTAACTCTTACCAGAATCGGTTAAGCGCTTGAGTATCTGGGCTACTGTGGATCTTTTCTGACCAACAACAACATATATACAATATAATTTTTTCTTTTCATCATCAGCATCATTGAAACGCTTTTGGTTAATAATAGTATCAATGGCCAAAGCAGTTTTCCTAAAATTTTATTAAATTATGAACGTTCGAGATCTGACCAATTAAAAAGGAATAAACTGTAATTTGACTAGTATAAAATTTTTTTAAAGGCTAAAAAATTATAAATAGAATAACTAATTTTTAAAACACTAAGGAAAAAAAAAATCATTTAACACTGCCCCATTACGTATTTAAATGTATGTAAACTTATTAGCAGAGCCTCAATTTATTAATAGCCAGTTGACTTATAGTCTAATTGGTTCATGTAGCCGACCTATGTAGTCTCTTTCTAAAAGTCAAGCAGATGCAACAGATTCTGGCTAGCTTCAAAGTCACCCAACCATCATACATCACTTCTTTGCCAGTTAATCACCCCAGGGGCCTACATTGAATATGCACCAGGTACTTCAGGTTCCAGGATACAACTTGATAACATTTTTTCAAAGGCAGCTCCTACGACCTCATCTCATATGTGGAACAACATTAGAGAAGAGTGCCTTAATTACTGTATACATATAAACTGAGCTAGCCTCCTGCATGGTACATGGACAGGGACATCAGATGGACAGGGAATTATGATTTGATTTTTGAAATGCCTCACTGCTACCATCAACAAAAACACCAACATAAAAAAGAAGTTTGGGTTGAGGTTGAGACAGCCGGTGGCTTAAAAGTTAGAGTTGTTAGAGAAACACAACACATATTGTGATGTAGAAACTATTTAGTTTTTGAAGGGATAGTAACTCAATAATAAAACATTGAGTTTAGTATTATGTATTACCACTGCATATTTTATAATTTGTGTTAGGTTAAATACTTTTCTCTCTCATAATTTTGTCTTATTTTAATACTAACAGCACAATTACGAAAAAAGAAGATAAAAAACAGCTCTGACTATTAAAAAAAATTGTTTAATGTGACTGGAAATCTCATATGCAATTTATTATTAAACTATCTGACAAACTTTTAAATGAAAATTACTAACCCTGTTTGCCTGTCCCCAATAATAAGTTCTCGTTGGCCTCTTCCAATGGGTACCAATGAATCAACAGCTTTAATACCAGTTTGCATTGGTTCTTTGACAGATATCCTAGGAATTATACCAGGAGCTTTTACTCCAACACGAGCTCTAAAATTAAAACATTGTTATTGATGTAAATAAACTTAAAAAAGAAAAAAATGTTTAATAATAAAACTTTACTTATATAAGATGGAAACAAAAATTCTAATTTCTTACCTCGCCTTTGTACCTAATGGACCTTTTCCATCGATGGGGTTACCAAGAGCGTCAACAACACGACCCAGAATAGCGTCTCCTATTGGTACATCAACAATAGCTCCAGTTCTTTTCACAACATCGCCTTCTTTGATCAGTTTGTCATTACCAAAAACTACAACACCTACATTATCCCGTTCCAAGTTCAATGCCATACCCTAAATTTACCAAATTCAAAATTATTGGATCATGATAACAAAAGTAAAAGAAGATATATAAGTACTAAGAGAATTCTTATAAGTACTATCTCCCTCAAGTATTAATTTAATAGTTTATATTAAACCATTATGTAAAACCAAAGACTAAGGGTCTTAAAATAAATATAAGAAACTACACAATAAATACATCATACACATACCTTCATGAATAATTATAAATGATATATTTACCTTAAGACCAGAAGAAAATTCCACCATCTCATCAGCTTGAATGTTTTTGAGCCCATAAACTCTGGCAATACCATCACCAATACTTAGGACCCGTCCAGTTTCGTCTAAATCAATCTAACATAAAAAAATATAACTTTAATTTGCACAATACAGGTTAACAAGTATTAATAATTTATACATATATATTGCCAGTTGCCACACACTTTGATTAATAAATCAATGTCAATAGAAATTTATTTGGCCATAAACATTTTCGAAAATATTATTGTCATCATCAATGGCTGAGGAGCAATGAGGCAGCTACAGTAAGCTTAATAATAATAGTAAGTAAGGCGTAAAAGTAATAGAAATAACAAATTTATAATTGCAATAGTAAAAGCTAACTTTAAATAAATTCATTAATGAATTTATAAGAGCCCAGATTATTCACCATGATTGATACAGAATAGTAAAAAAGTTACTAAAAACTAAACCACCAACATGAAAATTTATTTAATTGAAACATCATAATAGAAACATATTTGTGTACAATGGAACTATATATGTAATTATTTATTTAAAGTTTTAATAATTATTTATTAATTAAGTAATTAATATCCTTCATTGCTCTAAACATTATTTTAAGTAAAATTATAATGTCATTCCATAAACTTCAGTATGAATACTGGAATAACACATAAACAATAATAAATTTAATGATACCTTTGATACTGAACCAAGGAGGCGCTCCTCCAAGATCGATGAAATTTCTGCACCCCTAAGGCTGCCTGTATAGTGTACATTTCTATTAAGTACTTTGTGTGGAAGTGTTAAGTTCGTCACCTAATAAAACAAAAAAGATATATGCATTAATAACACAAAACAAAACCCTATACTGACATAAGTGCCCATTAAATAAAATATTTAGTAAGATACTTCTTCTTTGAGTGTTATGGTTTTGTCTGATAAGACTCAACAAAATAACAGGGTAATAACACAATTGAGGAATACATGAAAATATATTCTGTAGACCTTAAATATCTAATATAGCCTATGCTTCCTACTGTGTCAACAACCATACCCTGCCCTCGAGACTAGATATAGACATCACTTGCACTTAAGAACTAACCACTTCCCGTTACAGTTACTGCTTCCCTGGTCACCCTAATCTCTATTCTCCCATGCAGTCATCACCTATTCAGCATAAGATGAAGGTGGCTTAATAACGTTACACCAAACATTGTGTGCCAAATGCCAAATTAAGTGGATTAACAATTGGCTTTTTTCCCCAAAAAAGTATAACGGCTATAATAATACTATGTCCTAAAGGTAGCTTATAATACTATTTGTATTGGTTACATTGCAGATGTTTGAAATCCGAAAAATTTCATCTTTATACTTCTTTATTAAATATTTAGGCAGCAGACCATTCTCTTATATGAAACTTATGGTTCAATAAACTGACAAATCTATTAATCTGCCTGATAAGTACAACAGTTCGCATTAAATAAATTATTACAACATGATATGGGTATTTCACTACAGTATAAATTCATCATGAACTTCAGCAAACAGTTGGTGCTATTTGTTAAAAAATTACCATGTAAAATCATTATATTATTGATCTGTTAGGTAGACTTAGTTACAAATTAACCATTGATCTACTAACCACATTTTCATTAAATTTACAGAGCATGTGTACATAAATTGAAGGTTATCAACACACTAATTACATCCGGAAGAGGAGAGGATGATCAAACAATACTTTTTTAAACAATTATTTGAAATTTCTTTGGCATATTAAAACACATAACACCAGTGATTATAGGATACTGTTATTAGATTGATGTGTACAGAATTTTTTAAGCCAATACCTTAAGAATTATTAATAATTAACTTCCGAAAAAAAATTGACCAGCAAGATCAGATCTGGAACCTAGGAACTACCCAATATCTATCAAGAAGCTATTCTGCCTTGAATTATGACCTTCCCAATATGAATTCTCTATGAAATCTGGACCAATACCACAATAAAAATTTTCTCATTTAAGAATGATCTATTAAGAAAGATATAGGAAGGGCTGGTAATTCCGAAGAGTATAATCAGCAAGAAACAGCCAGATATGCATAGTTCAATTAAAAATGTAATACATTTTAGTTGTAGATTTTTTTTGTTTCTGTTTTTTTATATATATTTTGTATTTTAGCTTAAGAGATGTTCTGGCAACTAAATATAAAGAAACAATTCATGTAACATAAAATGAAATAAATAAATTCTCTCTTCCTCTATCAAAAATATTATAATTATTATTTATTTAAAATATTAATCATTAATGTTTATCTTCTTTACTGAAAATGGGGATTAACCCTAAAATACTTACACTCTTAGGCCTAAAACTAATATTTTAATTTTATGAACCGTGTAATTGAGAGTGTTCTTAACTTAGGGTCAAAGACACCCACCTCAATGGTTTAAATCAACTTATCTTCAATTTTACTGTGCTCAACAATAATCAAGTATAAATCCATTAATCAAACCACATTATACGTTATCTTGCATAACACTAAAAATATACACGCATTATTACTTAAAATTTCACCAAGTTATTAGACCCACTGTCAGACCTGTTATTAGTTTATTCAGGTGTCTGAACCATCATATTAATTTTACATTATTCAGGCTAGTACCTGACCAGAAATGCAGTTCACAAAACAAAAAAGATTAAGAATCCATATATAATTTTATTTATTTATATATCATGTAGTATTTATTAAAATTACTAATACTGTTTGAGAAGTGAGGCATTAAACTTAGGTTTCATACAACACTTTTTCATTTCAATTGTTCCTGGCCTTTTATAATTGTAAAAGATTATTTTCATTATATAAAGAGAGTAATAATTATACTCTCTAGCTGTGCACAAGTCTCCTTTGAAAATCATTGATTATTTATCTTTATGAATATCCAAGACCCCCAGTGGCACCACTTGACTTGCGTTTCAGATTTCAACAATTTTTATTTTTTAATGTTTTCAAAGTTAGTTTTCATGTTGCTAAAGTATATTATACTCCCTATTTATTTTTTTTAATTGTCACTAACACATATGATAGGAACAATCTGAAGAAGGTTAGAGCTCATTACGATGACAGGAGCACTAACAAACATGAGCGTGAGTCTCATGGGCTCCGTGAGGGAGTCCATGGAAGCATTTGTATACATCCAATCAGTGTCACACTAAAAATTAGTAAATATGGGAAAGAGGAGGGTGTAGACAAAGTAAAAGAGTATAATAAAAATCAAACATTTATCCTTTATATTATATAATTTATTTCAAGTTCTGTTTGTAGAAAATGCATTAAAAATACATTTTGACTATAATAGTAATATTTGAGATTTTATGAGACATTGTTTTTTTAAATAAGTTATCGACTGATCACTAAAATTAATACTTCCCAGGACAGATGTTATAACCTTCAAGGTTAATCTAACTTTAATTATGAGAAATTATGCACTAAAACATCCAATGTTTTAAAAAAAACCAAAGGGTTTTCAATTCCATGGATTTTATATGTTATAGAGCTTGTTTTCCAACATGGATTGAGTTTGAAGTCTATGTTACATCGTCTGGTCAAATTAAACCTTCCAGAACGGTTTTTTTTTTACTGCATTGGACGCTTTTATTAGATTAAATCTTGACAATTGCTTGGCACTATTAATGATGATCTTTTTCCTCAATTAATAATTACAATTTTTCCCCCAGGTACATCCAAATAATTTAACTAAATTTATTTATAACAAATTACCTGTATCAAAAAACTACAAGAAAACTAGATTTGCAGAATACAGATAGGTTTAGTTGGTCACACTGAATAGGGTAGAGGGATTTTGGACCAGCTGATTGTAGGGGTACTGCCAATAAAAAGAGACTATCAGTAAAAATGACTTTTTAAAAAATTAATTTTTTACTTTGTGAAAAAAATTAAAAATTAAGCTTTCAAAGAAAACATGGGCAATCACTAGAGTTGCTAAATACAACTTGTTCCTTAGCTATTTTCCAATTCATTGAAACTTTTGGTCTTAAATGGCAACTAAAAAGTGTTGTTAGATATTTTCTTAAGGAAAAAACAAATTTCAAACATTGATAAATATGGCAACTAACACCAATTGGCGTAAACTGCAATAATATTGTTGTCTTATGATACAATAAGTATTCTTAACAGAATCAGAGAACCAAGGGGCCTTCGAATATCTAGACTTAATGATCTCCAGCAATAGTTGGATTTGATAAGTTTATTCGTTGTTCTGGAAGGCAGCTGAAAAAATTATCAATATAATGATGATCACGAATAATGATTTGACAAATGAACTAACAAAATATACATATTGGTATTTAACATAGCTTCTTTTGATATTTAAAATTTTCTGTTACTTATCCATTAATTGGAAAGGTAAATGTAGCACTGGCCATGCCCCCATTAAGCCAGGTTATATTGTCTTATCAGTGGCACCCTTAAATAACTTACTTTATAATATTTTCAGAAATATTCAAGGGTACTATTTTAATGTGAAACTTAGAAATTGAGTTGGTCCTTATAATTAAAACAAGTCAGCAATAAATGTTAATATTTTCATACTATTGCAAAGTATGACTCCTAAATTATCTAATTAAATATAAGTATTGAATTAACTTATGTATTATTATGTGTCCTTCACAAGACCAATGCATTACAGGAGATCGGTAAGGACAAACGAAACAACTTTAAGTCGCAGATATCGGACTCACCCTAAATATAATAATTGCATATTGTAATACATGAAATGACTTCATATCGAACCTAGACTTAACTTACATGACATATAGTGTCAAATTAGAAGTCTCGTCATCCTGATTAAGAATATAAAATGTCAGTGGCTTACATCACTTTATTACGTTTCAGGGGTGAGATGTAGCTTTTCGAACATCAATGAGAGTTGTCCGCAATACCTGACAAAACTCTGATAAGCAATATAGCACTGCTTAGAAGAGATAATCTAGGTAGGATTCAATAATTTATAGCACCCATTATTACCACATAATTGAGTTAATTAGTAACGTAACTAGTGAAGTATTAATAATTTAGGGACGGAACTAACTTAATAGGTTAAATATTCCTAAAGTTAATGTCATTAAGTGCAGGGCACAAGGAATCAGCTCTTAATACCTCTGTATCATTAAGATGAGTACACTTTTTTCACTAATATATTATAAGTAAAATATCAGGAGACAAAAAGTTCTTATCAATATTACTTTCACACCTCCAAAAGATAACCACAAATAAAGCCTTCATTAAATTGGTTTATCAATTAAATGGATAACCACTAAAGACTCTGAGCAGTAGCAACTGATCTTAACTCAAATATTTTCAGTTCCAACTGAAAAATTTAGCTAGCTAACATTAAACTATTATGATATCAGCATAGAAATGTAAATGATAATTCTGAAAGACCAATAGCAAGAGAATTTTCAGTTAACGCTGCCAAAAAAATTAATCATCAATCTCAGTCTAAAAATTGCACTTTAAAATGTATTTCTCAACAAGTATAATTATTAAATAATATTTCGCTAATCAAATTAAAATAAGCCATCACATTAGACGGGGTAAAAATGGGAGAACATGCTCACATTACTTTCAACTTGCACATCAATAAAACGATTATTTTAAATAGCATTATTAAGTTATTCACCTGTGTAGAAACAGATGGAAAATATTTCAGAAGAGAAGACGATAGTCTTGCCGATAGTAATGCCATTTGTAACTGCTATGAAATGTAAGATGAACAGACGACAACTTGGCTCTGAAGGAAGGTGTAAAAGTCTAGAACCCAAAGCATCTGATCGAAAATAGCAAAAGCAGTTTTACCACCTCACTTTAATACTAAAACTAAAACTTTCTTGGACATCATTTACATTTTATTCTAAAATTAAAACTATATTATATAAAACAAGGTTGAATTTTAAAGATCTAATGGAGTTCTCAATAAATATTAAAAGTTTCATAAAACTAACAATATCTTTTTTTTCTAATTAAATTATGTTCTAAGCTCTGATTAGAGTACTGTTTATTGATTGCATGGATTAAACATTTTAAAAAATACATATAATTTTTTTTAAATTAAGTATTTTTTATTTTGTTAAATGGGGTAATCATATATAGATGCCAGTAGTTTTAGTGGTCCATAGAAGTAAAATTAATGTCTTCAGAACTCCTTTCTTTAATATGTACAACGCTTTTTATAAGCCTATTGGTACTACAATTACAATTTCAAGAAACATTGCAGTGTTTTTTTACTATATTATGAATCAAGTCAATGTTCATGATAGCGTGAAGTAAGGATATAATACGTCTAGGTAAATTAGGTATTAATCTTAAAATAATAATATCAATTATCGATGCAGCATAGACTGCTAGTGTTAAACATGCCCTTAATTACACTAACTTAATGTAGGGAGGGGCATCTTAGCCATAGGTAGAAAGTTAATGGTGGAATACGTATAGCGCAAACATCAATTTTCAAGAACCGCTCCCTTCATTTATTATATTATATACCTGGTTTGCCTCTTTGATCCTGAAACTCAGTTTCAGGTTAAGTATAAGCTTATTACTGTCACAAGGTAGGTGTATTTTCAGTCACCAAAGAAAAGTAAACAGAACAAGAAGAGTGATGGGATGGGTTGTTTAAATGAAACGCCTCTTGGAATGGGAATCCGTTTTCTTGGTTCTTGTTAGATCGTCTAAACGGCCCTTATTTTTTAGCTTAATTATAAGACATTATGCAGAGCTATCTAGAACTTGGATAGGCGATAGATGTCACCAACTATGAATATGTAAATTAAATATGTAAATATTGCAGTGTCTTTCACATTGATCCACCGAAAAGATATTGTATCCTAGTGGCTATACTCTCTCGTTTCATTTGTTGAATTCTGGCGCATCGATTCACTGCCACCTATGAGACGTGCGCCAACGAAAGCTCACGATTATTAAATAACGAAATGAAAATTCATGTCAAACGCAATATTTCTAATTAGCCTATTTAGGCTAACTAAGGGTAGTTCCTAATCGTAATCGTTAGCCTCAATAACGAAGATGTAAAGTTTGCAACAACCCTAATTCAGTAGATATTAAGGCAGTTACTGTGACAAGTGACACTTTTCCTAGGGGTAGGCAATATTGTAACACAAGCAGAAGGTTATTGTCATATTCAGACGAGTAAGATTACCCTTCCCCAAAGGATTATAGTGCGATTTTTGGTTCACTTAACAGTAGTCTATTTTAGAATAAAAGGATCAGTTACGATAGGGGGAAGGAGCTACCCCTGAAGTGAAATTGTGAAGTGTCATTATTAAAGTGTAACAATAATTTAGGTAATTAAAAAAAATCACTTCGTTAATATATATATATTTCTAATATTTATTAATGTAAAATTCATGTGTATTCCAGTATATTCATCAATATATATCATTACTATTTAATGGATAACATATAACATTATGTTATATAATTTAATTATAATCAACTATGAAATAAATCGTATTTTTTTAAAAACATCAATAAAAACAATACGTCGAAAGTTAAGGAAACTACATCAAGAGAGAGTACTCCACTTTGTCAAGCACTTGCCCACAGCATCACGAATTCCTAGGCAATTAGTCATTGTGGGCCATATGCTACAACTTTTCCATGTGCACTTAATGTGGGCATATATTGCTTAAAGGCAATATGAAGATGGTGGATAAAGAAGAAAATTACATTTTTTTAACTGTTATTAATTATGATAATAACACAATATTTTTAAAGTAATAAATTATTAGTATAATTCATTTGTTGTTATTACACCAGATCTAATATAGTATCACATAGTATTACATAATTACAATTAAATAAACTTTATTTGTTTAGACTGGTATGTTCTGGAAACTTCAGAGATTCTTAAATAATTTCTAGAAGAACGATCTTGCCATGTTTTTTTTCGCCTATCAACTCCTTTTGTGAATATACACAAACATAATTTTTTTTAGAATACTGTTAATATTTTTGATATAAAATAAGGCAAACATAAAAATAAAAGAAACATTCTCTCCACAATAAACTAAATATAAAACAACTGAATGATTGGAATTTTTCCCCTTATTATAACTTATTATAGCTATTTTTTAAATAGCAAAACCAATAATACATGTTTATATATCTAGGCTGATAATCTATTATATCATCTTTATTCATGTAACATGAGGTAGTGAAAGAAGAAGAAAGTTGAAAAGTTTAGATGAGTTCCTCTACCTCTCTGAACTGTATAGCCAAGGTTACTTTGTTTTCCTCTACTGTTTCCTTAAGAATAACCTGATCATCATTTCTTTATCAGACGTTTTTGCTGTCATTATCAAATTAATTTCTAAAAAGCGTTTCTTAATGTTGATTTCATGTTTTCCTTGTCATTTATTTTCCCCTGCTCCTACATACTGTTTTTTTCTTCTAAAAATTCGTTCATTATGAATTGATTGTAGGATATTCCCAATTAATCATGTAAGTTTACTTTTTGTGCTTTAAATTAGCAATCTTTGTGGTTTTAGACATATATATATTTAAAATGTTTGCTGGAACATTTTTACAATCCTCTACATCTGGTTACATACCTTTAATTGATCAAGTAGATAAATTTGTAAAGATATCGGCATTGTCTGATGAAAGTGAGATATTAAATTTACATCAAATTTGTTTATAGACAAATTTTTGACACATTATGTATGTCTGCTTCAATTCCTAGCGAGACGTAGTTTGTAATATTTATAGACTACTTTAACCAACTAGGATTGGAATTAAACAGTTTCTGCCAGTATGGTTTGAGCAGTCTATATCTCTCTCTAATCATCTCATACTATGTAGGCATACATAGCATCTTGAAACGTTCTATATTAATCAATGTGATGAAAATTTACTAGTAATAATTATAGTCATATTAATAGGTACTTAGGTGTCATTTTGATTGATCTATAAATATCTAAGCCTAGAGTGATTTGTTTGATGTATATTAAATAATATAGTTTTAGGGTTATTTTGTGTTAAGATGTTAACTATAGTTTAGGCTAGCTTCTCAATGTTTTATCTTTGAAGTGTTTGTACAAAATTGGTAGGCATTCTTACATAAACTTTTAATTAGCGTCTTGTTTTATAGGGAAAGCTATGTCAGACAGAAGCTATGGTTCTCCTGGACAAGTAATATTTATTACATGAAATCTTGTGTTAAAGAAATAATCATGTAGTATGTATCCCTTTGTTGTGATGTGCTTCTTTCAATTTTATATAATTTCTATAAAAATCATTGGTAATCATTTGTCCAAGAATCTCCTGATCAAATTTAAATTATACTAAACTTCAACATATACGTCGACTAATTAAAAAATGTTTTTTTACTTCCAAGAATTCATACATGTGGTGCAATAGCAGTTGTAGGTAAGTAATGTTTCAGAAGACCTGTTGACAAATGTTTATAACTTAAGTAGTGGTTTAATTTTTACTTTGAAATTAATTAAGTGCTTGGAATAATATCTTATAAAGAGATATAGGCTATTGAAGTTGGTCATGTAGTCATAGGCTAAGGGAGCAGCAAAGGATCCTAGGTAGGTACCATCAAAATAGTGCTACTTCAGCCCATCGCCATACTAAGTATTTGGTTTACTGTGGACATAATTTAGTCACTTTCACTTTTCGGTTTAAACTACCTGCATCACTCCACCTTTAGCCCAAGGAGCTACAGCTTTTTTTTACTTGTCTGTTTTATGCTCCCAAGTGTCGGATTCATCATAACCTGTCATTAAAATTTTTTTTGTATTCTTCACCAGTCCTGCCAACTTCGGCCATTTCACATCTAGCTGCCCAATATTTCTTGTATTCAGTAGACCTTCTGACGTCTTGTAGTGCGGTGCAGCTGTTCAGGTGCGGTGCAGCTGTTCATGTGCGGGGCAGTAATAATGTCCATAATGGGGATACAACCTAGGTGAATGAACTACCACAATTTAGTTAGCATTGCCAATATTCATGATTAGTGGTCATCCTGAAGAGCTTCAAGCACTCTTGTCTAGGCAGGTCTACTGTTACTTGGTCCTCCGGTTGCCACAGACTTTCATAAAACTTTCCTTTTGCTTTGCCTTTTAACTCCTTAAGGCCTCTTAGTCACCTGGTTCTTTATTTTTTACTGGCTCCGTAGAGTGAAATAATTCTTTAAATCGTTGTGAAATTAGTTCAAGTACGTCTTTAGATCTGCTATTTTCTGCCAGCCTTGTGACCTTATATATCCATTGATTGTGGCCTACACAGCATAATCTTCTTCTCTTCTGGTTAGAACATATATTTAGTTCAACTTTGAATTTAGAGGCTTTTCTTTCTAAAGCCTCTAAAATCTGGAAGGAATCTGAAAATAATCCATAGTTAAGTCTAATTTATCTAAGAATCATTCATCAAATTGTGACTCACATTTCACAAGGTACAAATTAGCTTCTGGGATTCTCCAAAGAATATGTGACTCATGACGGATGGAGGTGAACCCATCCCAATTGTCCATGACTGTTCCTACTCTTACCGTCTATGTACCTGTTTTAGATCTGCTATTTTCTGCCAGCCTTGTGACCTTATATATCCATTGATTGTGGCCTACACAGCATAATCTTCTTCTCTTCTGGTTAGAACATATATTTAGTTCAACTTTGAATTTAGAGGCTTTTCTTTCTAAAGCCTCTAAAATCTGGAAGGAATCTGAAAATAATCCATAGTTAAGTCTAATTTATCTAAGAATCATTCATCAAATTGTGACTCACATTTCACAAGGTACAAATTAGCTTCTGGGATTCTCCAAAGAAAATGTGACTCATGACGGATGGAGGTGAACCCATCCCAATTGTCCATGACTGTTCCTACTCTTACCGTCTATGTACCTGTTTTAAAACAGGTCAAATTTGTAGGTCTTTTTAGATTCGCGAGTTCACAAGCTAACAGTGCAGAAAATTCCTCTTTTAATATCTGAATTTTCATATCTCCGAATAATGGCTCCAACCCTTCGGGGTAGTGATCTGGAGGAAAATCCTGGTATTTTCTATTCTTTCAACTATTACATTTTGTAAATTGTCAACTGCAGGCACTCCTATTGTTAATGTATTTAATTATTTATACTTTGTAGTTAATAAATTTAAAGAGTCTGGTTTAAAATAAATTAAACTGTTAAAATATATTTTTTTTAGCTGTTTTTTGAAATGTGGCTTGGCTTAATTACACAACCTATAGACTGAATTGGAATTAATGGACTATTAAAGGAATGGCTTTAGGCAGCAGGTGCCAATGCAAGGTAAATTACAATAAATTAACTGAATTATATTGAAATATTATTATATGCAGGTAACCCTGTGTAAGTATCTCAACTATAAGTAAATTGTTTTTTGGGATATCAGCTTAGGTTTAAATAAAAGAACCTATCCCTAGATCATAAAAAAGTTGGACATAATCCACCCACCTTTCAACATCCTGAGAGATTTGTTCATCAATAGTGTTTAACTATTTTCTTGCTGCTTGTGGTATTTCAGTTTTAACCAATGCTTCTTTATACAAATTGAAGGGCCTTGGAATTGTAAACTGCTTAATCTCACATTAGCTAACATTGTCATGAATGTCCTGGAGTCTATTAGCTAATAATGTCCCAACCAGATAATTTTCATAGAAAAAATATGTAGACAACTGTTAATCGTCCTAGATCCCAAATACTTATTAGCCATCCTAAATGTGTTCAATTCATATCACCCCCTTCTAAATTTCACAATAGCATCCAACCAAACCACTCCCCGTTTTAGACCTTCTCCTAGTAAGAAATAGTAACAACACATCACAGATTGGTTTACTAAACCAAGGATGCATTCTTAATGATTTATCTGGCCTGCTACAATGCCAAAAAAAACAAATACAACCAACAACTGGGAATCGGAAATGGATTTATTAGGAGGGCAATACACTGATAGCTAGGGCGAGGGGAAAAGTGAAGGTGCTGATTGACACTTCAGTAGACTGAAGGAAATCATGTGCTACCAAAAACCTATGTAATGGGAAATGGAGTTATGGACAATGACAGCGGTATCTGCATGTGCTCTTCCATCTGGGTGATTAGTTCGATAAATCTGGTACTGTTGAACTATAAATGGTTGTTTACTCATAAGCCTTGTTTCAGTAATGAGAGCTACTTCAATGTTCTTATCGTGGAGTAGTGATGTCAGTCAAGGAGTATGGATAAGGAGTCGGAGGGATATACTTATGGATTTTGTTTTACGGGGATAAGGTAGGAGACAAGATTTGTAAGAAAGGAAATGAGAGGAATAATTAGGGTTCTGAACTCTGTAAGGAATAGGCTAGTGAGGTCTGATAAGAATGAAGGTGGAGGAATATAAGAAATTTGAGATTGAGGAGTGGATTAGGTTTGCTGGTTGCCAGGATGGATGGAATGCTGGGAAAGAGGAACTTGTTGACAAGGGGTGAAGAGTGCCTGTGACTGCTCCTGTTTCGGAACTGCATCGGCCAAAGAGGTAGAAGGCCTTTAATTTCTGACGGACCCCTTCTTGAGCTGCCTGTATAAAAATATTCTTACAATATTTCTGTTCTTCCATTGAGGACAAAGCTGGATGATAGCCTCATTAGTCTTTTGGATGCAATTTTTATCACCCTGTTCTGTTTACTTAGACCTACCATGTTTTTAATCAAACTTATTAGCTTCCATCCAAGTTTTCCTTCATACTATTTGTTAAGCACAGAATCAGAAATAATCATCTAGTCACAAGTTTATCCATATTTGGAACTCTTCTGTACTATCAAACAACCTTACATATATAATACGCTTAGTTTGCACCTCTGTTGGGCTGTATTTTTTAACATTGTGATTTTATTTGTTTACAGATCATGATGACAAGTAGTAGGGATCACTACTTTTGACAATGAAGATGGATGATCAAAAAAATAATATAAAAGGTGAGGAGCAACAGTTGCCCTGTAAAAATCTTTTTTCTTTGCCTGATTATTTTTAAAATAGTGGAATCGATACCGCAACTAATAATTAATAATAAAAAGTAATTAAATAATACATAGTAGAAATTGAAATAAAAATCCTTTCTTTTTTTTATTAGCAAATATATTGAGGTAGATGTAGATATTCAAATGGAAAGTAGTTTATAGAGATATATAGTAGTATAGAATCCATAGTAAAAAATAATTGATAAAAAATCGGTTTGATATGAATTAACTAAAATTATATATTATCATGATTACCTTTGATGTCAAACTAATAAATCATATCAGAGGAAAAAAATTAAATTTAGAAAGTGTTTTGTATAAAAGTATTAAATTATATTTCAAAGAGCAATGGGTGATTACTGTGGTTGTGTCTGCTTCGATTCTGCACATGAGCAGACAATTTTCTGATCAGCTGTGGTCTCATAAATTAAAAGTCAGGATAATCTAGAGTTTGGAAGACCTGGGGTAGATCCAGCATCTTTAAATTGGGCCTAACCCCTTTCTATAATAATAGCTATTCAAAAACTGTAAATCCGTACCCAGTACTGACCCTTTTATACGGGTTTTATAATTTTGTTTTGTTAAAAAACTACAAGTTATTAAGTTTTAAGGTCAGTATTAGTTTTCATTAGTGCAAACAGACAAATAGTTTTTTATTAACTCATCTTTTAAAGTTATGTTTTTATGTTTAACTTATTCAGGTTTTAATTTTCATATTTTTTTGTTTTAGGTCCAAAGCCACCTTTATTTCCAAAACCAAAACATGTCCCTCCAGGGTGTAAACATAAAGTAACATCTATCAAATATTTTAATATAGTTTCTTTTAAAAATGAAAATACTGATGGTTCTTCCTCTGAAGTTTCAAATAATTCTTTGTTGCAGTCAAAAAAGTTATATCACCAAAACGGATTATTTCAAAACTTAACTCCAGAATATAATAATGAAAGTTTATTTGAAAAACATAGTTTCACTTCATATATTCCAACTGAAAATGATAGTAAAAATACTGAAAGTGTAACTAGTAAAAATACTGAAAGTGTAACTAGTGAAAATAATGAAAGTATAACTAGTGAAAATAATGAAAGTATAACTAGTGAAAATACTGAAAGTATAACCAGTGAAAATACTGAAAGTGTAACTATTGAAAATATTGTAAGTGTAACTAGTGTACATACCAAAAATGTAACTAGTAGCAATACTGTAAGTGAAACAAGTAAAAATACTGGAAGTATAACTAGTGAATATACTGAAAATCTAACTACTAAAAACACTGAAAGTGTTGCAAGTAAAAATACAGGAAGTGTTATTGGTGACTATAAAGCATATTTAAAAGCTAAAGAATTGATGACATCTGAACAAATATACATTGATGCATTAAAATTGATTGTTATTGATTTTAAAAAGTATATTGATGAATGTAATATAAAACTTAATTCTATAATAATTCCGCCAAATGAGTTAGAAAAAATTTTTGCTACCCTTCCTCAGCTTCTTGGTTTCAATGAAGATTTACTGAATGATTTAACTCTGAGGATAGAGAATTGGAATGAAGGTAAAGGTGTGGCAGATGTGATTGTTCGTAAAGGTCCTTTTTTAAAACTTTATACAACCTACATGAAAGATTTTGAATGTCAGTGTAATTATATGGATGAGTGTTGTCTTAAATACCCTAAATTCTCAAACGCATTGAAGGAATATGAAAGGTCTACAGTATGCAAGAATTTGACCTTAAAGCATTATATGTTGAAACCAATTCAAAGGATACCGCACTATCGTCTCCTTCTAGAAGGTTACTTAGACCACCTTAGCAAAGAAAGCATTGAGTATCGAGTTACTGAAACTGCTTTGAATATCATTAAAGATGTTCTCCATCATGCAAATAGCAGTTTAAAATCAGCAGTAAGTTTTGAAAAAAAATTTCATTTTTAAACTCAAATTTTTGTTATACTTTATGTACGGTCCTTATTAATCGCTCTTAAAATATGCATGGTGTCACTCAGCTTTGTCATTAGTAGGGAGTGGATTTTATGTATTAAATTGCTTTTTCTAAACTTAATATTGTCAACTACCCACTAGCTATACTGTTAGACGTCGTTATGGATCAATGTAAACAATATATTTCCTTTAATCTTTCATTAAATGAAAAAAGTAAAGAAAGACATCTTCTGTCAAAACTAGGTGAAGTTCATAAATTTTGCACAAGGTTTAAGCTCTAAAAAGAAAATTGTCATCTATACACTAGTAAATGTTTAATTTTTATGATTCGGTAATCAAATTTTAACTGTGGAGGCTCTTGTTCGATCCCCGGTGCACCCAAGAATTTTTACTTTAGGGATGGGTTTGGTAGGGGTTGACTTGGGATTGTGAAGATAAATGAGTAGCTATTTGAATAAAAAAATAGCGAAATCGGTTAAGAAAACTGAATTTAAGGTCAAGAAGTAACACCTAGTGCTAACCACAGTAGTACCTCAGCACTGTGTTGTGCAACCTCCCAACAACCTTCATAGGTTGTTGCACAAAGGGTCTAAAAAGAAAATCAACAATCTGTCAAAACTTGATTTCCAATTTTTTTTTAAATGTTGATCAGACAAATTAAGAAATTTATTATAAACCGAATTAAGATAGGGTCTTCAATAATATCAATGGATTTAGATACTTCCATAAGAAATAAGTTAATTGGAATAACCAATCAAAATTTAAATAGTTCAGCTCTGAAATGTATTTATCTAAATTGTAGTTTAAACAAGTTAACTTAATTTTACATATTTTTATATTATTGGTTATTTCATCAAGTAGAAATTATCTACATACGAATTATGTACATACTTTGTAGTTGAAATTGTTTCATCATTAATTAATTAACGATAATTCGGTGTATGTTTAGGATAATTTTTGTAAGTTGTATCAAATCCAGACAAACCTTGGTAATTATGAGATAATAAAACCTGGAAGGCGTTTTATAAAAGAAGGAGAACTAAAGAAATTGAGCAGAAAGGAAATACAAGCACGATTTATTATTTTAGTAAGTACATGTTTTACTTTACTCAATGTTTTGCCGTTCGATGTTGTTACATATTTTTCTTCTGAGTTGGACAATTAAGGATTGTAATGCCCTTGTGAAACTAGAGTAGACTTCTACTAATTATAATTTGTTTAGCATTTCACTATTCCTTCCTATAATGAGGCATCTAATAACCATTTGATTATATAAAAGTTAAGATTTTTATTATCAATAAGTTTCTATTACACAAATTTATCTTGAGCCGACTACCCTGGCAATATTTTTGTGGAAATTATTTTTTTTTAACTAGCTGCAATGGTAGAATGACAACCTTGATCTATGAATTAGCATTTTACTGATAATCTGTTTGGACATCCACCCAATTAATAAGAGGAAAATGGTACCTAATATGGTGTTATGTTTTCCTATTAAAATTTGTTATAAATACTAATACTTAGTCTCAACCTGTAAGAAAAAACCCGAATTCCAGATGAAGCTTCTAAACCACTTGAAGTGGTGTGGGGCGATTCCTGTTATATGCTACAGATTTTATTTTTGGTGCCCAGAATAACTCATCTCCTGACAGTTCCCTTAATCTTCTTGTAATACCAGGTGCTAATATGTGTCTGTGGTATAGAACCAGGAATAGCTTGTGACTACAGAAAAAAGTTTATGACATTGCTTTCTGCTGACACATTCCTTTGATCTTAAAATTTGTAATATTTGTTTACCAGGTAATGCACACATGGTCTATACTGAATTCAAAATAGAATAAAGCCGAATCTATTCAGAATCATTATCTCTTGTTAGTAAATAATTAATATGGCTATATATTGAAAAATGTACAATCTTACATCTTTATTCAAAGTAAATTTTTTATTGTTTTCCAGTTAAGTGATTGTTTGCTATATATAATTTATAGCACTTCTGCTGGACTAAAACTTAAATATGAGCTTCCTTTGTCTGGTATGAAAGTGAAACCACATAATGTTAGTCTGGGAGATACCAAGGAATTTAGTATTATCACTAACACAAGAAGTTTCACTCTCAGAGCAAAGTATCTAAATTTATATTATATGTTACAAACTTAGCTTTAAGATTGCATTTATATTTTTTGTACACTATTAATATAACAGTAGCTATGAATTATATTATTTCATCTTAAATTTCAAAACTTAGTGGCAGTTAAAACCTTTGCTATATTAAAGCTGCAATCCTTTTCAGGATGTTCAGTTGATTCCCGTGGATTCAATTAGTGCATTATAATTACAAAACCTCATTAAAATAAATAATGACATAGTATGATGTGCTGGGATAACTCAGAGGTACTTCATCCATCCAATCGGAGATTGAGGAGGTCACGAGTTTGAGCTCTTGCCCTGTCAAAAAGCTTTTTTCTTTGGCTAATAATTAATAATGATATAACTTTTTAATGATGTAGAGTTTGTTTGTAGTAAATTATGGGGAAAATAAGACAATTCTAGAATGAATAATTAAGATAATAATTTAGTTAATTGAAAATTTCAATACATTTGTACGTTTTCATCCAAAATGTTAAAAACATAAATATGAGACAAATGTTTAACAATTTAAATCAATCTATGCATGATTTTCATGCAAAATTTAATGAATTAACTAAAAATTAACCGACTTAAGAAATAAAAGATTGAAGGAAATATCATACCTTCAGTATTTAATGATATAAAATATATAATAAAAATTACCATTGAAACACTTAATTTTGTATTATGTGTTACCAATATTCTTTACCATATTGATAAAAAAATAGAACACTGTTAAAACTCATTAGGGGTCGACAAACAAATTTAAATACTTGGTAACTTGCATTCAACTCAGTTTCCCAATCACATTTATAGATGAAATATAATTTCTTTAACTGGAACCTAAAGCTCTATAACTCTAAATAAAACTCCTGACCAGGGAAGGTTTAAACTCTAGGATTGCCAGCAATTTGTACTGGGAACTCAATTATTCAGAATATCCAAGAATATAATTAAAATAACTCTGAAGAAAATTTATCTGGTAAAGAGGTTTTAAAGTTTAGTTTGATTTTTTAATTTATATTGGTTATTCTGAAGAAGGAAAAAAGCCTAGGTGCATATATTTCATTGGGAGAAGATTTAATAACAAATACAAAGGTAAAGGCCACCTGAGCTGTGCATGCAATCTCCCCAGACAGGCCAAATTAATGTTTTGCGTGCTAACTGCAGAAGAAGAATATATGTTTAGTTCATTTTCTTCTCCATTTTCTTTTTTTCCATACAATCCTATGTGTGTATATTTGTCATATTACAAATTTATATTAATAAATAATCGTATTTTCAAAATTATTTCATTCGTCAATAAACTGCCCCCCATAACCGGTTTGTTATAGTTATTGAAGGGTTTGTATCCCTTGTGCACATTAAATTTCAAACGATTTTATGAATATCTTTTATGGGTATAAATTGGTTTCTACACACTTGATTACCGCCATTGTCTCTTTCACTGATTTTGCAAAAAAATCACTCTTTCTGAAGTTCCAAACATTGTAAAAAGTTCAAAGTATAGATCCTTTGAAAGAGCATCTCATTATGTGAAAACCTAATGTGTAACTGGACAATTAAATTTCCACTTTCATCGCTTAAAAGATCTCTCTTCCAACATTTTACATATATAATTTTTAAAAAAAAATGGCCACATATAAAATTAGCACTAAAACCATTTCAAAGAAAAAGGTTCCATAGTTTGTGTGTTGTTCACAAATTTTTGATCATTTATCTGTGCAAGGGATTGTTTAAATATTCAATGTCAATATATAAAGGTGTTATAATATAGGGAGAAACACCAAGATTTGTTTCAGTACAATATCTGAGCAAATACCATGAACAATTCCTTGGCCACTTTTGAGTATTTTGAATGAAAATCTTATTTTCTTGAAATTTATTTGTAATAAAACTTCCAATAAACTACTTTTACTTCAGGAGCAGTGAAGAATGTGAAGAGTGGGTAAATGTTTTGACCATGGCAATTAAAGAGAACAATTGCAGGCAACTCACATTTTTTAATAAAGCATGTAGTTTGGATATTACTAATCCCAATTCTTCAAAGTTAGGAAGACAGGTAAATCTAAAATTATTTTAGTTTGAAAAAAAAAATGAATTGCTTATCTATTAGAAGTTATTTAATTTACCCCATCTAGTTCAGCATATTTTCATTCCTTAATCTTAACATTTCATTTCTTAGTGGTATTAATCTTATGAGTCAGTTTAGATGTTGATTAACTTGAAAACAACTCAATATTTTATAATTATTAAATTTATTAGAAAAAAATTAGTTTAGTTTATTATTTTAGGCCCCTATATGGCTTCAGGATAAAAGTACTACAATGTGTTTAATTTGTACAGCTGAATTTACAGTAACATTTAGAAGACATCATTGTAGATGTTGTGGTAAGGTATGTTAGTTTTTATTATATTATGTAACTTTTACCTTCCCTCTACTTTATAATAAATGTTTCTTGATTATGTTTATTGGTAAGGGAATATTAATACTTTAAATATTTTATTAGTTATTTATCTTTTTATATGATCCCATAACAATTAATCATATGTTTCTGTATGAAAAGGACGTCAGGTTGTGCAATAATTGAATTAATATTTACTCCTCATAAAACGTTTGAGATTTTCTTACCTATTTAATTACTTGCTTGCTACTTAATAATATGGTTGATTCAATATATTTTTTTTTAAATCATCAAAGTTAATAATTGTGAAATTTTTTGATGTCCTATTTTATGGGAATGAAGGCCTAATTTTGTGATTGATGGGTAATTATCTTTTTTTTTTTAGGTTGTTTGTGGAGATTGCTCAAATAATAAAGCACCTCTGCCATATTTAAAATTTAAATCTGAACGTGTTTGTGATAAATGCTATAAGTATTTATTGGAAGGTATATCTGTTTGTCTTTATTAAAATCTATTTATAAACCCTTGTAAATAATAATAATATCTTATTTATATCATATAAATATCAAGTTGGCCAAAAAGTCCATTTGGTTTTTTAAGCGAAAATAAGACACAACTTTTAAACACAAAGCGATTTATTCAATCAATGATATAACTGCCGTTTTGTTCCAGTATCTTCTGCCATCTCATGGGCAGATTCATAATTCCATGCTCAAAGATTTACCTGTGAATTAAGTGTGCGGTCTGGCATTGTCGTGATGGAAGACAATCCCCTTACGGTTGGCTAGTTCTGGACGCTTCTGGTGGATCGCTGCAATTAATTTGTCCAGCTGGTCACAGTACACATCCGAATTGATGGTCCTGTTCGCGGGAAGAAGTTCATAAAAGACAACACCCCTCCAATCCCACCAAATCGAGAGCATTACCTTCTTTGGGTGAAGTCCTGCTTTGGGGGTTGTTTGTGTGATTCGCCGTGCTTCCCCCATGAGTGTTTACGCTCCACATTGTTATAGACGATCCACTTTTCGTCCCCTGTCATCATTATCTTCAAAAAAGGATCGTTTTCTTCACGTTTCCGCAACGAATCACAGATGGAAATCCTTTGGGCGAGCGAGGTTAGCCTCACTAAGTTGACGGGGAACCCAAACATCCTGCTCACGTAGCCAAGTTGATGCAGATGGTTTTCAACAGTTGATTTGGATATTTTGAGGATAACTGCGGTCTCCCTAGTTGTATAACAGGGATTGGTGTCGACTAATTCCTTCACTTTCTCGCTGTTAATCTCAGTTAGCCGGCCAGAGTGAGGTGCGTCTTGAACCGAAAAATTTCCCGATCGAAATCTTGAAAACCACTACTGGCAGACACGTTCTGTAACAACATCCTCTCCGTATACAGCGTATATCTTCCTGCAAGTTTCTACTGCTTTCTTGCCTTTTTTAAAATAAAAAAGCATGAGGTGTCGATAATGTTCGTTTTGGTTTTCCATTTTCAGGATGATCCCAAACACACAAAATACAATCAATCTCGTCGGAATTTCGTGTCAAACTACGTTGAAGTGTCTAGTATCTGACAAGAGCGCACACGCAAGGGACGGACTGAAGTTAGCTACATATTTGACTCCTTGAAGTTCATATATATAATATTTTTATTGTTTAAAGGAAAAACATTAACAATGCTGTGTGTAATCAAAAGTATGATTAGAATGGTGATGGAACTGATATAATTTCAGTTGTTGATACATCTATGCCACAAATTTAATTATTCATATTTTGGTATTAATTATACAATGTAGAGATGTGGATTCCTAAATATTTGAATATTTGCTATAGATAAAAAGTACTTGGCCACCAAATGCTCTACATTTATTTTTATTTTATGGTGCTGTATATTAGTATATAGTATATAGTATATAGTAGTAAATCCCAGCTACTACTGTTGCAATCAATGTCTTGTTAAAATGATTGAAACTTTGTGCTACATTATCTTTATTATTTCCATTTCAAAGCATTCAGCTCCTTATGATTGATCTCCTTGTTATTTCAGTTTAATGATATCTGCGGTCCAAATATATTAACTCTAAACTTCAGTAAACCAGATATTGGTTGAAAAATGTCTATGAATATTGTTCGCGCTAGAGCTCTTAAAAGTTAAGAATTCCCCAAACAACGCTCGAAAATTGCGCCGGACACGTTGTGAGAAGTCGGATGTTGGATTGAGTCGGATAGTGTTACAAAATTGCCAACAGTAAGGCATAAACATTAAATAAGTTATTAAAAATAATAGGCATAAACATTAAATAAATTATTGAAAATATCAAAATATTTTGTATCAATGCTATAACCAGATGTATAACACTGGGAGTGATAAACTGAGTTAGTATTAAAAAGTATCGTGCTTCGGTCCGGAAGAACAACAATATGTGTACACTGAGTTATCTTCAAAGAATTAAAATCCTTCAAATGAACTGAATCAAAAAATATAATGGACTTAAAATGAACAAATAAATAGACTGTAGATAACATGTTTTTCCCCAATCACAATACATTTTATTAAAAAATAATAATAATAATATACAATTTAACAGTTAATGTTAAAATTAACATAACAGTATTTTATTAGGTCTGATTGTTAGTAACTATAAAGAACTTTACTTCTCATTAAATAAAAAAATATTGAATTCCACAAAACGATAAGAAAATATAAATTTAAATTTCTAAAAATGAAATTGAAAATTTATCTAGAAAACTCTAAATTTATCCTTTATTTCTAAAATCATAATGTCTGACTTTAAATTTAATATAAATAGGTAGTGAACCATATCGTATGAATAAAGTTTATAGACACAATGTTTCGGTCCTGAGAAGAGTGCATAGAATCAACCGCAGGGAGGCGATGCGAACAGAGAGCTCTGTAGAAGAGATAGGCCGAGAAGTTGTCCAAATTGGTAGCAAAGAACGGTGTCTTTTTCGCAGAACAACAGGCTCGTACTCTCGTATCTTCAGCACTTATAATATTGTTGAAATCTTCTCAAACGAAAATTAAGTTCAAACAAAACAGTGAGGTCTATTATTTTGAATTACCCTCGTAACTAAAATTTATTTACTGTCTATGGAGCCTAAACAAATATTTTAATACTATCAAATACCTGCTTAAGATTTCAAATGCCAAGTCTTGAGCTTGAATACTCAAACCTCATCATTCAGCTCAAATTGTTTTTGGCTATAGTCCTTCATTCTTTGGGTATAGAACCTTCAAGGAATTGAATCAAAATTACATTTAATATACAGGATTCCTAAAATAAATCTTAGTCCATGGTTGTTTCTAAACCATTCACTTCGGGTTTCACCTTGAATCCTTCTTAAAAATCACATAACCACCACTGATATCACACTGCTGGACTTCTTGTCCATCCATTACATTAGTTATATTGAGAAATATTACTATGTTATCTTGGCTCTTTATTCCTAGTTGGAATCTGATCTGCTCTTTCTGTAGATCAGTTCAACCAGCTTTATTATTTCTATTGTATATCCTATTGATATCATTATGAAACAATAAAATATTCAGTTATTTACTGCACAACAACAATATAAAATAATAAGTTTTTAAGTGATACTGTTTGTTAAAAGTGAAGTATACATGATTTATGTATAATTTATAGAATTTGAAGACCCTCAAAATGAACTGAATGAACTCATTAAAAAGGAACTACGAGATGAAGAAATTGAGAATTTGAAATTCTCATTTAAAAAAATGGATAGTGTTAAAAGGGTTAAAAAATATGTTCCGCCGCGCTTAAAGGAGGTATTTACTAAGTTATATAAGATCTAACCAAACACATGACATGACATTTTATTTGTTTATTCTGTGTGTACCTATTAAGGGTACTTTATCTATTTTTGTTAAATTTAATTTTAATTATATAGTTGTTTTTTAATTTAGGTGTAATCAATAAAAAATTTTATAATAATATTTTATTGAAATTCCCATATTAAATATATTATATCAGATAAGGAAAAATTTATGGAGAATGCGTAATTAGGGAAGTCAAATATCTTCCAGTGACTATGTAAAGCTGCTGTATCCTAATCGCTGTGATCCAATCATCAAATAGAAAATTCCCAGCTTTAGCTTTACTTCATTATTAAAATTTGTGTTGTATGAGGTTCTCTTAACTCATAAGCTTGAGTTCTGAAAAGATGGACCAGACTGATTGACTAAAATGAGAAGAGAATCTGGACAGTGAGAAACCGGCATTAAACTTAGACAAACCATATGTTATCATCACATTAGACTAGGTGACTACATGAGGTAGTACTTAATAGATTAAAAAAAAAAAAGAAATAGGCTCAATTACATGATAGGCGAGTAGATTTTCAGTGCCTTGTTAAAAAAAATATATATATATACTTGAAAGTTCTCTTTAATATAAATATTCATACATATGACCATACTAGTAACTTCCTTAAACTGCATAAGATACAGAATAAATTCCTAATAATAATAATAAATTCATCAAGCCACACTACCATCTCCTGGACTACTTGATGTCACTGACTTTATTTATCACATACTAAAATGAACCACTCAACGGTTTCTTGAAAATTGCAAGGGTAGCAATAATAATTTAGTAAAAATCGTTGTAGATTTTTTTGTTTCGGTTTTCCTGCATATAAATAAATGGATATTTTAATTTTATGTAGTAATTGTATCTAAGTTTTAATTTAGAGACACTCTCGCATCTGGCAACTATATGCAATAAGCCCATGTAACATAATATGAAATACAGAAATTATATAATTTTTTAAATCTCTCTCTTTCTCACAATAGGTTATAAGTATTCATAATTATTTGATAAATAGATTAATATTTTCATCATTAATTAGACATTTTATATTAGCTTTTCTCTTTAGTACATTTTCCCCTCTACCACAATTTTCAGATGTATTAAATTAATTAGTAATTTACATTGTTAATAAATGCTACTGCGATGAATATTATTTTATGGTTGATTGACTGTTTTCTTTAATATATGTTCAAAAATGTTTATCTGTTATTGTTTTTAAAGGTGACAGCAAATGATAGTGGTTCCTCTATGAGTGGTTGGTTGTATCGTAAGCATAGAAAAGACTGGAAAAGAATGTGGTTTGTTCTGAAGGATCAAGTATTGTACATGTACAAAGCATCTAATGATGTTGTCGCTCATGATAGTTTACCTGTTTTGGGTTATGTTATTGACCGAACTGTCGAGGTAATAAGATTTTATTATTCTGTATTTTTGATTGGAAATTTTATTTGTTAATGTTCTATAATGAAATATTTTAGGTAGAAGATATGGATACTAGCTTGATTTTTAGATTGACACATGCAGGTCAGACTCCGTTTGTATTTTTAGCACCAGACAAACAATTCGCTGATGTGTATGTAATTTACTCATGTATTTTTTATGTAAATTAATTGTAGTATAGGTTTTAAAATAAAAAATTGATTATAATCACTCTTTAATCTCTGAACTATCAAACATTTCTTGGTATAATTAATAATTTTTTTTCTAACATTTTCATTCTACTGTGTCCAGAGTGCCATATTGACCTCTTCTAATGCCATGATTTTCAGGATCCATTGACACCTTATCAAAGAGACATAAATATAAAAAGCACCGTCAATAGTCCATTATAACTATTACAAGCTTGTGTAAAACAATTATTTTTCAATGAACGTATTTCTTTATTTCCAAAAGGATTATATAATTCTTATTACAGAATTATCTTTGGCTAGTTCAAAACAAACATATGTTAGTTCATTGGAGATGGGTTGGTGGAAACAAAGATTAACTAAATCAACCTATATATTATATACTGGTGGATTTCTCCTATATTTATATATGTTCAAAGAAAATGTCCTTGTCTGGTGAATACATGCAGAGGGATAATTGACATATTCAATTATAAAATATACAGATTTCTAACTGAAATACCCTATTGCAACTTGTTGTTTTTATAAAATTGATTTAAGCAAATTAATACGACAAATTTATTTTATTTTTAAATAATAGTTTTTTTTATGTTTTAGGTGGGTTAAAGCTCTTACTGAGGCAAGTGTTTTGAAATGACAAATGTATATTTTACTGTGATTTTATTCTAATATGCATTTTGTTTGTCAAAGCAGTTTATTTATATGTTATTAATGTAATTATGAGAAATGTAAATGAAATGTATGTGTGTATATATACATAAAATAATAATAAATCGACTGAATGTACACAAATTGCTAAAATCTTATTTGGTGTAAATACTATTATAGTTAATTTTGTTAAATAAAACCAAAGTGTATACATATTTTTTAGTATTATATTGTACAGAAAATAACTCCATGTTAGTATATTTTTACAAATGAGAAGTTATCATGTATATGCCATTAAATATGAACTATATTAAGTTGATGTATGCAATGTAATTATATACATGAATTCATAGTTTTTGTTGTTTCTTTGTATTTTGTATAAATGTGCATTCTATGTCATATAATATTAATTTCAAACCAACATATCAATTTTTCATTAAATCTCATTTAGGATTTTTATAATAAGAGAATTATTAATAGCAATTGTATTTATGTTGATATTTAAAAAAAAAATGTTGAATTTTTAAAAGTTTGCAGTTAATTTATTATTCTGTTCTGCTTGTTTTAAATATATAATATGTTATTAAAAAATCTGTACGAATCGTGGCTTTGTTTTTGTTTTAATAATATACGTGATTTTCTCTTCTATCTTTCACTAAGCTTAAGCTTACTTAAAGTCTATCTTAATAAGTACTTGGAGACCTCCCTCATTTTGCTTACCAACACTAGATTACTATGGCACTCTCATCTGCATTCTACTGTGACCAGACTATCAGGGTACCATGACTCTAATTGCATCTAATAAGAGCTCATATAAAATTTTTACTATCACAGCAATAAATAGTGAAGGGTAAAGCAGCAGGCTTTCCTTAGAAATGAATGGTTTTAAAAATGACACACACAGATTATAGTCAGCAAGATCCTCCTATGTTTGATCTGTGGTAAGGATATAATGGTAGAATACCAAGATGTTGAGTAGAAAAAATATACATATTCAAGCTTTGGCAAAGACAATTATGGAAATACTCTGTTTATGTTGTGGGACTACCCATAAATATACTCAAGAAATACCTTCAAAATTCCATAAATGCAACCAAGATTTAACTATCGTTCATATCTTCGAGGAGTGCCACTTTTACTGATCTATTTTAAATAGCCAAAAAATCCAGTAAGATTGCGAACAACATTAAAAAATGATAAACTGAACATAAATACCATCATAAAATTTCTCTCCATAAGTAATATGTAATATTTGACATTAATAATACCACACATATAATAATAATTGCTATTATTTTTTTTCCTTTTTAGCTTGTGCTCAGAAACCCACTTTTACCCACATGGTAATAAAACGTTAAAATAGCCCCTGCTGCTGCGTTGGCGGGATGGCATGTGGGGGTCAGTTTCCTTGGGGGCACCCTTGGGCGGTTGGGACATTGCTAGTCTCACAGAGTATGTTAGCTCTACTAAGGATTACTAAGGAGTACTAAGGATTGAGAATCAAATAATTAATTATAGGCATAGATAGGTTTAATGATTCTGTTTCTTTCCTACTTTAAAATGTCACTGGGAGGATTTGGACATTTAAGTTAGTTGAATACATGTTTTTTATCCACATCCTATCAGACCGGATGTCTTACAAAACAATATCCACCACCACTGGAGGAGCTGGTCTTTGCTCTCATCATGTTACTATTTCAGACTCGCATAAGTGAGCTCCCCAAAATGAGTTCGCATATACAAACAATGGTGTTGATGACCTGAGGTTTTTAGGCCAAAATAAATTAAAAAGAAAACAAATAAACATGAAATACAATCTGTTCCCTTAGTTGAGAATCAAATAATTAATTATAGGCATAGATAGGTTTAATGATTCTGTTTCTTTCCTACTTTAAAATGTCACTATGCCATTAATGTTCAATGGTGCTGTGAGCAATTTCTGTAGTTTTTTCTGATGTCATAAAAAGCTCATCATAAGGTAAGTGAAATAGAAAAAAAAATACTAACAATATTGTAGTAATTATTAAAGTAGAATAATACAGTTCACTTCATAGAGAAGTTGGCCTATTGATTTCCTGTTAAGAGTTATTTTATTTTTCTACTGAAAGTAAGGTAATAACTTCATGCGATATGAAAAAAAAATTTTCTTAATCAAAAACATGTTATTCTTACTTTGTTCAGAATGAAGTGTTTTTTTTTCCTTTTAAATAGTTTTTATATACTTTAAATACATTTAATAATTTGGTTAGAATTAGTTCCTTTGGTATATTTCCGAAAAAATTCAATGTTCGTTTACCCAAAATACAAATTTATACATGGATTTCATTTTTGAATTTATTTTATTTATTAAATTTTTAGGTTATTAGTTCCATTATTATCCCACAGCTCCAGCTGAAATTATTCGAGAAGATCCGACAAGTAAATGTTCACCAAAGGGACTAGTAAAAAATACTGTGATCTTTATTTTTATTGAATTTAAACCTTCCCCTGGGGTTGAAAAAAATGTATAACATCAAGTCGTTCTATTGCTCCTAAGTACAAGTTGAGCAGTATCACTCCAGATGTGATATTGTGCAATGCCACAATTATCAGGTCTACTAGCACACAAAGACCTACTGCCACCACAGTTGTGAGGACTGCAGAAAGAAGTGCAAATCACCTCCAGAAACCATTCCTTACTGACTTTTTCTTTTCCTACCACAGAATTGGTAACCCAGACGAGGTTTTCATAACCTGTGGTGTGCTTATTCAAGTGCAGTTGAGTTTGCTGCACTGGTCAACGCACCTTTGGTAATCCTGTTAAACCAGTTTTATTGTTTGCATATTTTTTTTTATATATACGAAAATGGTTTATTTTGTATCTTATAACTATTTATAAAATATTTAAATTTCTCCTACTCATAATACTGAATACCCCTAGAACCCTTCTAGAAATAGTGGCCCAGCCCCTGTAACTCCTTCCACTTTCAAACAAAGAGGAGAAAGGTCCTGAAGTTCTCATTACTTTCTAGTCACAGCAGGTCGGACTTGTCCAAACTATAATGGCTGATCAAGCAGGGCAATTGTGCTCTAGCCTGTTTCAAGGCAAGATAGGTGAGCACAATATACTCTGCAGTCTACTTCTTGTAAAGTCCCCACAATGTGGGCTGTTTAGTTCATCTGCTCTTTTATGTCCCTGGAACAGCATCTGGGAACAACAGTAGTCAGGGAAAACCCACTTTGCTCTCAGCATGTCCTTAACCGAGAGAAAGTACTTCCTCAGGGTATTTCCTTTTGTTGAATTAGTCCAACTGACATTCCATATCTCAGTCCAATTGTTAAGGTGGTACTTCCACCACCTAGGTTTCTCTTTGATTCTCCTGCAAAGTGGAGGTGGAAATTCTTCAAGTTGTCTTCCCTTCCTTCACCTTACCTCTGAGGGACTGTACCAGGAGGACCAAGGACCAGTAAGTAAAATGTTGTTTTTTCTTACTAAACAATTTATTCTTCAGATCTGAAGACACACTTATCACACGTCTTGAAAAAAGCTAGAATTGGCCTGTTTGTTACATACCCAAATTTTAGCTTAAAATTGTATTATAAATAATTATTTTTCATATCATTAACTTTTTATTTATTTTCAGTGTTATACCCAACCATTTAGATAAGTAATTAACCTAAATATTGTCATTATTTTTTAATTGTTCAAAAAATAAAAACTATCAATGGTGCCATTTATTGATAGTTTGACACCTACAAATGTTACCTAGTATGTAGTTTCTTGAGTCGTGGGTTTCTACTCCCTCCAAACTACCAGGGGTACCATGACTAGAAGAGTTACTAAGAAAACTATAAACCTTACAAAAACCTACATATCTTCTCCAGGTGCCAACTCTTTGTACATTCTCTTTTTCAGTGATGTAAAACATAATTGTTGTATTCTTTGAGTTATTACTGTAAGTGGAGTTAAAGTTAGCAGTTTCATTTTATAAACTTTAGTTACAAGTAGTGTTAAGTTTATGATAACTTATCAGTGTTACATATTTCTTGACTAGTTCACATTATCTGGTAGTATTGTGAAATAATAATGTGACTGATACCATGAAGAAAAATTATGTGATTGTTAAGTAGGCTGTGTTGCAGAAACTTCTGGTTTGCAACAATTCACAAAGAAGGAATAAAGCGAGCTTTGGGCTGAAATTTAACAGAGATTTTATTTATATATCTACCTAAAGGTAAAGTGCCTTTGGAACTGAAAATATATGGATTGCATTCTCTAATCGGTGTTACTGAGTTACTAGAAGTAAGATAACACATATGAAAACATTAATTATGCACTAATTTAATTTGTAAATAGTAGAGAGGATCAAAATATGCTAAGAAGTATAAAAAAAAACTTATATTTTTGAGAATTAGAAACCATAAAATAGATATTATTTCGGCTTATGGTGACAAATTATAAAGATGTAAGTACTCAGAATGCCTCTATTATCTTTTTCTAGACTGGATATAAATTAGCTCCTCAGGTCCCCTCACAATGCTCAGTGAACCCACTTGGGGTAAATATTTTGAAATTGTTTAGTGATATTTATTCTTGACAAGAAACATTGATTATTCATTGACTGAAGACATAAAAAAATGAAATGCAAGTTTCATGTGATTTTATTATCACAGCTATTCTTAAATTTGTTGATACCAAAATTTTTATTTATTTGATCATATATTTAAAATGAAAATTTCTAACTGACATAAATTGTATTATAAGGTAGTTAGTCTCTTTTGATTAGCCTATAATAATATTGGGCTATATTAATTTATTGTGAATTAAAATGAGTCAACAGCATAATATGATATGAAATAAACAAAATACATGAATGAATAAAAGTGAATAACATTTGCTAACAATCGTAATAAAGGAACATGAGATGATATGTAGGAATTACTTCTGGAAATAATTGAGAAAGAAAAGCTGCATAAATAGATTAAATTAGGGGAAAGATAATATTAAAGGAAGGAAAATTTGGTATATAAATTATTAAACTGAATAGAAATATTCTGCTGGTAAAATCAAGATTCAAAGTTTGGGGGGTTGCTGAGGAATAACAAGTATTTAAGAAAATGGAGTTCAACAGGTTTGAGGCATGGATGAGAAAAGAATGAGCACAGGAGGCAGATCCATGGGAAGGGTAATAGAGGTCAGATGGACAAGATTTGTTATTAGGGAGCATTTTACTCATAATGGCACAATAGAGGGCTACAAGGAAGCATTGACCATGGGGTGAAGGGTACAGCCATCCCAACTCGGTGTACCACTGCGAAATGAGGCAGTACCTGAGGGTCCAGACTATAAATTTAAGGAAACAATTTATCAGGCCCTATAGCCAAACCTCGTAATCCTCACAGAGGCCACCATACACCACAAAACCACAGTGAAAATGGAGCAAGATAGAGAGGTGACAAGGATTTTGTGGGTTTGATATGGGAGGAGATAGGAGAATGATACTACAGTGTGAGGGTGGGCATAGACTGGCAGATGGTTTGGGGTCATTGCTGGATAGAATTTGATCTAGAACAGGGTGGCAGATTTTTCTGAAAATCGGCTGTCTCATTTCTCTTGCATCTAAGAACATGCTAGTCAAATTAAAGTGCATCCAGACTATGAAAAATATAAAATCAAAGTTTCATCAGTAATGCAATCCTTAAAATCTAGATTTGTTGCCTTTGAGGGTGAAAAATGCTTTTGTGATATTTGTATCAACTCCTTTCCAATAAAGACACAAGACTGCAGCAGTACTCTCCAGGCATTCAAAGTGAATTAATTGACCAACAAAATAACGTTGTTCTCACATCAAAGTAAGCTGAGATTATAACTAAAAACATATCACTGGATTATCTAGACTTTTAGAAGTTCTTAAAACAAAAAACATCCATTAACCAACTCTAATTTGAACAATTTACTTAGATTAGCATCGGCAGCGGATACTCCCAACACTGACCAGTTGGTAAACAAGAAACATGGATTTGAGCCAATTATAATTTCCTTGGATTTATCGACATTTAATTGAAGTTTGAGAGGGGCCTAAGTCCAGTTCAGGTTTTCCTAAATCAATAGGGAGGTAGGACCTACTTTAAGAAAAAATCATTTTAATACAAAAAAGGCACATTAAAATTAAACATGGATCAATTTAAATAACCAAATAACAAAACCTCAACAAGTTTTTTTTTATCTGGTTCAAGATGTTTTCAATTTTATGATTTCAAAAAGAGTTCAAAGTAACTCATTATAAATGAATCCACCACTGAAAAATAATTAGCCATTATTTAATTTTTAAATGATATTTAATCACAGTCTGCTTGAATAATATAAAAATTCATGAGTCCTTACATTAATTAAATATAATATTAAACATAAATATAAAGCCTCATTCATATTTTACTGATAACTGATAGACAGATACATTTTATTTTTAATGGTTTGCTGTACAGGATTAATTCTTTTGAATGTTAGAGTTATGACTGTAATGTTGTGACATTGACTAGTTAATCAGAACTAATACATACAATATCACTTCTGAGGTAATATTATCCAATATTATTGCTATGGCTGATCATAAATCAATAATAAGTAGAAAGGAAAATAAAAGATAAAATATTACCTAGTGCTTATTTATAATTTTATTTACAATAAAAACATTAACATGGGTATAAAGTGACAGTAAAGCAGAAAAATAATATTCTAATTACTTATTATAATACCTGATAACATTTTTTTTCTGTTTTAGTTGATTAGAATACATCGTTAACTTAACAATAAAATATTGAGCAATTGTTTTAACATAAACAAAGGCAAATACCTAATAAAAAAAAGCACATAATAAGAAAGAGAAAAAAAATGGAGAATGGTTTTAACCTACCCTATTGATAATTTAACTTTCTTTAATTTTAGCACATTGATGGTTGTTCTTAGATTAAATTTACAACAAATATGTAACTAAAGACTGCCCCCATACCCTAATGATTAGCATGCTGACTTTAAACTGTGGTTAGCTGGGTTCGATCCCCTGCTCACCCAAGCATTTTTTCTTTGAGGGATGGGCTCGTTAACTCAGGTTCAGCTTCATGAGAAAAAATGAGGAGCTACTTGAATAAATAAGTAGTGAATCCAGATACAAAAACCTCAGACATCAGTGCCACCTACCAAGTACTGCAACCTTCAGTTGGCCCTTTTATTTTCATGAGGTTTTACGCCATGGATTTACTTCAGAAAACTAAAGAATTCTGAATTAATAAAACATTAGAAGAAGGATTCAGAATATGAGAGATACAAGTTTTCATGACTGTTGCACATAGAGCTTTAGTTTATAAGCTGTTTAAACAAAAATAAAAAATATACCTACAGGGTGTTACATATATTTAGTTCTAAGAGCCACAAGTGATATGAATTCATCCAAATGGGATTGGCATTGAGCTTCTAGAGATATAATGGCAAGATTTAATAATAGGAGAAATAATTAAAACAAAAAATAATGGACGTGTTACATTTGCTCTAAATATTTAAAAATTAATTAATGTTTTATTATTAAATTTACAATAATAAATAATTTAAATTTGAAAAAAATCCTCATGAATATTTGACTAGGAGAGTTAAATTAAATGAATTTAGGCTAAAATTAATTACTTGAGAAAGTAACAATAATTTCTATATAATGTTTGATTTCCAGTGAGAGTCAGTAACAATAAACACAGAATTTATAGTTGTAATATAGTCTGACAGCTTTATATTTAATTGAGTAAAGAGAAAAATAGGATCCAGTAACAAAATAAATTGTAGGGGATCTCCAAGGGACTGACACTGCCTCCAATTTAGAACAATGTGTGCCAACCAAAAAATAAATTGGTACATTTAATTTGGCCATGTGTAAGCCTGAAAAAGACAGTAATATTTTATGTTACAAAAAATAGAAATCTGGATATAGTAGCAAATAATTCTATTAACAATTAGTGTCATTTATTGACACTGTAGTATAATTATTTAGTAATATGTTATTAAACAGATTAGGAGACTGTGATGCTCACAACATAATTCCAAGCGGGACTTGAAAAGAGTAACAGTAAAGGGGATACCATCTTAACCTTAGCATACATGTTAAGCTGCAGCTATTGACAAAATTATTTTGTTGACTACAAAGCGATGTTTGATTATTACACACACCATAAACTCGTGTATGATAAGCTAAATAACATTGGAATATTATCGATATTTATCAATATGTTTAGAGGATAGGATGACAGCTTGCCAACAGTATGGGATCGAGCATGGGTAAAAGAACTATTTCCCACAATGGGAGGACTAAAACAGAGCTGCCCATCAATTCCAAGATTCCTAAGAGAAATCACTATCAATAGCAATAGAATCACATGCTTTTATAAGCTTACAATATAGTTCTCTTAAGCTTTTTCCGGATATACCATTCAAGAAATTATAAAAAAGATATAAGAATATTGTACATTATGGAGACAACAGATGAATATTTCATCTCGGTGGCTTACCTTCACAAAATAAGATAGGGAAATCTTGAAACTGATTTTTTTTTACTATTAATTTATTTATTGAATATTTTTCAATGTAATGAAAACAGCCATTATAATGGTATGATGCTTAAGTGAATACTTATTACACACAATAGTCTGCTCTCTCTCTGGAATTTTCTCTCTTTCTC